>CM032451.1:114748807-114820513 GCA_019049505.1 Pachyrhynchus sulphureomaculatus
GTTTTCTTTAAATCTAGTATCGAAATTTCTCCCTGTTTGGCCTATATAACAGCTGTTACATTCATTATATGACAGTTTATAAATTCCAGGTCTTTGTATTTATGAGTTTTGTTTTTTACATTGAAAAAAGAGGGAGGAAAGTTTTTGGAGTGATTTAGAAGCGATATTTATGTTGTCTTTTGCGAGTATATATGCAATTTTTTTCAATGTGAAAGACACAATTCATAAACACAAAGACTCTGGAGTTTATAAACTGTCATGTGATGAATGTATATAGGCCAAACAAGAAAAAATTTCGGTACTAGATTTAAAGAATATCATCATACGTCTTTTAGATTAAAGAAAGAAAACTCCAACTTTGCTAACCACTTCCACCAAACAAATCATATTTTTCCAGACATAAATAATCTACAAATATTACATAAAGCACAAAAAGGAAGAAAAAATTAAATATTTTAGAAGCTGTAAAGATCTACAAGCACAATAAAAATAAAGATACAATCCTATGAAATAATCAAACAAATGTTCAGAATTCAACCCTGTTTGGCGTATTTTAGAAGTTTTTTTAGATATATCTTTGAAGCAGGAATTTTTGTAAAAAGTTTTAAGAAAATATTTCATGATGGGTAATTCCAAATTGTACCTGGAAATTTGCTGCAGTAGCAGATAAATAAAAAATAAATGAGAAATTCTTTTAATTTCATTTAGAAATTTAAAATGTACTGTCATAAAGCAACGGACACCTCAATTATACAAATGCAGTGTATGTTTGGGAACAGAGCCCCAAACATGGGAGGAGTATTCCATCGTTATTCATTTTGGGGTTTTTAGCCATTTCCCTGTAGCGCCGGCCAAATGTGTTGACAAGGGATAAGAAAGTTGGAAGGACGGTATGTGGTGAAGGATTAGTGTTTTTAGAACCTAATGTCCCCCATATTAGGAGAAAATCAAAGCTGGCGTTGGCCGGGTCGCGTTCCTGAAGTATATCTGTCCTCTGCCGGGATCGCAGAAGAGTATATACCCGCTACCAAAAAAAGTATAATAAATAAACTCCAGGTAACCCGAAGAGTAATGGAGAGGAGAATGATAAATATTAAACTACAAGATCGTATTTCCTAACATCGAGATACGAAGAAAATCAAAAGTGACAGATGTAATACAACGAATATGTATCTATCCATCTATCTATCTAATAAGCCTTCTTCCATGTAGTGTCGCTCATAGGCCTCCACTTCCTTTTTCCATCCCTCTCGATTTTGCGTCTTTCTGATCCGTCCTAAACTAGCCGTTCTTTTCAAGACATCTTCCCATTTTACTTGGGGTCTTCCTCTGGATCTTTATCCCAACCATGGCCTCCATTCTTGTATTCTTTTATTTCATCTCTCATCCTGTCGTCTCATTGTGTGACCTGCCCATCTCAATTTCAAACCTGCTGCCTATTCTCTTACGTCTAACACTTTGGTCTTTTGTTTTATACTTTCGTTTCAGATTCTGTCTTGTAATCTTATATTCAGCATCTGGCGTTCCATTGCTCTCTGTGTTTTACTCAGTTAGTCCAACATTTTCTTAGTCAATGTCCATGTCTAGGTCGCGTAGGTAAGAACCGGTAGAAAGCATTGATCGAATACCATCTTTCTTAGTTTCAGAGGAATTCTTTTGTTGATTAGTATTTTCCTTTTTTACCAAATGCTGCCCATGACAGTCTGATTCTTCTCTGAACTTCTGCCGTTTGATTTGATTTTCCACACTTTATTATTTGCCCTAGGTCTCTATGTATTCAAGTGTTCTGCCCTTTATTCTCAAGCCTCGCGGACTGCCTTCGTTTGTCATAGCCTTTGTCTTATCTCTATTCAGCAATAGTCCTACTCTCTCCGATTTGTTTTGTAATTCAGTAATTATTTCCTGTATGTCATCAAAATTATCTGATATTAGCACTACATCATCAACATAACACAGATGATTTAACTTTTCTCCATTTATACTGATTCCGTTTTTTTTCTCATTCTAAAGGGTGGGCCATCTATCGGTTTAAATTTGAACCACCGGTTATTTCGAATCTGGCAATACTTATGTTATTCTATTCTGTCACAAAATTCAGTATATTATCTCCACTGAACGAAATGAATCGATTTACGCTTGAGCAACGTTGGGATTTATCGGAAATTTATTTCCAAAACAAAGACAATTGGTCGGAAATTGCACAAAAATGTCGTACAAAATTTGGTCGCAGAGAAGGACCAACAGTGCCCGGTATACGCAAGTTTATTGCTAAAGTTCGTGAAACTGGTTTCATTGTTGATGCGCCAAGACGTGAGCGTGCTCGTACAGTGCGTACACCCCGTAAATATCGAAGCTGTGACTAAGAGTGTGCGTGAGAATCCATCAACATCAACTCGTCATCGTTCTCAAGAATTGAACATTTCACGCACCAGTTTACGTCGAATTTTGCGAAAAGATCTCGGTATGACGCCTTACAAAGTTCAATTGGTTCAAGAGTTGAAGCCGCATGACCATCCGCTTCGTTTTCGCTTCGCTAGATGGGCCAACGAGAAACTGCACGATGATGTCAATGTTGCCAAAAAAAATCATCTTTTCGGATGAAGCTCATTTTCATCTTGGTGGGTACGTTAATAAGCAAAATTGCCGTATTTAGGGCTCAGAAAAAAAAACCCACACGTGGTCTTACAGAAGCCAATGCACCCATTACGAGTGACTGTTTGGTGCGGCTTGTGGAGCGGAGGCATCATTGGCCCATATTTCTTTGAAAATGAGGACGGCGTAACCATTACGGTCAATGGAGACACCTATCGCACCATGATAACCGATTTTTTTTGTGCCCGCTCTTCATGGTATTGATGTGAACGATGTTTGGTTTCAACAGGATGGTGCAACTTGCCACACATCTCATGCCACAATCGATTTATTGCGTCAAACGTTTGATGGCCGTTTAATTAGCCGAAATGATGATGTCAATTGGCCGCCAAGAAGCTGCGATTTGACACCGTTGGACTAGTTTCTGTGGGGCGCCGTTAAAGACAAGTGTTATGCCGACAAACCAGAGACAATTGAGCATTTGAAGGCCAACATTCGTGATGCCATTGCCGAGATACGACCCCATACACTCGAAAAAGTGCTCGAAAATTGGTCCGATCGAATGGGGTACTGTGAGGCCAGCCGCGGCAACCATATGAATGAAATAATATTCCATCTCTAACCGGAACAATTGTACTTCACAACAAAAAAATAAATTTGGCAAAATTTCAAAACCGTTTTTTGTTTTATTGCATTTTTAAATTTAAACTTTTAAATGGCCCACCCTATAGTTCCTTAAAAACTTTTTCTAATGCTGCTATAAATAATTTTGGACGAATATGTATATTAAGGTGGAATTGGGCGGGGCATATTGCAAGGATGAATGATAACAGATAGACACGCCCTATGGTTGAATGGAGGCCTAGAGAACATAAAAGCTGCAGTGGTAAACCACAGGCAAGATGGACGGACGACAGAAAAAGATTAGCGGGACACGATTGGCAAAAGGCAAACAACAGAGCTCATTGGAGATAACTTGGGGTGGCTTACATCCGACTATAGATGGAATAAGTTAATGATGATGATAATAATTGGTCGAATTTGAGCTATTTATAGAATTTATAGATGTTACGGAGTGTAAAGCTTTCTCATTCGAAATAATATTCCCTGCTTTTGAGAAGTCCTCTTTGCTAAGCTTGCAACATGTTCATGCCAAATTAACGCCCAACAAATTAAGTGACAACGCCAAAGGAACGGATCGCCCCGACATAACTGTGTCGGGTTCAGCAAGGTTCACTTTTTTTTTAGAAAACATCTCGCCTCGATTTTTGAAGCGTTAAATTCTACTTGATTACTGTCACCCCAAAATAGAATGTCTCCCAGGTCTGTGTTAAGTTGAACAAATTTCTGCTGTCTGCGGATATTTGCATCTATAGCTGATGTTCGAGCGTTCAAAGTCAATTAAGAAATAAGCGTACTGTCATCTGCAAAGCTGTACATTGGATTCCTGGTCTTTTGCAGCAGATGGTTAATTTAAACGATAAAGAGAGTGGGAGACAGTATACAGCCTTGAGACACACGGGCGTTGATAGTGAAGATGTTAGAAAGAAATCCGTCGACTGTTACTCGTAAAGAACGCTCTCTGAGAAAAACAGAACTTTTCAAACATTCCACAGGAGTGTAACTTAGCCAACAGTTCATCGTACATCCTACTTATGGTTCCATGATTCCCTTTTTTATCCACTTTGTGTGATATTAATGAACAACTATCGATTTAAGATCAACTACTAAAAAAAAAAAGCTTTACTACAATTTTCTTCGCTTTAAAATAAGATTTAATGGCTCCGCCCATGGCTCTATCTCTCCAGAGAGCTGCTCTGGCGCAATTATTATTAAACTATTTTCTCTTTTTTCTTGGCTCTATATTGTTCTTTCGCTCGCTCGTTCTTTTCTTTCCAGAGCTTCGAATTCCTCGTTTAATGATTATAAGAACTGAAAGGGCTTTGCATTCAAAGAAAAATGTTTTTCATTTTTGGTCTTTAAACGGCATAAAGAAGATGAATTATTACTGTTATTAGTTTTCTTTACGGATAATGGAAAATTATGAAAAGAACAGGTTTTTTTTTTCGTATTTCGATCGGGCTAGAGCTTCTGCTAAGTTCTCTCAGTACTGTCTGATACTGCCTTCTTTACTTGAAGTAGGTCAGTGTACAGGGTGCACTTTTTTCCACGCTTAGAGGCTTTATTGCGGAAAATAGAAAAGAACTTTCAATACAAAGCTTTAATTATTTAATATATTACCCGGGCTTTTTTTATCACTCACCTCTCCGCCTGACTAGGAGCTACGCTCTTATGATATGTCTGAAAAGTACTGTTTGTGGCTCTCACGTTTCCTCAGAGAGCGTTCTTTACGAGTGGTGGTCGACGGATTTCTTTCTGACACCTTCACTATCAACGCCAGTGTGCCCCAAGGCTCCATACTGTCTCCTACTCTCTTTATCATTTACATTATCGATCCGCTGGAAAAGACCGGGAATCCAATCTACAGCTTTGCAAATGACAGTACGTTTGTCTCTTCATTCGGACATCAGCTACTTAGGCGAATGTCCGCAGACAGCAGGAGGTCATTCAACTTAACAAAGACCTGGAAGAAATTCTATCTTGGAGTGACAGTAACCAAGTGGAATTTAACGCTACAAAAACCCAGGCGGCAGTTTTTTACAAAACAGTTAACGTTGCTGAACCCGACATAGTCATGTCGGGGCCCTCCATTCCCTAAATATCGTCACTCAATTTGTTGGGCGTTAATTTGGGAGCAAATATGTCCTGGCATGAACATGTTGCAGGCATAGCAAGGAGAACTTCTCAAAAGTTGGGAATATTATTTCGAACCAGAAAGCTTTATACTCCACAACAACTGTTAATTCTTTACAAAGCTCAAATTCGACCAACTATGGAATACTGCTTCCTTGTTTGGGGCTCCGCTCCCAAACACACACTGCATTTGTTGGATTCTATTCAGAGAAGAGGTGTTCGTCTGATTGGAGATCCGGAACTGACCGGCGGCCTTAATTCGATGGAACATCGAAGAACGGTTGGCGACTTGAGTCTATTCTACAAGTATTTTCATGGAAAGTGTTCGAAGGATGTAGCCCGCTTAATTCCTCCCAGAGCGGTGCATGTTAGAAATACACGTGGCACTAATACTTCACATCCGTTTGAGGTTCAGCTTGTTACTCCTAGTACAACACTTTTCAAGCAGTCTTTTATTTGGAATAATTTTCCCAGGCTGTGTTTTCCCACCGAGTACAATTTACAGCGATTCAAGAACAACGTGAATCGCTTTTTCCGCACACATGCCGCTCCTGGAGCGCTTTAGGGACTTCCCTGTAGCACGTGTGCTAGACCCATAAAAAAAATCGTCTGTGTTTTGCTTTATTACTTCTGTTGGTGTCTTTATCTTTGTAAGGGTTACGTAGAGATTTTCCCCTTTTTCATATGCTGAGGATATCGGCGAGGATGTCGTAATGAACGGCCGTTTGAATAATCTTTTTGAAAAACCCAGGATATTGCGCCACCTGGTTGCTAATTGTACCTAGATTCTTTATCATGTATCTGTACAAATTTCGTCTTATTACGATCATAATTCTGCAAGCATCGTGCTTTTCACTCTTTCAGATCGTATCATTTGGTCAACATAGACGTGCCGCGATCAAATATTATCTTTTTAAAAAGAAAACAGTTTAGAAAACTAAATCAAACCTTGGCAGATATTATGGGGAATCTGCGTCTTCGATTAGGACAGTTTGCAAGTGGTGTGGACACTTTCACACCGGCCATATGAGCACAGATGACGGAGAACCTTCTGGAAGGTCATTTGATGTCACCACGCAAGAAAACATCATTAAAATACTACTCAGTATATATCACCACTACACCAAACACTTTATTTTTGCACTCGACGCGCGTTTCGCTAACCATGTTAGCTTCATCAGGAGCGATGATTGACTAAAGCTAAAACTACAAATCTACCCTATTTATACTTAGTCTAACCCTTGAATTACTCAAGCGGAACTAATGACATAGGCAAGGCCCTCAGTTCCGCTCAAGTACCCAGTAGAGGGGACTATAAGGAATAGGCCCTCTGTCTTTATTTAAACTACTTTTACATTTTATGATTTCCATACTTTCGTATGCGTTCAACAATCTCCTATCAGATACATTTTTTATTAATCTTAGATTATCTAATGTTACAGTATGATCAGCTTCAAGGGCATGTTCGGCAATGCTAGACTTTTCTGTTCTATTGTATCTTAAGTGTGCTAAATGTTCTTTAAATCGTGTTTTAATTGACCTTTTAGTTTGCCCAACATACTTTTTCTCACAATCATTACAACTAATTTCATAAATTCCACTTTTCTCACAATTAGGAATCTTATCTTTGGGATTTCCTAAGATATTCCTCAGATTGTCTGATGACTTATAGACTAAGGTGAGGCCTACCTTATTAAATACCTTATTCAGTCCCTTGCTATATTTCGGATTATATGGTATGGAGACATATTTGGTGTTATTTTCTTCGCGCGCGCATACGAAAGTATGGAAATCATAAAATGTAAAAGTAGTTTAAATAAAGACAGAGGGCCTATTCCTTATAGTCCCCTCTACTGGGTACTTGACCGGAACTGAGGGCCTTGCCTTTGTCATTAGTTCCGCTTGAGTAATTCAAGGGTTAGACTAAGTATAAATAGGGTAGATTTGTAGTTTTAGCTTTAGCCAATCATCGCTCCTGATGAAGCTAACATGGTTAGCGAAACGCGCGTCGAGCGCAAAAATAAAGTGTTTGGTGTAGTGGTGATATATACTGAGTAGTATCATTGTGCCAAAGATTCCACATTCCCAACTAAATCATTAAAATAGATGATATGATGTTAGACGACTGAAGATTGATGGTGCGTACAATCGCTAAGACCTTGGGTCTCTCTAATAATCAGATCCACATTATCTTGCGTGAACCTACACATGAAATAGCTCACAGCAAGGTGGGTGCCGTGATAGGTCCTTATCCACGAGAAACGTTGATGTGTCAAGTTAAATTTGGTCATTTTTTTAGGCTGTATCAAAGATATCCCGACGAACTTTGCTACGACTGTAGAGGCAATTCGCATTTACCATTACCAGAAACAGTCGAATCAGTGGCTGGCTAACGGAGAATTTTTCTCGAAGATAGCCAAAGCCAACAGGAAAAGTCAGAACGACTATTTTCTGAAATGCACGAGACATTATTTTATTAAATTACCTTGAAAAGAAGAAATTAGTCACGGGGGAATACTATTCATTTCTGCTGGAACATTTGAACGCAGAATTAAAAAAAAAGGGATAAACCACTAGAAATTCTGTTCTCTTGTTAGTCGATCCTAGTCCGACTGATGAGCCGTTATACGCCGAAACGTATTTCGGGGTAAGTTGAGGAATAAGAGAACAGACTACTGAAATATGGACTTGGCCTGTTTCCAGTTGTTTTACATCAAACCAGAAATGTTTTTCTTTTATCAGAAAACGCCAGCACTCTCGCCGGAATTGACAACGTATTCGCCAGACCTGGCATTATTGGGCTATCATCTGTTTCCAAACATGAAGAAATAGTTGAAAGTCAAGAAATTTTCGTCGAATGGAAAAGTTATAGTAGAGACCGACGCCTATTTTGCAGACCTTAGCCAACGGTACTACCCAAACTACCCTCGCCGAGGAGACCATGTTAAAAAGGAACTAAACATGTTTTGATAAATTTTGCTGTTCTCAATAAACGCTAAGATTCTAGATACCGTTAACACTATTCCTTCCAGCTTTATTTACATGTCTTTCTTAAATAAAAATTATTTTGTGCAGTTATTAAGTATAACATATAAAATATTTTTAGTGTTCCGTACAGAACACTTATAAGATGACTTCGGTGTCTGTATATCTGTCTGTCTGTCGCACCCGATTTTCTCCGAAACTATTTGACAGAGAAAGTTGAAATTTGGTAATAATATAGGAATTGATGGCTTCATCAGAGCCATGTAGTTTTAAGAGTTAAATTTTGACTTAAGGGGTTAGTTTTGGGGGGTGAATTCGGAAGTGAAAAAACAAATTTTTACTAGGTCATCGAGTGTGGTGTCAAATGAAAGCTTGTGAAAACACGATTAAAAAATATATATATTATTTTTAAAAAAATCGCGAAAAAATCGTTGTCCCCCTGCGTTATCTCGAAAAGTACTTATCAAAAAATTTTGAAAAAATTCTGGAATATTCTCCACGGGGCACAGTGTGTCGACTAGTACAAGTTAGCTGGACAAAATTATTTTTTCACTTATTTCAATTGTTTATGTATATTCTATTATTATTTTAAGAAAAAATTCATCGCGTTGGTTTTTTTTTTTGGGCGTGGCTAATTTTTTCCCCTAAATTAGTCAGCTACGCAGACATATTTAATGATAACTCGGGAACAACTTGTCAGATTTTAATAAATAAAACATTAAAAAATGCGTAACAAAATTTTATTAAAGTTGATTGAATATTATTTTATTCTATCTTTTATCGTTTTGGAGTTATTTAGAAATTAATGGAGAGAAAAAATTTTTTTTCGTGTAAAATTCATTATTTTTTTCGGTAAAAAAGCGCAATAACAAAAGAAAAACAAAATATTATACATTTTTCTGACAGCTGCGTATCTGGAAAATAAAATAAGGTATTAATCATGAAAATCGGCTAATAAATGTGGGTTTTATTCACAATTTACCGCAGGTACTCAATATCGATAAAATTTGTGTAATACAGCCACCCTTGCATATCGCGGTAGGATTGCATCAGCTTAGCAGGTAGATAACGGAACTAAAGGGCAAGGGTATTTTGTATGGTTATTAGAATTAAAAATTATAATACAGTGTCTTTCATTTAGCTGGATTTCGTTTACCTGTAATTTTTGTCCAGCTGCACAAAACATTGTATAACAAAAACAAAATATTCTGCGTATGTGCACGAATTTTTCTACAAATTTGAATGTGCAACTAAATGAAAGACACTGTATTATTATTTTTAATAATAACCAGATGAAAAATCATTTATTGCATTTGTCAATTAAAAATAAAACAATTAATCCATATTACTTAGTTTTATTGACACAAAAAGGATAAACTCAAATAATACCTGCCTTTCAGGTAGGTAACTTGTGCATTATACATACATAAGTAGTTGGTATTTTAAAATGTTTTTGATTTTTTTAAGGTACATATTTCTTGCTGTTCGGTTCAAAAAAAAAATTGTTTTTGAAAATTCCAGTCAAAAATTGTTTTTGTTTAATTTTAAAATAAATGTTATAAATGCTCTGTAATAAATTTAGCATAATGACACTGACTGTAATTATATGTAAAATAAAAATACTCATTTATTGATAAAGAAAAATTTACAAGTCAAGGTTTACATGCTTAGTACAAGCGCTACATAACTAAAAATAGTAGCTGAACCTAATAATCATCAGAGTCTTCTGATGAGTCGTTTACTGTATAATCGTCATCATTTTGTGGCATTGTGCGACAATATGATGACGATTCCAATCTTGACTCTTCTATGCTAGGGCTTACAATTAACTTTAATACATCTGTACATATTTTTTCCGGCTTTTTTTTGGGAATCTCTCGAAGGCTATTGATCAAAGGATCAGATGTTATAATTAAGATGCACAGTAAGTCTCTATTCGTGGCAACACGCAAGCACTTGCGGGTGTTGTACTCCCTAAATCTTCGGCAATCTTTGTTCCGTGCTTCTTGAGCCTCTTCGGAAAGCTGCCCAATTGGAAGCAATGCCGCTTGATGACTTCTGTGCTGTGAATTAATATTTTATGCACAGTAGCAAGCATACAGTACCACGAATAGAGACTAACATAATGTTTTCTGGTTTCAAGACAAAATTTTTTGAATTCAACTAAGTTTATCTCGAATCCAGAAGACAATGTTCTCAAAATAACATCAAACTTTTTTATAATTGTAACATCCAACCCTGTGATCTGAGCACTCATCTCAGCATTCTTAAAAAAGCGACGGGCTGTATTTCCATCATTTGAAGAACCAAATCCTGGCTTTGGTTTATCTACAATGAGTCCCATCTCGTTCTTAAATTTCAATTTGATTTCCTCGGAACGAACCTTGATATCTGCTTTGTCTTCGTTGCTTCTAGCCTGCCATTTCTTAATATTCAACTTGTAACTGATATGTAAAAGACATTCGAAGCAACGAATCCAAGCATGAAGTGTAGATAAACCAAAGCCAAAATGTTCTTGATTGCTGTTAAACATCGCGGGGTCATCGTTCATCGTCTTGGGGGTGGCGCCACAGATGAAACACTTTTGGGATGAACTAGTTTCCGTTAAGGCGTTACACACCTTTCCGTCTGTCATTGTCAGCAAAAGTTCGTGTTTTACAGAGATTTGAGAATCACCAAAGTTGATAAGTGTTGGAAGAACAGCATTAACTTCTTCCCACAATCTATTTGTCTCCACTAACGTGAAGTCGTTCGTTTCTTTGGCAAATATAAATTTGATTGGGCGACAATACAAAGTTGATGAAGGCCGAGGATTTTGCCAAATAATTTTGGACCTATCATATAACTTAAGGGGAACTAAAGAAAATGCGAAAAGAAACTCGTCCGTATATTCAGTGTTCTCAAATCTCTGTTTGTATGTGCTGTGCCCAGAACTTCCATCACATCCCCATTTACTAACAAGTGTAAACGATGAACTTGTTGGGAGCACACTGCTGATAACTTCATTCTGTGCTAATACTAGACGTTCCACTGTTTTATTTAATAAGGCTTGCAAATTTATTTCAGCACAAGTTTCTGTTATAGCAATGTGCTCCTCTGCAGGGTAACAGGCCTGTTTGGACTTTTTTAAACCAAAATATGACGGAAACACATTATGCCCCGCCTTCATGGACCACTTCCTAGTTTGTTTGTAAGAATGCGTTGTTAACTTAGAATCTATATAGTAAGCTAAGGCTTCGTCACTACTTAATTGCCTAGGATTAACGGAACTGGTATTTTTAGACTTAATAATATTATCTGGGCTCTCACTAATGTCTCTAATCACATTGGCAATTTTCCTTTGCCCTGCTGGACGCACAGCAATTTCGGCAGCAGTCACCAATTCACTGACACTTCGGGATTCTACGAGATCCACGACGCGACGTTTCTTCGTCTTAAACGACGATTCCTCGAAATCTTTGCGAGGTCTTCCTGCAGGAGTCACATTCTCACTTGATGTTGAAGGTTGTGGCGCAAAAGAACTTGCAGTAAACTGTATGTCTGCTTCATCCAACCAATTCTTATTTTTAATTAAAAAACGCTCCTTCGACTTTCCTGAAGCCAACCATTTGGCACCAAACTTATTAGACAAGTTGGATATCTTCAACTTTATTTCTTTTTGGCTGCTTTCAGTAATGCCACCAAAGTGAAATTTTGAAGAAAGAAAGTCATATACACGCGAGTTTTTTTCATTCTTCGTGTGTTTCAACCACTCCTCAAAAAAGGCTACCCTTGAAATAGAGTAAACGTGTTCTGGAAAAAAAGAAAAAAAAAACATGTTGTACTGAAGTGTGCTAAACAATATGTGTATTTTTACGAAGAATAAAGTTATTTCTGTGTAATATCTAAAAACTAGCCCGGAGAGAGGTGAATGTCTGTATATTCTGAACTTTCAAAGTTTTTTTTTAAAAAAAACACGCTAAAATATATAGGCTATTTAAAAAAAATGCTAAAAATTCAAATTAATAGATTCTGATTAAAAAAATACATTAAAAAATAGTACTTACCCTCAGTATTAATATTCATCACAAAAACTTTCACAATATTACAATATGTCACTATAAGATGTGCACGAAAGTGTTACTAAATTGCAACTGATTGATTGAAAGAGCTGCATTAAACTCATTACCTGACTTCTGACGCTTATGACTCGCCACTTGCAAATTTGATAAACAACCTTTTCTCGGAATTCGGGTTTGGTGGTGTTGTTTACATTTTGCAAATAAGATTTCCTGGAAATCATAACATGAATTTTTGTCCACCTAGCATGTTCTACGCGACACACTGTGCGGGGTGTAGATTGAACGAAAATTATCACGAGTGCATTACCTTTAATAATTTATCTGGTATATAAAAAAAAACAAAATTTCAAGGTCATCAGATTTCAGTAAAGATTGGAAACAAACTTTGTTGAAAACTCATTTGGGGTGTGTTTTGTGAAGTCACTGATCATTTTCTACCTCTGTAACAAAATTTTTTGTTTTAAAAGCAATCAACGTACGGAACACTAATTGCACAAGTTCAACTTGCACTTGACCGGTTATTTCTTTTACTTTTACTTTACGTTTCTTTTACACATATACATAGTAGTTTTATGAATAATTTGAAATAATAACGAATAAAAAAAATTAAAAAATGACGGAGATATGAGCCATCAAGTAGGACCCTCTTTTGAAAATTCTTGCTGATGATGTTCTTATTTTGTCTGTCAGGCATCCTCTGAAAAATAAAAAATTTTTTTTTCTTATTTAGAAAGGTAATAGCTAAGATGTAGCATAGGAAAAAAAATTTTAAAATTTTTTTGTAGAAATGACAGCTGTTTGAAAAAAAACTTTTGATTTTTATCAAAATTTTGAGTTTAAAAAATTATGAACGTGGCACCAAATCAAAAAATCCTATGCTGCATCTTAGATAATATTATAAAGAATACGTGTTGTAAATTTTAACACAAATCGGTTAAGTAGATCTTAAGATATCTTCTACACGAGTTTGAAAAAAAGTAGTTTCGAAAAAAACGCAAAAGAAAAAACAGTACGGCGTCAGCGTCTTAAAGCCAAATATTTTTTTTAAATTACCTTCAATCTGCGATTCCTAGACCGTACATAAGGTCTTCCATTATTGCCGCGATATCCTCCGATTCCTTTTGAGCAGCTGTTTTCAAGTTCCTGGCCTCTTTAGTCTCCTGTTGGGCTCTCCTCTTGGCTATAGATATTCGTTGAGAATTCAAATCCTCGGTAAATCGCATCGCGCTTGGGCCTATTACAAGGTTTAATTATTGCATCATTTGTAATACACTAGTATATCCATCATTACATATACTACCTGTAATATAAGATGCAATTTCAACAATTTTTGTGCCACTGTAATGCACTTTTGGAGCCATAGACCAAATGACAGCATTTAGACTTTCGTTGTTATTCTGAGTGTATCCTTCTAAACAGCATTCTTATAAAGGACTGACTAAAAAAACAATACCCTTTGTCGAGGCTTTGACCGCTCTTACCGGTCCGATCGCTACCTGAGTTTCGGGCCGACTCTCTGCCGCGCTCACTTCTAATTGCTATAACTTCGGATATAATTTGAATTTTGAAATGGTTAAACGTTTAAAATATTCTTAAAAGTATAAACAATTTATCTAGCCAAAAAAAAAATAATTCGATTTTTTGAAAATCTCAAGTGATCTAACCCCTTAATCAAATGACACCATTCCGGATCATTTTACGCTCTTATGTGAAAAAATAAAGATAGAAAGAATAGAAATTGACACCATAATACTGGACGGTCGTAAAATGTTTTGAATCAATTATTTGGTCAATCGAATACGGCAGTGATGTCGTGGTGCCGAAATGTTAACGCTATTTAACAAAAATGACGTCTGCGTAACCTACTCATAGTTATTTATACCAATTAAGATTCAGTAAACATCTGAAAATGTAAAGGCAATGCCTGTGCCTTTTTCAAAGACAAGTAAACGAATACTGATCGTTTTCCGGCCTGTAAAGTGTATGCGCAATCGAAGGCCTCTATAAAGATGCCTTCACGCGTTGAACTATTTTTATGGCCTTTGGCTTCGAAGTTTACCACGCAGAAGAATGCCATTATAGCGATTTTTACATTTTATTTGTTGTTCGGAGCAATGCTGCACAATTATTGGCAAAAGCGACTATTTATTGATAATAAGATTTAAGGAAATATGTTTTATGTTGCGGAAAATACTGGATGTGTTGTCAAGTGGGGCATTATTTGTTATAGTCGTAAAACAATCTCAGCAATCTTATGTTCGTGATGTTAAAGGCGACAGTCGAAAACTGATACTGCTGTGTAGAACCAGTCAGGATTTTGTAAAATTTTATTAGGAAACAGAAATTAAGTTCACCACAGCAAGAGTAACAGAAAAGGAAACGTCAACTGTACTGGAAACTAATTTTTTCATAAAAATCGTTGTTTTTTATTGGTTTGGTGTGATTTTGTGTTAGCAAATAGGTGTAAATAGAGCCCAATCCTTCTATGTCTTTTGTGATTAAGATTGTAAAAAGAACGAGATGGCAAATATAAATTTATAAATCACATATCGTAACGAACGTCTTAACTTTGTTTTTTTGAACCTTGTTTGCATTTCAATATCCAGAAGAAGCTACCAATTAAGCAACGAAAGCTTGATAACAAAAAATAAAAAGCAGATACTAGAGCCTATAGATCTTCGATTGCTCATCTCTTCTCCTCATAAGAGCATTTCCTAGTAGTTAAACTTCGGATTGTTTGTTACCGGTGCCCTGTTTCTGTCCTTCCTCTTCCTATATATATATATATATATATATATATATATATATATATATATATATATATATATATATATATATATATATATATATATATATATATATATATATATATATATATATATATATATATATATATATATATGTATATATATATATATATATATATATATATATATATATATATATATATATATATATATATATATATATATATATATATATATATATATTTCCTTTGACACCCCACTCGATGATCTGGTAAAAAACAAATTTTTTTCACTTCCGATTTCACACCCCAAAACTCACCCTTTAAGTCAAAATTTAACTTTCAAAACTATACGGCTCTGACTGGGCCATCAATTCCTATATTAGTGCCAAATTTCAACTTTCTATGTCAAATAGTTTCGGAGAAAATCGTGACAGACGGACAGACAGATGGACAGATGGACACCGAAATGATCCCATAAGTGTTCCGTACGGAACACTAAAAACTGTTAGGCCGATCTATAGGAAAAAAAAAAACTTGTAATATGTTGAGATAGGCAACATGATCTCCAAATATTTCTGTTTCAATCAGTAGCATGTAAGACATATTGGTTCAGAATATTACTGGCCTAAATGTTAATAAGGGAAGCACAAAATAACTGTCAAATGTATAGATCATTTTTTTTTTTTTGATCTATATTAAAATTTGCATCACTAGTACTAGTCTGCTGACAACTGAAGTACTGTTTAATTTCAAACAAAATTGACATTATCTGTAAATACAATGGGAACAAGTTTATAATAATATAATATTAAATTTCGTAGCTCTTAACAAAATGTGATATCTAGTTATTTTGTTATTTGGATATCTTGTCAAAATAGTGTTCATGTAAGTCACAAAATAAGTACTCAAAAATTTGGTGAAAAATATCGACTGCCCTACAAGTATTATATAATTCTATATCCTACACTAATAAATACTTAACTTAACATTTTTACCACTTATGAACACTTAAAAATACTAAAAATACCCTATTATATAGTACTATAATTATAAAAATACCAAGGAAGAAAAAGTCAGCTTTTGGAAGAGGAAGGAAAACACAACAGTGATTAGTAATAAGGTACAATAAGGACTTTCTTTTTTGTATTTATTAATTTTCGAAAAGTAATTTAGAAAATAACATAGACCAACGCTTTTCAAACCCTGAGATCAGACTATATTTTTTCGAAAGTTTTTGGTGCACTGAATCTAAATCCGACTTCAGAATTGCTCTATATATATATATATATATATATATATATATATATATATATATATATATATATATATATATATATATATATAAAAAATTATATAAAAACAACACTATGTTTTAATTTCCAATATATTTAAAGTCACTTGACAATTGTTTCACCATACAATGGCTTCTTCAGAAGTAAATAATTATTTACTTCTGAAGAAGCCATTGTATGGTGAAACAATTGTCAAGTGACTTTAAATATATTGGAAATTAAAACATAGTGTTGTTTTTATATAATTTTATCATGAATTTCCAACAAGTATCGGCTAACACAATCAAAGATATATATATATATATATATATATATATATATATATATATATATATATATATATATATATATATATATATATATTCATTTACAGTTTTAAAGAATTTTTTAAAAGATAAACAATTTTCTGTAATAATGCGATAGATTTTCTTTAAAAGTAAGCTTATAAATTGTTCCCTTTTTCAAAGTAATACGTTTTTGTGGTAGACTGTTTTATTTTTGACCCCGAAGAATTAGAAAAATGAATCGAACAAGGAATTTAGCTGAACACGAGGTAGTGCGAGCCTCAGTTTTATTGGACGAGGGATATTGTCAGAGTTATGTTGCCAATTTGTTAGGCAAACATCGTTCCACAATAATTCGTATGGTAAGACGCTTGAATGAAGTAGGAACTAATTCTAGAAGGCTAGGGCAAGGGCGAAAACGATGCACTAGCGACCTAGATGAACGTTTTATAAGACAATATGCTTTAAGAAACAGAACTGTCACTAGTTCTATAATAAGAAACGAACTCGAAGCTGTTCGCAATGTCACAATTTCTTCTAAAACAGTTAGAAGACGGTTAAATGAAGCTGGATTAAACAGTAGGAGACCAGCCACTGAGCCCTTGCTTACTAGAGAGAACAGAGTTGCCAGGTTACGTTTTGCTCGAAATCACGAAAACTGGTATGTGGACGATTGGAAAACAAGTTTTCTTCACAGATGAAACTAGGGTTAGTCTAAAACATCCAGATGGTCGTGAGCGAGTATGGCGAAGACCAGGAGAGAGGTTTGCGCCTCGCAATATCTCTGCAAGGATTCCATTCGGCGGTGGCTCTGTTATATTCTGGGGTGGCATCTGCTTTGATGCTCGCACAGATTTAGTTTCTGTCCGTATGAGATTCGGGAATGCTGACTACTATCTTGAGAGTATTGTAACAGAACATGTGATGCCTTTCGGTCATTTTGTGGGGCCCAATTTCCTGTTTATGCAAGACAATGCTCGACCTCACGTGGCTAGGGAAGTACTCGATTATCTTAATCAAGTTGATATACCGATTATGCAATGGCCACCAAAACGCCTGGATCTGAATTCGATAGAACATGTATGGGATCACCTTAAGAAAAATGTGAAACGTCGTATACCTGCACCTAGAAACCTGAGGGAACTTGAAAATGCAGTTATCACAGAATGAGAGCAAATTCCTCATGATTTTATCCAAAATTTAATTAGAAGCATGCCTAGGCGCATAAACGCTGTCATCCGAAGTAGAGGAGGCAACATACGCTACTAGTGTCCCAGTTACACCATTAATTTTGCTACTAATGTCCCAGTTTATTTTTTTCATTATTACATAATTTCAACGATTTTGTTATTAGGTTCTTAAGAATAATTTTAATTCGAATCTTATAGAGAAATTTGGTAGCTAATTCACTTTTAAAGTATCCAAATAAGTTTTTTGTAACTTTTAGTGTAACCAATGTTCATAAAAAATTATTAAAATTAATTCATTATAGAGATTTGTATGATTTAATATATCGTTGCGTTAATTTTGTCCAGGAGTGTATATAATACAGTGATCAAAAAATAGTAGACTTTGGAAATAAAACGCTAGCGGATTACTTATTTTTCCAAATTTATTTAGTCCCCTTCAAAGTAATACCCCTGGGATATAATGCATTTATTCCAACGTTTTTTCCAGTCTTTTTTTTTATGGGTCTAGCAGGGAAGTCCCTAAAGCGCTACAGGAGCAGCATGTGTGCGGAAAAAGCGATTCACATTGTTCTTGAATCGCTGTAAATTGTACTCGGTGGGAAACACAGCGCTGGGCAAATTATTCCAAAGGGATGATGTTCTCCATATAAAAGACTGCTTGAAAAGCGTTGTACGCGGAGTAACAAGCTGAACATCATACGGATGTGAAGCACCAGCGCGACGAGTATTTCTAGCATGCACCGCTTTGGGAGGAATTAAGCGGACTACATCCTTCTAACACTTTCCATGAAAATACTTGTAGAACAGACTCAAGTCGCCAACCGTTCTTCGATGTTCCAGCGAATCAAGGCCGTCGGTCAATTCCGGGTCTCCAGTTAGACTGACAGCTCTTCTCTGATCAGAATCCAACAAATGCAGTGTATGTTTGGGAGCGGAGCACCAAACGTGGGAGCAGTATTCCATAGTTGGTCGAATTTGAGCTTTGTAAAAAATTAACAGTTGTTGTGGGGTGTAAAGCTTTCTGGTTCGAAATAATATTCCCAACTTCTCAGAAGCTCTCCTTGCTATGCCTGCAACATGTTCATACCAGGACATATTTGCTCCCAAACTAACGCCCAACAAATTGAGTGACGATGCTAGGGGAATGGAGTGCCACGACATAACTATGTCGGGTTCGGCAACGTTAACTTTTTTAGAAAAAACTGCCGCCTGGGTTTTTGTAGCGTTAAATTCCACTTGGTTACTGTCACCCCAAAATAGACTTTCTTCCAGGTCTTTGTTAAGTTGAACGACCTCCTGCTGTCTGCGGATATTCGCCTGAGCAGCCGATGTCTGAGCGTTCAAGACGAATGAAGAGATAAGCGTACTGTCATCTGCAAAGCTGTAGATTGGATTCCCGGTCTTTTCCAGCAGATCGTTAATGTAAATGAGAAAGAGAGTAGGAGACAGTATGGAGCCCTGGGGCACACCGGCGTTGATAGTGAAGGTGTTAGAAAGAAATCCGTCGACCGCTACTCGTAAAGAACGCTCTCTGAGGAAACATGGGAGCCACACACAGAACCTTTCAGACATACCATAAGAGCGTAACTTAGCCAACAGTCCATCGTGCCAGACACGGTCGAATGCCTTGGATATGTCAAGAGCAACAGTTCGAGATTCTCCAAAGTGTCCAGTTGCGTTGTTCCAAACATATGTTACATAAGTCAGAAGATCTCCTGTTGATCTATTTTTACGAAAGCCATATTGGTGATTGCTAATAATGTTGAATCCTTCAAGATATTTTAGAAGATGCTGATTGATAGCCTTTTCCATGAGTTTCGATATTATTGAAAGCAATGCGATTGGTCGGTAGTTATTTGGTAAGGTCTTCTTGCCTTTTTTAGGTATCGGCTGAACTTCCAGCAGGAAGGAAATATTCCCCTTCTGTAGGATGGGTTGAAAAGTCTACAGAAAACTGGTGTTAGTTCCCTCGCACAGTTTTTGAGAACTATGGCAGGTATTTCGTCAGCGCCAGAAGCCTTTTTGGTGTCTAGCTTCATCAGAATACGCTTTATGATACGCTGTCTGAAGAAAACATCGGGCATCCTTGACTGCACTGTGGGAATAGTAGGTGATGTTTTTTCCTTGGAAATCGACAGTAGAATGTGAAGCAAAGAGTTCAGCCAACAAGTTCGCTTTCTCAACAGGTGTCGTTGCAATAGAATTATCTGGCCGTGTGAGTGGTGGTATGGTGGATTTGGTGAAATTTTGACTAACTGCCTTAGCGACCGACCAAAAGGACCTGGAATTTTCGGGACAAGCGAGAAGTTTGTTTCTGATCCGTTGATTGTGTACCTCCTTGATTTCGTCGATAATTTCTTTGCATCTGTTCCTGGCACGGATAAATGTGCTACGATTTATGGTGTTAGGATTTTCACGCCATTGTCGGTATGCAAGATGTTTAGAAGCAACAGGTTTTTTGCATTTTCGCTCAAACCAAGGCTTGCCGTTGGAAGGGCATTTCTTCGAAAAAGGGATGTAAGCCTCCATACCTGCCAAAATAACATCGGAAACCTCCCTGGCGCAGTCAGATGGGTCGTCGGATCGAAAACAAACATCTAACCAGGGGAAAGTTCGAAAATATTCCATGAGATCTTCCCATTTAGCAGACTTGTAGTGCCAAATCTTGCGCGGTTTAGGCGCCTCTCTGTCACTGATTGGTAGGATACTCGATGTCGAAAGCAGTTTATGGTCGGAAGAACCTAACGGCGGATTTACGCTGACCGTGTAAATCTCCGGATTGATGGTTAAAAACAGATCAAGAAGACTGGCGAACTCTCCGTCTCGATCAGGGATCCGTGTTGGTTCGTCAATAAGCTGAGTTAAGTCATAACTGATTGAAAATGATTCGGCTTCGCGACGTTGTTCGTCGGTAGTATTTGAATATTTATGCCAGTTGATGTTGTGGACATTAAAGTCGCCCAGGATGGCAATTTCGGCATTTGGATAGTTAATTTGTAAACGATCGATGGTGTCTGCAAGAGAAGCGAAAAGTGTTCGACAGTTAGTATCACTTGGTGGTCGATAGAGGATACAGCTGCCAACAAATAACTGCGCTTTGCATCTGTTTGAAACTTTGAACACAACCGTTAAAAGAATCACGCTTACCAACAGTAGTGGGCTTGTTAACGAAAAAAATTATACACGAAAGTAAATACAGTTTTCAAATAAGGCCGTTTCAGCGTTGCTGTCGTTTTTTTTTCCGTGCATGCGCGTTGTGTACCTACAACCACATACGCCATTACGGAAGCATTCGGCCTAGTTTACGTTTGTTTGTACGTGTTTAAAATGTCTCAGGTCATTGAAAATCCCGCAGATTGTGAAATACGCGCTGTAATTCTCTTCTTAAATGCGAGAGACGTGAAAGCGACCGAAATTCATAGAGAGATTAGTGAAGTGTTTGGCGAAAACGCTATAAGCTATGGAGTGGTAAAAAAATGGATTAGAGCATTTAAGATGACCTGACAAACGTATGTGTTTCTTCAAGTTCCAAGAAGTGTGATCTATGAAATTGTGAAGAAACCCTTAAGGGAACATTACGCTTCCTCGGTCGAAAATTTTATTTTTATAGGACTGATAAGTTAATAAAAAAAAACATTTTCTGAGTCGGTATTTTTTCTACATATATTAACAAGTCTTCAAATACAAGAAAAAAAATTTTACATAATCTTTCAAATGATTTTTATGGGGGTTTTTTGCAGCTTCATGAAAGCCACATTGAAAATTTTGACCTGCAGGCACGATTGCTGCTCACTGGAACGTCTAAAAAAATATATCCTTAGAAAAAGGCGACTATAGCCCCAGTATACCCTACGATTATTTTGTTTGAGCAAGAATTCACAAAATGGCGGACCTCCAAAGTTGGTGGTCTCAAAAATGACATTTTTTTGGGAAAAAATTAACCAATCTTTTTTATTGGATAGAAGAACATACTAAAATTTCAGACCGATCGATTAAATGGTTCTTAAGTTATCGTGCCCGCTGATTACAAAAACGTTGTCTTGAGAAAAACGCGTTTAAAGTTTTGACAAACGAATCTTCATATATTAAAATCTACTTACATTCAATCATCTATGCCTGCTACATACAAAATTCCTTCCTACTTCTTATACGCCTCGTTCTTAAGTGTTCTTTCGACTCTCCGTGCGATTGTAGCCTTACTGGCTTTCCTAAATCCATCAGGCCGCAAAAATTGTTCACTTCAGCAATTCCACAGCCGAGTAATCTTATTACAAAAATGAAACGTCTATTGATTTCATAGGATTTCTCAATTTTGGGGCTAGAGTCAATAAGTGGTTCACCGCATTCACACACAATAAAAACCTGCTCCTTTTTCGTCTCGTTTGAAAAATTTCTCTCTCCATCACAAACTTTTTTTTGTAAAGTTGTAAAAACTAAAAATTGTACTATACAGTAACTAAAAGTCTGCTTGGACTCAAATCTGAAGTTTTTACAATTTTTTTTGCAGATGTACTGTACTGCGAGTGATATTTTCGAACTGAGCAGGCCAGCGTATCGTTTGCTTTGGAACTACAATATTGCCTCAAACTGAAAAGGTATTATACCCATAATAGTAAGCTCTCCTTTTTCCTGCTTCTATCTTTCTTAGAATCATAAAAGTAGCAGCAGATCTTCGACTCAGGTAGAGCAAAACCTTGGTAAATGGCCGAAAGGTAGGTTGGCACACCGCGCGGTCGTTTTGGCCTGTCTTACACTTGGCGGTATAATCGTCTATAACTTTAAAAGGATTTTAAATTTTTATTGAAATATAATACTTTCCAATAGGATACTTTCTAAAAAGTCGATTTTTCCGACCCGTGAAGGTGTAATATTCCCTTAAATTATCGGGAGTTATGCTTACGACCGTGTTGCAGTGGTTAGCAAATAAGGTGGCAGATTTCTATGACGATGGAATACAAAAGCTGGTGTTCCAATAGGACAATTGCTTTAATACAGGTAGAATTTATGTTGAAAAATAGATTAAGGTCGGAGCATAGACGTAAAAATAAAATTATTGTAAACAGGCTTTGTGTTTTTTAATATCAAAACGATACGTACTTTAAAAAGGAGCCTCATATATCTCCCAAATACCTACATATCGAGTTTTGGTAACGTTTTCTTTGGTACGGCCCTGATTCTATTCGATGAACCTTTTCCAACACTACGCTCCACATCTATTAGTACCTAACAGTCATTGTTTGAATAACATTTTCCCATATATAGCTTAAGGTATGATAATCAACATTTTTTATACACCGCAGAAATCCATAAGAAATTACAATCTCTCTCAGATCGAAAATGATCATAAGGATCGATTTTACTTGAGCTGCGAGCATCTTGCCGGTGTAAATGCAACTAACCTGAACTAAAAGTCTGCTTGGACTCAAATCGGAAATTTTTACAATTTTTTTGGCAGATGTACTGTACTGGGAGCGATATTTTCGAACTGAGTAGGCCAGCATACCGTTTGCTTTGGAGCTAGAATTTTGCCTCAGACTGAAAAGATATTATACCCATTATAGTAAGCTCTCCTTTTACCTGCTTCTATCTTTCTTAGAATCATAAAAGTAGTAGCAGATGTTTGACGCAGGTAGAGCAAAACCTTTGTAAACGGCCGAAAGGTAAGTTGGCACGCCGGACGGTCGTTTTGGCCTGCCCTTACACTTGGCACTGTCATCGTCTATAACAGGGGTGCTCAAACTTGAACTGCTGGTGATCTACCTCAATATTGTTAGACTACGATCGATCGACTCTGAGAGGCTGCGAGTAAGTGTGATGCAGGATTGTCGTCTAGGTAGGGTGTATCGTGGCATAGATATTAGTTTTCCGCATAATATGCATTTTTTTAGTCAAGGTAAGTGTAGGTCTGCTCTAAAATGTCAATGAAAAAACTCATAATTATTCAAAATTGCGAGTTTATTGGTTCTGACAAAACAAACGAGTTCTAGTATCTAAACTTAACTAAAGAGTGACTTTGGATGTTGAAGCGTGGCACTGCATGTCCTCAGCATACTTTTCATAAGATGGTACGTAATTACCGAGTGCTAATCGCAAGCATGATGACATATGTTCGTCAGTTAGTCGATTGCGATATTTTGACTTAATTATCTTCATTTCAGAAAACGCAGACTCGCACAAGTAAGTTGACCCAAACATTGCCGTCAGTTGAAGGGCGATTTGCCTTAGATTCGGATATTTATCTTCGGATATAAAACTGTATCAGATGCTGTGGCTTTGAGATGTATATCTGATATAATCTGCACTAACTCATTTTCAACAGAACATGAGTCCATGTTAAACTGACTTGCTATTTCAGTAGCTAATTCCTCTCCTACTGAAATCATAAAAACATATTTCGAATTGGCCCAAAATACTTGATAATTCTGCCTCATAAATATCATAATTCAACTGAGGAATCCTTGCTTTCAAAGACGGATAATTTTTCAGATCCTTTCTTTTCAGTTGATTTATCATAAGTTGCAATTTACTTTTGAATGCGTTTATTGCGCTAATCATCTCAATAATAGTTTTTCCTTTACCCTGAAGCTCCAAATTAATGGTGTTTAAATGCATTGCGATGTCTGTCAAAAATGCCAAATCAGTCAGCCATTTTCCGTTTTTCAGCATCTGAGTGTCATTTACCTTTTTCGTCCAGAAAAGCTGTTATTTCGGGCAATAATTCTTGAAACCTTTCTGGGAATTTTCCGCGACTCAACCACCTGACGTCCGTATGAAGAACTAAATCAGTGTGTTCAGCTGACTCACTATCTTCCAACTGCAATTTAAAGAGCCGTCGTTGCAAGCTACGTGCACGGATAGAATTCACAATTTTTATTGCAATGCCCATAATCTCCTCCATGTTTAGAACTTTTGAACACAAAACTTGTTGATGTATAATGCAATGAAAGGAGAAAAATGAAGGGAAATCATCATAAGCTCGACACAATGCCACAAAACCGTTTTTGTTTCCAGTCATTGCTGGTGCTCTATCGGTTGTAATGCACGCTAGTTTATATATTGGTAGCTTGTAGTTTGTTACAGAATTGAAGAAAACGTCATATATATCTTCGCCACGGGTCTTTCCTTTCAGAGGAATCATTGTCAAAAACTCTTCCTTAGCCGACATGTCATTGAATACCATTCGAATAAAAATACACAGCTGGGCAGTGTCTGTTATATCGGTGGATTCGTCGAACTGTAAAGAAAAGTATGTACATTCCATGATATCATGTTTTAGTTTATCTGCCATGTCCTGACTCATGTCTTCAACACGCCTTGTGACAGTCGGACGAGATAACTGAAGTTCTCTAATAGCAGACATAATCTCTGTTTTATTTTTAAAATCTCCAAATAAAGTCTCACCCGCTTCAATAAATGCTTCCTTCACAACCAATCCATCATCAAATGGTTTCTTGTGTTTTGCCAATATATGAGATATTTTAAATGACGCGATCGTTGCGAAGTTTCTAGAAAAATCGGCGGGAATCAAAAACGGCTTTTCCTTGACAAGTACCGCGCGTTCCTTTGATAAAGCCGCCTTTTGCCGCTAGCAGGGGGTTTATTACGATAAAAGAAAGTGGTGAGGGGGTTATTCTGGCCTAATTGTGGATCGAATAAATTTTAGTAGTTTATTCATTACATTTTGTTTTAGTTACCTAAAACAAAATCTGTGAATAGTTCTATATCGGAATTTTTTTCTCGAGATCGACTCAAAAAGCACACGCGATCGACCGTTTGAGCACCCCTGGTCTATAACTTCGAAAGTATTTGAAATTTTCCTCTGAAATTTTCAGAGAATATTATTGAAATATAATAATTTCCAATAGGATACCTTCTAAAAAGTCGATTTTTCCGGCACAAGAAAATGTAATGTTTCCATAAATTATCAGAAATTATGCTTACGACCGTGTTGCAGTGCTTAGCAAAGCAGGTGGCAGATTTCTATGACGATGCATTACAGAAGCTGGTATTCCGATACGACAATTGCCTTACTACAGGTAAAATTTGCGTTGAAAAGTAGATTAAGGTGTGAGCGTAGACGTAAAAATAAAATTGTTGAAAGCAGGCTTTGTGTTTTTTTAATATCAAAACGATACGTACTTGAAAAACGAGCCTCTCCCAAATACCTACATATCGAGTTTTGGTAACGTTTTCTTTGGTACGGCCCTGATTCTATTCGACGAACCTTTTCCAACACTACGCTCCACATCTATTAGTACCTAACAGTCATTGTTTGAATAACATTTTCCCATATATAGCTTAAGGTATGATCATCAACATTTTTTATACACCGCAGAAATCCATAAGAAATTACAATCTCTCTCAGATCGAAAATGATCATAAGGATCGATTTTACTTGAGCTGCGAGCATCTTGCCGGTGTAAATGCAACTTAAGAGCATTTTCGTTATATAACGTAATATATTTACGCTAATAATATCATGAAGTTAAAATAGGGAAACAAAGCATATTGAACAACGTGGACGTTAGCATTCATTCACAGAAAAAATTATAGCGGCTTGGGAACAGTTTTAATAGTAGATAATACGCCATATTTGGAGCTCGTCAGCTAGTAATTGGCGAAACTGATAATTATCGAATCTGATGTCACTAGTAAAGGATTTTCTACAGCTGACGCAGTCTTCCTTCTCTCGTTCTTTTCTTTGTTTATCATCCTCCTCGTTTCTGTATTTTTCTCTTTATATTTCTGTATTTCTAGTAATAATAATAAAAACTCGTATTATCTACAACTAGCAATATGCCGACGGGGACGACGACTCTTAATCTGACAGTGTCTTAATCTGACATCAATTGTTGTGTTGCAAGAAGTTGCATCCTCTCCTAGACATGATCTACGGTCACGAACGGGAAGTCTGGGATTCTTTTTGTTTAGGACTGCAGAAAGCATACTGGAAGAACCTAATCCGGGGGTGAACTATCGCTAAGTCATGGAACAATAAAATGACTAAAATAAGGTTCTGTATTTAAAACTGCTTAGACTTAACTCAGTTATTAAAACAGCAGCACAACAACATCTATTCGCTCCAGCTATTAAAAAATAATTACAGTCTGCTAAGAGCATTATTCTCCCTTGTTGAGATACTGTGATTAATACCGTATTGTATCGTAGTCGACATATTGACTTGACGGCTATTAAGTATAAGGCATGCAGCAAAGAACCAGAATCACTTATGCCTTTACTTTCAGCTTACCCAGTTCACGCTGTATCATCGTAAATCCATCACCATAATGTAGCATCGTGTTTCCTACATTACTGTCTTAAATATTCGTGCTCTAGTTGCCATATTTCACGGAATAGATCGAATAAGTTGTCGAAAATGATACGGGCTGAAGTTGCTATATTGCCTCTTCGGCACAGAAGGCGTTTAACAAACCTCTAACATCGTCACTCAATTTGTTGGGCGTTAATTTTGGAGCAAATACGTCCTGGCATGAACATGTCGCAGGCATAGCAAGGAGAGCTTCTCAAAAGTTGGGAATATTATTTCGAACCAGAAAGCTTTACACTCCACAACAACTGTTAATTCTTCACAAAGCTCAAATTCGACCAACTATGGAGTACTGCTCCCATGTTTGGGGCTCCCCTCCCAAACATGCATTGCATTTGTTGGATTCTATTCAGAGAAGAGCTGTTCGTCTGATTGGAGACCCGCAACTGAGCGGCGGCCTTGATTCGCTGGAACATCGAAGAACGGTTGGCGACTTGAGCCTATTTTACAAGTATTTTCATGGAAAGTGTTCGAAGGTTTTGTCCCGCTCAATTCCTTCCAGGGCGGTGCATGTTAGAAATACACATCGCGCTAATCCTTCACATTCGTATGAGGTTCAGCTTGTTACTCCTCGTTTCAAGCAGTCTTTTATATGGAGAACATCATCCCTTTGGAATAATTTGCCCAGGACTGTGTTTTCCACCGAGTACAATTTACAGCGATTCAAGAACAACGTGAATCGCTTTTTCCGCACACGTGTCGCTCTTGTAGCGCTTTAGGGACTTCCCTACAAAGTTATATTACTTCTGAATAAAACAACAAAAATATTGTAATTGAGTTTGCTGCACTTGCTGAAACAAATATAGTAACTAAGGAGGAGTAAAAACATTTGAAAATTAAGAACTAAACAACTGAAACTTTAGGCTTTGTTCCACTTCATTCAGTATCACTAGTGGTCCGAGTTGCTAAAACAACTGGATTTTCAAGTAAAAAACAAGAAAAACTGTTGTTAAATAAGAACATAATGCCAAGATATGTTTTCTTATAGGCATTATTGCAAATATTTCTGTTAAGAAAAGGTTAAACTTTAACTAAGTTATTTTTTTTGTACGCAATTGGCGTAGTTTGCCTAATTAAGATTGTGTACATCAAGAAAATATGTTGAAAATTATTGGCAACGTATGGGATATCACACAGAGCATTTTTCTAGACTGAAAATATGTGAGGAGTAAATCGGAACAGCTCACGCTCGCGAATTCTAAGGGAAATAATGTTTTGATTATTAAAACCGCAAATTTGCAGCGTTATTAAGTCTGCAATGTTTAAAAATATGGTGACTATTGGTGTTTTAAAATCGTTAAAGGTAAAAATTCATTTAATTTGTTATATTATTAAATAACAAACTGTTAGTTTTAGATATAGCACCGTTACAACAATTAAGATTGTTGTCAAAATTCGGTCAAATCGTTTTTGATTTATAAACTCCTGGACAAAATTAACGCAACAATCTGAAAATTAATTTATCTTTTTCTTATGTCAGTTTTAAAGTTTATCGAGTATTTGAATAGTAGGCGATGCATATTTTGTTTCGTTGTTCATGACAGAAATCAAAACAATTCGTTAAGATTTACAGTTTTAAAGAATTTTTTAGAAGATAAACAATTTTCTGTAATAATGCGATAGATTTTCTTTAAAGGTAAGCTTATAAATTGTTCCCTTTTTCAAAGTAATACGTTTTTGTGGTAGACTGTTTTATTTTTGACCCCGAAAAATTAGAAAAATGAATCGAACAAGGAATTTAACTGAACACGAAGTAGTGCGAGCCTCAGTTTTATTGGACGAGGGATATTGTCAGAGTTATGTTGCCAATTTGTTAGGCAAACATCGTTCCACAATAAGTCGTATGGTAAGACGCTTGAATGAAGTAGGAACTTATTCTAGAAGGCTAGGGCAAGGCGAAAACGATGCACTAGCGACCTAGATGAACGTTTTATAAGACAATATGCTTTAAGAAACATGACTGTCACTACTTCTATAATAAGAAACGAACTCGAAGCTGTTCGCAATGTCACAATTTCTTCTAAAACAGTTAGAAGACGGTTAAATGAAGCGGGATTAAACAGTAGGAGACTAGCCACTGCACCCTTGCTTACTAGAGAGAACAGAGTTGCCAGGTTACGTTTTGCTCGAAATCAGGAAAACTGGTTTGGGGATGATTGGAAACAAGTTTTCTTCACAGATGAAACTAGGGTTAGTCTAAAACATCCAGATGGTCGTGAGCGAGTATGGCGAAGACCAGAAGAGAGGTTTGCTCCTTGCAATATCTCTGCAAGGATCCCATTCGGCGGTGGCTCTGTTATGTTCTGGGGTGGCATTTGCTTTGATGCTCGCACAGAGTTAGTTCCTGTCCGTACGAGATCCATGAATGCTGACTACTATCTTTAGAATATTGTAATAGAACATGTGATGCCTTTCGGTCATTTTGTGGGGTCCAATTTTCTGTTTATGCAAGACGACGCTCGATCTCACGTGTCTAGGGAGGTACTCGATTATCTTAATCAAGTTGATATACCGATTATGCAATGGCCACCAAAAAGCCCGGATCTGAATCCGATAGAACATGTATGGGATCACCTTAAGAAAAATGTGAAACGTCATATACCTGCACCTAGAAACCTGAGGGAACTTGAAAATGCAGTTATCACAGAATGGAGCAAATTCCTCACGATTTTATTCAAAATTTAATTAGAAGCATGCCTAGGCGCATAAAACGCTGTCATCCGAAGTAGAAGAGGCAACACACGCTACTAGTGTCCCAGTTACACCCATTAATTTTGCTACTAGTGTCCCAGTTTATTTTTTTCATTATTAGATAATTTCAACGATTTTGTTATTAGGTCTTAAGAATAATTTTAATTCGAATCTTATAGAGAAATTTGGTAGCTAATTCACTTTTAAAGTATCCGAATAAGTTTTTTCTAACTTTTAGTGTAACCAATGTTCATAAAAAATTATTAAAATTAATTCATTATAGAGATTTGTATGATTTAATATATTGTTGCGTTAATTTTGTCCAGGAGTGTATTTACTACAACCATTGGCGTAGAGACACTAAATTTAAAAATCAATTAGCCAGAGAGAGGTAGACTGGAAAAACGCCATTTTACCACACTGTAGACAAAAAGGTGAAGGGAAGACGTTTAGAACAACGAGAATTTGGCAGAATTAACAATACCAATCAAAATAAACAATTAATCCCGCCAAGTTCTCGTTGCTACGTGGTCGTACATCCATTCAAGATGATAAACGCTCTGGACGCCCGAAAACCCACTACGACCGACGAAATTGTGACAAAAATTCATAATAGTAGTGTATTAAATGATCGCCGACTGAAGGTACGCGAGCTTGCTGACATTGTAAACATCTTGATAGGTCGTGTCCACCACATTTTACACATTAGTTGGGATATAAGGAAGCTTCTTGCTCGATGGGTGCCGCGTTTAGCAACAATCGACTAAAAACGCATTCGAATGAACATTTCCTACGAGTGTTGGTCTTGTTTAAACATAATTATAGTGAGTTTCTTCGACGTTTTATAACTGTTGATGAAACATGGATCCATTATTATACGCCAGAGACGAAGGAGCAGGCCAAACAATGGGTGGGAACAGGTGAAAGTGCACCCAAGAAAGCAAAAACGATTCCATCTGCAGGAAAAATTATGGCTACGATTTTTTCGAATTCTCGTGGTGTTGTTCTCATAGACTACCTGACGAAAGATAGAACCGTCACCGGGGAGTATTATGCTTCACTACTGGAGCAGTGGAAGCTTGCTGTTCAAGCGAAACATCCTCAGGTCGCCAAAAGAAGGTGCTTTTTTACGATAATGCACCTTCACACACGTCACTGCATAATCTTCGTTTCGTAGTTCTTCCACATTCACTGTATTCACCAGATTTGGCTCCCAGCGAGTTGGATAAATCTTATTATAGTGAGGATATTAAAAAGTTTAAAAGTTGTTGGAATAAATGTGATTTACAAGGTGACTAACTAAAATAACCGGTCAAGTGCAAGTTGAACTTGCACAATTAGTGTTCCGTAAGTTGATTGCCTTTAAAATAAAAAATGTTGTTACGGTGGTATAAAATGATCAGTGACTTCACAAAACACACCCCAAATGAGTTTTCAACAAAGTTTGTTTCCAATCTTTACTGAAAATTGATGATCTTGAAATTTTTGGTTTTTTTTTTATATACCAGATAAATTATTAAAGGTAATGCAATGCACTCATGATAATTTTCGTTCAATCTAAATCCCCTGGAGAATATTCCAGATTTTTTTCAAAATTTTTTGATTGATTTTTTAAAAATAATACAAAGAAAAATGTGCGCAAGTATTACATTATATTTATATTTTTTACTCGTGTTTTCACAAGCTTTTATTTGACACCACACTCGATGACCTACTAAAAAAATTTGTTTTTCACTTCCATTTTGACCCCCCAAAACTAACCCCTTAAGTCAAAATTTGACTTTCAAAACTACACGGCTTTGATGAGGCCATCAATTCCTATATTATTACCAAATTTCAACTTTCTATGACAAGTTTTGGAGAAAATCGGGTGTGTGACAGACAGACACCGAAGTCATCTTATAAGTGTTCCATACGGAACACTAAAAATTTTAAATAATGTTCTTTAATCTTGCGTTTTCTTTGTTAGGCCGAGAACTTTTGGAACGGTCCTCGTATAAAACAGTAACTGGGGTTGTAAAACCGATGTCTTGAACCCACTGAAACTAACTCTAGGTTTCAAAATTTTGAGAACATGGCGTACCTTGGCAACGTAAATAATAACGATAACGGTATAAGGTGCAAAGTAAGTGGCCCAAAGTCTCCAATATTCCATAAAGAAAGTACCCGTTGCTAAAACTAAAAATTATTTATCGGCCTTAAGCAAAGGTGATTTTTCAATGGCCATTGGAAACTGATCGGTAATTTTCCAATTATATCGGTTTCGCGGAGCCGCTACAACAGTTCCTAATAAACATACTTCATTTGTTTCCTCGCATATTGCATGGTTATGTTTGAAAAATTTATACATAAAAGTAATACCTTAACTATTTCTACTTCCCTTGCTTAGGGGAATGTTGTATTAGGGAAAAATTAACCTTCGAACTTTTTCCATCTCTTTATTTATTTATCTACCACATTCTACAATAATCCAATTACAGAATGGGAAATTATAATGTGATATAATTAAAATCAAAATAACAGCCTATTTTAAAACTATGTTATACCCGTTTTATTGTAGCCACTCTGCAGTTAAAAATATGGAGTTCGTTCTGCATTCGGTTATATTTCCCGCAAATTTGACCAAAAGGGGAAAATTTTAGGATATTGGTTCTTGGACTTTGTATACTCTATTTATATGAAAGTGATCGCAAAAAATCATCTCAAATTATGCAAATTAGTATCAAGCAGTAGTGAGGGCCCTGGACGTATACGTATTATTTGCGAATAGTATGAATGAAACAGTTTTATAATGTTTAAACATTTATTAGAAAAAAATAACATTTTATAATGAAATATTATTAATTAAAAAATATACAAATGAGGAAGTCAAACAACAATGATAAAAGTATTACCAGCCTTCTACCTCCGACATGCTTAAAAAACTATCATGGTCTGACTCATTTGAATTTACATGCATAGTTAAAAGTTCAACAATGGTAATCACTGCCATGTCCACACTTAATCTTCCACCCTGAATGCATGCCGACGCATTTTCGTCAATTTTCTGTGGAAACTTTAGATATGGCGTTCTGAAAAAGGTTTTGTACGTCTGCTAATTTATAAATCGTATTGTTCCTAGCGACTTCATCTTTAACATGTGCTCATATAAGTTCTATCGGAATGAGCTTGCTGTTTATCGCCTGCCACTCGCCTGGCGGCAGGCGATAAACAGTAATATTACGTCGATGACGAAACTTATATACTTGCCTTTATTTCTGAGCACTTCAAAGCTTTGCAAGTTCAAATAATTCTCTCTTAACGCTATCTTTTGGAAATGAAATGTTTTTCTCGGTTATCCAAGATTGGATGTTCTATTTCAACCAACCCAAGGTTGGAACTCATTCTAATTTTCTAGAATAGCTTGCGTTATTCGTTATAATAACAGAACCGCCTGGTATTAAGTCTATCATCTGCGAAAACCAATCTTCAAATACATCGGAATTCATATCTTCGTAATAATCTTCTATTTTCTTGGATACGAATGTTAAAAGACCTCCCTCTACAAAACCACTTTCGCTTCCAATATGCGTAATAATTAATCTACGAGGCTGGTTTGAAAAGTCCGTGCAAAAATAAAAACTACTTATGTGTTTGGGGTAAACCTTTTTTATTTTTCGACATAGTCTCCTTTTAGGCGTATACACTTCGTCCAACGATGTTCTGGTTTGTTGATCCCTTCCGTATAATAGGATTTGTCCAAGTCTGCAAAATATCCATTAGTGTCTGCAATCACCTCCTCGTTTGAATAAAATCTTTGTCCCACCAGCCATTTCTTCAAATTAGGGAACAAATAGTAGTCCGAGGGAGCCAAGTCTGGAGAATAGAGGGGATGTGAAACGAGTTGGAATCCTGTTTCCATTAATTTTGCGACCACAACTGCTGAGGTGTGTGCTGGTGCGTTGTCGTGATAGAAAAGGACTTTCTTGCGGGCCAATCGCGGGCGTTTTTTCTTGCAGCTAGGTTTTCAAACGGTAAAATAACGATGAAAAATATTCACCTGTAATAGTTTTACCCTTTTCCAGATAGTCGATGAGGATTATCCCTTGCGAATCCCAAAAGACAGTCGCCATAAACCTTTCCGGCCGAAGGAACGGTCTTCGCCTTTTTTGGTGCAGATTCCCCCTTGGTAACCCATTGTTTAGATTGTTGTTTGCTCTCAGGAGTATAGTAATGTATCCATGTTTCATCCACAGTGACGAAACGTCGGTTAAAGTCCTCCGGATTCTTCTGGAACAGCTGCAAACCATCCTTGCAACACTTCACACGATTCCGTTTTTGGTCAAGCGTGAGCAATCGCGGCACCCATCTTGCGGATAGCTTTCTCATGTCCAAATGTTTATGCAAAATATTATGTACCCGTTCAGTCGAGATGCCCACAGCACTAGCAATCTCACGCACCTTAACTCTTCTGTCATCCCTCACCATATCATGGATTTGATCAATGATTTCTGGAGTAGTAACCTCCACAGGCCGTCCAGAACGTTCAGCGTCACTTGTGCCCATATGGCCAGTCCGAAAATTATGAAACCACTTATAAACTGTTCTAATCGAAGGTGCAGAGTCACCATAATGTTTATCAAGCTTCTCTTTAGTCTCCTGAGGCGTTTTGCCTTTCATAAAGTAATGTTTAATCACCACACGAAATTCTTTTTTCGTCCATTTCTTGAAAATCACTCGACTTCCTTGATTCACACGAATGCCAAACACAAAGAAATAGACCAATATGGCTGAAACTTGGGGTGCGTTCATTCAAGAGATGCTACTAACTAAACATGACCTCGATACGCGCCGGTGGTGCCATCTCTCGGACTTTGCACGGACTTTTCAAACCAGCCTCGTACGTCCTTTGGTTATTCCCACCTTGCCAAAATTTCTTGACTATGTATCCTTTATTTATCCACGTCTCATCTAAGTAATATATCCTTTTTCCTTCAGAGCGAGCTTTTCTAACGTTCCTTAAGTAGTCTCTTCTCTAGTGTAAAATTTTTCCACTTTTTATCAATAAAGATTTCCTTTCATACTTTTTCCAATAAAAATTCGTAGCTTTTAAAACACTCCATAGTTTTACTGTACTCATTTTAGGTATTTCTGGGTGGCTGATCGCAGCCTGCAGGATCATAGCCAAAGTTAGAATTCTTTTTTTCCATTAAAAAGTCAAGTACAATACGCCCTACTGCTTGTATTTGTTTATTAAACTCAAAATAAGTCTAATTTGAAACATCCTTCACCATAAATTAACAATCGTTACAAAAGTTAATGCGTCGAAGTATTGTATTTATTCGATGCCTTTCATTTTCCAAAAATCGAGAAATAAGTGGAAATACTTAATTTCAACATACGATTTCTCAAAGATGAAAAAAAGATATTCGGACTAATTTGAATGCGTTTTGAAGAGGAAAAGTAGTTCTTTCGGACCCCATTAACGGTTTGATAAAAAAAAATTAGCTTTCGACATAACATAACCTCAAATATGTCGAAAAAAAAAAACCGTGACTTTCGCATTTTTAGGTTAGAATATCTCGAAAACCGGAGCAATCAGAGAAATTCTGACCTCGGATTCGAATTCAGCGCGTCAAAAAAACCCTCGGAAAAGTATATTCTGGATTCTGGGTAAAAGGTTTGGCCAAATTTTGTCGGCCTGTGTTATCTAATGTTACAGTATGATCAGCTTCAAGGGCATGTTCGGCAATGCTAGACTTTTCTGTTCTACTGTACTTTAATTGTACTAAATGTTCTTTAAATCGTGTTTTAATTGACCTTTTAATTTGCCTAACATACATTTTGTCGCAATCATTAGAACTAATTTCATAAATTCCTCACAATTAGGAATCTTGCCTTTGGGATTTTCTAAGATATTCCTCAGATTGTCTGAGGACTTATAGACTAAAAGTAAGGTCTACCTTAATAAATACCTTATTGAGTCCCCTGTTATATTTCGGATTATATGGTATGGTCTTATTGTCTTTCGCGTGTAAAAATGTAGAATTCTGAATATTGAACCTGAACTTATGTCTATTTATTAACATTATTAGACATAAGTTTGGGTTAAACATTCAGAATTCCACCTTTTTTATACGCGAAGAAAAATAAAACCAAGTATGTCGCCATACCATATAATCCGAAATATAACAGGGCACTCAATAAGGTATTTAATAAGGTAGGCCTTACCTTAGTCTATAAGTCGCGATTGCGACAAAAACTATGTTGGGCAAACTAAAAGGTCAATTAAAACACGATTTAAAGAACATTTAGCACACTTAACCCCTTACCGCATACTGTCCCAAATTTGTCACACATCAAATATATCCCTGAGTAGCTTAAGGATCTTATTTCAAATTGTTCCATATCCGGCACGTTCGCTGCTCTGACGTAAAACGCGCAGACTCCACCGCAGTCAAATCTCGACGCCAGGAAAAGCCATTAGTCCAGTGGCGGCTTGTGACACGCTATATCCTGTTTTGTGGTTTTTTAGATCAACAGTTTTCATACTCTCTTGTGAATAATTTGTTGTGAAAAAAATATTCTTATGAAGGTAGGTGTCTAATTTTGCTACTAAGGTAATATCATAATTATAATTTGACGTATTGAAGACAAAATATGAGTTTGTTTACCTGTGCCATATTTGGAACAGTTTTATATAAAGACATGATAATTTATAATAATTACATCTCTTTCTTAGATGGACCCCAGTAAGTTTTATGGCACCAGAAATTTCCGAATTCCAAATGGTGACGTTAGTGACAATGAAAATTTATCCTCGGACGATGAACATCAAAGAAATGACTTGTTGGGTCCTAGAAAGTCCGTTCTCCTATATGAGTCAGACAGTGAAAACGAAAGAATCGTTTCGACAAACGAAGATGTTATTATTGACGAAACCGATATAGAAGATGATGATGATGACATGCCATTGTCCGCATTAGGGCAAACTTTTATAGATCATCAGAATGTGTTACCATCGACATCGACTAATAAACCGACCAAAGAGAAGCCGAAAAAAAAAGCAGAAGCAAACCATTGATTGGGAGAATAAATTTCTAGCTGTCTCTGAGGAATTTGTAAAATTTCAAGGTTGTACAATTCTTCCTGATTTCATAAAAGAATTAGAAGATCCTATCCATTTCTTCAATTTCATTTTTACTGAAGAACTTTTCGTTTACATAACTGAACAGTCAAATTTGTACGGGGTTCAAAGTAGACCTGAAAAGCCACCCAATATATCCAAGGAAGAAATTCGTGTTTTTTGTGGCATTTGTATATATATGTCGATTATTCAGTTACCATCGACAAGGTCTTATTGGAATAATTCGTTGGAAATTCCCAATATCTCCAGTGCTATGACATGAAACAGATTTGAAGAAATCAAACGATTTCTGCATTTCAACGACAACACACTGCAGGTTCCTCAGGGTCAACCTGACTATGATAAACTTTTTAAAATACGTCCCTTTCTGAACAAGATTTCTACTTGTTCCTAAAGAAGAACATATAGCCGTCGATGAACAAATCATCCCAACGAAAGCACGATCAACTCTTAAACAATATAATCCCAAAAAGCCCCATAAATGGGGATATAAAGTTTTCGTTCTAAGCGGCGTGTCTGGTTTTTCTTACGACTTTGATTTTTACTGTGGAACTACGGTGCTTGAGAATAATCAGCCTGATCTAGGAGCCAGTAGCAACGTTGTAGTAAAACTTTCAGAATCTATTCCGAAAAATCTAAACTGCAAACTCTTTTTTGATAACTGGTTTACAAGCATTCCCCTGCTAACATATCTCACCAAAAATGGCATTTTACCATTGGGTACAGTAAGAGCTAATCGTGTACCATGCTTGCAGTTTCCTAAGGAATCGGAAATGAAAAAAAAAAAGGTAGAGGTATATTTCTGGAAAAAGTGGCAACTGTCGATGGTGTGCAAATATCTGCAGTGTCCTGGTATGATAATAAAGTCGTGAATACCGTATCAACCTATGTTGGCAGTCAGCCTACATCAGAAGCAACGAGGTTCTGCAAAAAATCAAATACCCATATAAAAATCCCCCGTCCCCAAAGCGTTGCTGTATATAATGCTTATATGGGAGGAGTAGATCTCCTAGATAGCATGCTAGGATACTATAGAATCCAAATTAGATCAAAAAAGTGGTATATGAGGGTATTTTTCCATTTTCTCGATATGACTTGCGCTAACAGTTGGATACTGTGGAGACGAAGTTTGCAAAATGATAACTTATATATTTGTCGCTCTCAGAATTCAAGCTTGCTCTTGCAGAAGTATTAACGAAATCTGGCGTGAGTCAGAAAAAAAGGGGAAGGCCAAGCACCTGCCTACAGCCTCAGCTAGATTTGAAACAAAGAAAGTATCCCTTTTCACAAATACCAGCCCAGGAAGTTAGAACTGATAACTTGAGTCACTGGCCAGAAGTAAATGAAGATCGCCAAAGATGTAAATATCCTGAGTGCAAGGGAAAATCTCATGTGTCTTGTAACAAGTGTGTGGTATTTTTATGCCTAAATAAAGACCGAAACTGTTTTTATAAATTCCATACTGAATAAACTTTGTATGACACGTTTAAACATTTTTACCGAAATTTATTCTCTAGTTTAATTTTTTTCCGTTTTCCCAATTTGTGCCAAATTTGGCACATGTCAAAAGGTGATTCATATATTGATAAAAAAGTGACCAATTTTTTTTTAACATTTATTTCGTGTATTTAAAAAATATTATCTAACATATATATTTTTTTTGCAAAGTTAAAAAAAAGTCATGCAGTAAGGGGTTAAAGTACAGTAGAACCGAAAAGTCTAGCATTGCCGAACATGTCCTTGAAGCTGATCATACTGTAACATTAGATAATCTAAGATTAATTAAAAATATATCTGATAGGAGAGTGTTGAATGCATATGAAAGTACGGAAATTATAAAATGTAAAAGTAGTTTAAGTAAAGACAGAGGGCCTATTCCTTATAGCCCCCTCTACTGGTTACTTGACCGGAACTGATGGCCTCGCCTATGCCATTAGTTCCACCTGACTAATTCAGGTGTTAAGCTAAGTATAAATAGAGTAGATTTGTAACTTAGCTTTAGTCAATTATCGCTCCTGATGAAGCTAACATGGTTAGCGAAACGCGCATCGAGTGCAAAAATCAAGTGTTTAGTGTAGTAGTGATATATACTGAGTAGTATTATGCAATATATTATATAAAGATTATCATACATTTTATTTGTAAAAACAGTTGATGTTTTATTATTGTTAAGTATTAATTTATGTTACTCCACTTGTACTTTTTTTTTAATTCAGGGCAGAATGTTTAGAGTTGAGTTATATTATTTGTTAAAATTCGCCAACCGAACTTTCAGAACTCAATTTGGGCATGCAAAAGTAGTAATTCTCTAGCACGCATGAGTTTGAATAAGGATTTGTCTTGAAATAATGAATTTGAAAATTTCAAAAACTCGCGGACATCATACCAGTAATGTCGCCACAGGTTATGTAATCATTACAAACTCGAACCCCTTGAGATCAAATGTGCCGAGTCGGACTGTCGCTACTGTGTTTTATGTTTACTGTGACGTTGATTTTCAAGTTTTCTCCCTCTCACCAGCGCTGTACATTGTTCAGTGCTCTTTGACTCTGCCACAGTGGCGGTATACGTGCAATACTAAGTTATAGGGGAGTAGCGTTAACATTCCTCTCGGTGGGCATCCTTGGGTCACCTCTACTTCTAAGGTGTCTTCATGTAACTTGGCTGTCATTTGCCGAGTTGATCATAAAACCAGTATTAAAATATATCAGATATTTTTTTTTTAAATATTTGGTATATTTAAAATAAAAGTTGTTAAAAACGAAAATTCTTTGAATTTTCGTTACAAATACGGCAAAGAATGTAGTACAGGAAATGAAGCTCAAAAAATGGCAAAACCTCGCAATTTGTTCGTCCAACATCGATTTGTACAAAAATTTGGGATTAGGCTCATTTCACCCTCTAGTTCATTTTCTATATCGTGCCGTTGTACGCTTTTTGTTTTTTAAGGGTGAAAACTACCCCTAATTGTAAAAAATTAGAAAATAACATTTTAATCCTTAATATGGGTAAAATTTGGTTTGGATTAGTTAAATAAGGATTGTTTTATACTTTAGGATACAATTTCATAATGTTTCAACCCTTAAAAATCAAGCCTTGTTAGAGCTTAATATAAAAAAATTATTTATCCTAAAAAAATGATTTCGTCTTGCATCGATTTGCATAAAAATTTTTGATTAGGCTCATCTCACCCTCTACTTCATATTCTATATCATGCTCATGGGCGTTGATTATTTTTAGGGGTGAAAACTACCCCTTATTGTCAAAAATTATAAAATAACATTGTAAACCTTAATATGGGTAAAATTTGGTTTAGATTGGTTAAATAATGATTGTTTTAAGCTTTAGGATATAATATCATAATATTTCAACCCTTAAAAACTACCCTTAATAACATTGCAATTTTTATAAAGTAATTTAATAGATCTAAATAGAAAAAAAAGTAGAATTACATAAAAAAAAAATTTATTAACACAAAAATACACTGCATATTCACATACATTTACATACATAGACGACTAAATTTACAAATACAGATACAAATACATATACGTTTTTTAAAAGTCTGTCTCATTGATTCGATCTTCATCGTGGTCGATGTCATCTTCGTCTTCTTCGATTACTGGTGGACTATTATTACAGTCTTCACCCGAGCACCCAGAACATGTGGAATTACAATACAACCCAACTTTTCTGCACCCGCATAAAACGCCGCACCCTTTTTTTGCATTGGCAAAAGATCATTTTTAAAAGTTCATCGGGTGCAGGCGGTTTGTTCATGCGCACGGGGTGTAATAAACCTTCTTTTAAGTACCATCCCCAATCTGTTGCTCGAATGTTTTCATTTCCAAACCACTGTTGAATTTGGTAGTAGCATCTTTTTGTGTGCTCGTCTAAGGCATCAACAGTGGGCAGAAGGGAAGATAGTTTAACCGCACTGTTTTTGTTGTGGCTTTGATGAAATATTCATATCGCATCTGGTCGAGAAAAGCTTTCAAATCTTTTATTTTTTTTAACTTTTTGAGCTGTGTATCTTTGGCAACTCCGTACAACATTATTGCGCAGTATCTGCCGGCTTCCTTCCTTCAATTATAAAAGTATATACAAAAGAATAAAAAAACTCTGGCACTTGAAATAAAAAATATAAAAAAAAATTTTATGCACTAACCGATTTATTTTCATAACTATAACAAACACAATTGATTAATTCTAAAAAAATTGTCAGAGCACGTGCTATTTCTTTCGAACTTTAAAATACCCTGGTGAAGAATCAACGAAATATACACTCACACACGCAGACACATGAGCAGATGTTTCTTCTTCTCTGTCTTTCGATTTGAATGGAAAAAGTCGAACATATAACGTATTACTACTCAACTAAGTTGGGAATGTGGAATCTTGGCACAATGATACTACTCAGTATATATCACCACTACACCAAACACTTTATTTTTGCACTCGACGCGCGTTTCGCTAACCATGTTAGGTTCATCAGGAGCGATGATTGTAACGTATTACTGCCAAATATACCGGTTATGTAGATTATTACGCTCCGAAGCGGGCTATTCGAATTTTTCGAAAAAAAAATTGATTGGTTTTTTAAACATAGCTCCTTTATTTTTTAGTTAGTTAGTTTTTTCCATAACGATTTTTGTAGGGCTTTTCAAGAGCTATAAGACTATGTAAATTAAATTCCTTAAGATCCCTTAGTTTTTAAATGGGGTGAGTTTAAAGGGCTCGAATAAGGTGGTGTTCGCTCGTAAATAGAGGTTTTAAACGGCTATATCTCGCCAAATATTCATTGTACAGAAAATCTACGCACACGAAAATTTTAGTCATTAAAAAAGCTACAATTTGATACTCTATCATTTTTTTCGTATCTCCAGTGTTTTCGGAGATATTTTGAAAAAAAGGGTGAAAAATACGAAATTGTAAAAAATCGTTTTCTCTTTAAACTCCAATTTTTCTAAAATTAGGCATTTTAAATTGGTCAAACTTCTTGGGTGTATTGATAATACATATATAAAGAGAATCACAAAAGGATGAAGATCAATTTTAATTAGGGGGGTAGTTAGGGGGTTGTTTTCACAGATTTTTTCGTAGAAAAAGTAGGTACCGACCTTATTTTGATAATAAGTCGCTCAATTTTCATGCTATAGATTTTTTTTAAAAGGTCTAATTATATACTTTAAAAAAAATTCTATAAGTTTTCCTCGAAAAAATGCAAAGTTTTCCTGTTATTTGGGTTTGAATCTTTCAAATTATGCATTTGACGAAAAAAAACCTAACCATTAACATGCCGTATCTCGGTTCGTATTGGTCTTAGAAAAATTATAAAAAAAAAGGATTTTGTTTGTTTTTGTAAAAGCTACAATTTTGCTCTCCACAGTTTTTTTGATAAAATGCATATTTTTCAAGTTATTCGCAAAAAAAAAAAAACCCTTTAAAAAAGTCGATTTTTTCGTCGAAAAAACTGTTACTTTCAACCGCGAATAACTCGAAAAATATTAGTTTTACTAAGAAAACGTAAAGAACATTTTTTTTTAGAATTACTTTTTCCATCGATTCCTATAGTTAAAATGTAATAAAAAATTTCCACCCCCGAGATGGGGTGGCAACCACCCCCAAGGTTTTAACGTACAGCGGCATAATATAGAAAATGATCCTTGGGCTATTCCCTACCTTTTGTGAAAATTTCAAGTAAATCCATGCTGGACGAAAAAATTGCAAGCCAAAATGCTTCATTTCCTGTACTAATGATGTTTTTTTAGAACGATTATATGACATATTTTAAACGACTACACCTCCGGAACGATTTTTCGTGGAGGAATGAAATTCGTTCTGTAATTTTTTTTTTGTAGAGCAAAGTTTTATTTTCTGAACCAATCCTATTCATACTTCTTTTTATTTCAGATGGCTTCAGCGCGGCTCAATGTTTGTAATGTCACAACCACAACTTCTAAAATTGTTGAAAACGGATGAAGAAGTAAAATATGGGACTCTCCTGGATTTAGGTGCAGGGGACGGAAAGGTCACGGCACATTTTGCTGCAATTTTTGAAAGGATTTACGTTACTGAGATTTCCGGTAATATGAGGAATTTGCTGAGTAAACAAGGTTATCAGTAAGTATAATTTACCACCGTGTATAATACGTTGTTTTATGTCTATAGTCTGTCAAGTAAGAACTTGTTCGCGATAGTTTATTTTTTGGTAGATGCGATTCTAACGATTCAACCAAAAATCGATATAGGAAATCTTTGTCTACGGCGCATTTTAGTAAAAGTATCAGTCGATTCCAAACTTTCGTCGAAATCACGTAAAATCTAAAATATTTGCACGTCGGTTCTAGGTAGCCTTTCTTTGTTCCCATCTAAAGGGGCCTAAAATGACACATTCCGCGGCCGCTAAATTTGTTAAAAAGTCCATGTCCTTTATGAAGAAATAGGTAAATTATTTTAACTAGACAAAAAATGTCGACGATTTGCCAAAACGTGACTCGGTAGGCAAAGTCACTCCGAAAATCGAATCGTGTCTTTGTTTTTCATGGGTTTGGAAATTGACGCTGCGTCAAGGAGCGGTAAAATTGAGAAAATCGTGTTTGAATGTGTCCCATGAGACCATTCGACAACATCTTCATGCTCATGTTGTCAAATTCCGAATCACATTGAAGAAACCTTTGCTGGGTGAAGTCATGTCGCGAAGCAGCTCGCTTTGGCCCACGATAAGATATTAGAGTGGCGGTCACAATCGCCGGACATCAACCCTATTGAAAATGTTTGGTCCCTTGTAAAGAGAAAGCTCAGAGAAAAGACTCTGAGGACTTTAACTCTGTTGTCTCACAAGATTTGAAAAATTTGAAGATCATTGCAGAAAATCTTCAGGAGGCGATTGGACAGAAGGTAATTGCGCCGTTGTTAGCAAACCAAAGAATACATTGATTGATTGATTTTTTCAAGATACTAGCGGTTACGTTCTTACTTAACAGATTGTATATAGAGTGTGTCCCAAAAAATTTTTTATACAAAAAAAAATTCTTGAAAAAAGTTCTGCATTACATGAAAATCCATAATCGAGCATCGAAAGTTTAAAATATTTGATGGTATACAGGGAAAATAAAAAATAATGATTTATAATGAAGAGTTAAGTGTGTTTAAATTTAAATACAACGCAAAATATTAATTGAAAATGTTACTAGAAACTAAAAAATTATACTCACGTTTAGGTTTGTGGCCTTCCTAGTTACACCCCTGGACAAAATTAACGCAACAATGCATTAAATCATACAAATCTCTGTAATGAATTAATTTTAATAATTTTTTATGAACATTGGTTACACTAAAAGTTAGAAAAAACTTATTCGGATACTTTAAAAGTGAATTAGCTACCAAATTTCTCTATAAGATTCAAATTAAAATTATTCTTAAGACCTAATAACAAAATCGTTGAAATTATGTAATAATGAAAAAAATAAACTGGGACAATAGTAGCAAAATTAATGGTGTAACTGGGACACTAGTAGCGTGTGTTGCCTCCTCTACTTCGGATGACAGCGTTTATGCGCCTAGGCATGCTTCTAATTAAATGTTGGATAAAATCTTGAGGAATTTGCTCCCATTCTGTGATAACTGCATTTTCAAGTTCCCTCAGGTTTCTAGGTGCAGGTATATGATGTTTCACATTTTTCTTAAGGTGATCCCATACATGTTCTATCGGATTCAGATCCGGGCTTTTTGGTGGCCATTGCATAATCGGTATATCAACTTGATTAAGATAATCGAGCACCTCCCTAGCCACGTGAGGTCGAGCGTTGTCTTGCATAAACAGGAAATTGGGCCCCACAAAATGACCGAAAGGCATCACATGTTCTATTACAATATTCTCAAGATGGTAGTCAGCATTCATGGATCTCGTACGGACAGGAACTAACTCTGTGCGAGCATCAAAGCAGATGCCACCCCAGAACATAGCAGAGCCACCGCCGAATGGAATCCTTGCAGGGATATTGCAAGGAGCAAACCTCTCTCCTGGTCTTCGCCATACTCGCTCACGACCATCTGGATGTTTTAGACTAACCCTAGCTTCATCTGTGAAGAAAACTTGTTTCCAATCATCCACAGACTAGTTTTCGTGATTTCGAGCAAAACGTAACCTGGCAACTCTGTTCTCTCTAGTAAGCAAGGGCGCAGTGGCTGGTCTCCTACTGTTTAATCCAGCTTCATTTAACCGTCTTCTAACTGTTTTAGAAGAAATTGTGACATTGCGAACAGTTTCTAGTTCGTTTCTTATTATAGAACTAGTGACAATCCTGTTTCTTTAAGCATATTGACTTATAAAACGTTCATCTAGGTCGCTAGTGCATCGTTTTCGCCCTTGCCCTAGCCTTCTAGAATAAGTTCCTACTTCATTCAAGCGTCTTACCATACGACTTATTGTGGAACGATGTTTGCCTAACAAATTGACAACATAACTCTGACAGTATCCCTCGTCCAATAAAACTGAGGCTCGCACTACCTCGTGTTCAGTTAAATTCCTTGTTTGATTCATTTTTCTAATTCTTCGGGGTCAAAAATAAAACAGTCTACCACAAAAAAACGTATTACTTTGAAAAAGAGAACAATTTATAAGCTTACTTTTAAAGAAAATCTATCACATTATTACAGAAAATTGTTTATCTTCTAAAAAAATTCTTTAAAACTGTAAATCTAAACGAATTGTTTTGATTTCTGTCATGAACAACGAAACAAAATATGCATAGCCTACTATTCAAATACTCGATAAACTTTAAAACTGACATAAGAAAAAGATAAATTAATTTTCAGGTTGTTGCGTTAATTTTGTCCAGGAGTTTATAAATTCAAAAAAACTCCAGTAAACACTTCAGTAATTCTTGAATTATTTATTGAATAAAAGAAAACGAAATCACTACAAATTTTAGACTGAAAATAAATGCCTAACAACTGTCAATAAACTCCAAAGATAACGTCAGTCTGTAGTTTCAATAATTAGAAATGCCAGTAAAATTGAGTGTTTACGATAAAATTTAAATTGTTCTCATAGTTGGAGATAATTATAAAACTTTTAGAGAAACAGCAGAAATTTTTAACAATAAACACCCTGATAAAACTGTACACTTGACAACTGTAGAATATCTAATAACTAAATTCAAGATTTATAGTTAACTAAGTTGAGAATATGGAATCTTTGGCACAATGATACTACTCAGTATATATCACCACTACATCAAACACTTTATTTTTGCACTCGACGCGCGTTTCGCTAACCATGATTGACTAAAGCTAAACTGCAAAACTACCCTATTTATACTTAGCCTAACCCTTGAATTACTCAAGCGGAACTAATAACATAGGCAAGGCCATCAGTTCCGGTCAAGTAACCAGTAGAGGGGACTATAAGGAATAGGCCCTCTGTCTTTATTTAAACTAGTTTTACATTTTATGATTTCCATACTTTCGTATGCGTTCAACAATCTCCTATCAGATACATTTTTTATTAATCTTAGATTATCTGATGTTACAGTATGATCAGCTTCAAGGGCATGTTCGGCAATGCTAGACTTTTCTGTTCTGTTGTATCTTAAATCTTGTTCTTTCTATTGTTCTTTAAATCTTGTTTTAATTGGCCTTTTAGTTATTGATATTCAATATATAAAGAAATTCTCTATTCTAAGTAAAAAATTAAAAAAGCTCTTACCGAAGAAAAATAGTCCTCAGGAACTCATAAATATTGTAGAAAATCATTCATCTCAATCCTTTACACAAAATGAAATTCACATCTTAAACAAAGGTCTTAACTTTGCAGTACCCCCCTCCTAGAGATAATTTATCAGAAATAGTTGCTCACATTGAAAGTTCCATTAGTACACTTCCAGAAAATAGTAAATCATTTGTTAGGGAAGCATGTCGCAATCAAATATCGAAAAACATCCTTAACAACACAAATTCTAATTCACGAAAAGAAATAAAAATAGTTAAAGGATTCAAAAAGAAAGATGTCTTCTACTTAAAAGCGAATAAAGGAAATAAGGTTGTTATATTGGATAATAAAGATTACTTTGAACGCGTAGATAATCTTATCGAATCTGGCCCTTATGAAAAGGTAATAAGAAATCCATTACCGAGAATGATATCAGAGGTTAAAAATTCTTTAAAAAATATAAGTACCTTGTCTCCGATTCGCTAAAATTTAAATTAAATGTGAGTAATCCGACCATACCAAAATTGTATTGCTTATCCAAAATTCACAAACCTGAAAAAGCAATGCGACCCATTGTTTTATCGGTCGGATCACCCACATATTTAATATCTAAATGGTTCTCAGAAGAACTTGAGAAGTTACCATTAAATACTTTCGCAGTAAAGAATTCGTTAGAATTCATTAATAAAACAAAAAATCTAGTTCTTAATGAAGGTGAAGTCTTAATTTCTTTTCATGTTAGTTCTTTGTTCCCAAGTGTACCAATTCCACAAACTTTACAATATCTCGAAGAATTACTTAGAATGAATGACTTTGAAGACGAAATTATTCGTGAATACTTAACATTATCTAAACTTTGCATGGAACAAAATTATTTCCAATATAACAATCAATTTTATGTTCAGAAAGAAGGAACAGCTATGGGTAATTGCTTATCACCTTTCATAGCCAATTTATTCATGAGTAAGTTTGAAATCGAAGCCAGTCAAGAATTCGAATATTTCCCAAGGGTATGGTATAGGTATGTGGATGATATTTTCGCGATTTTTGATACAAAGAAAGCAAATATTGATGATTTTGTTTCTAAATTAAATAGCCGGTATGATTCCATTAAATTCACTTACGAAGTTGAGAACAAAGGACAATTGCCTTTTCTAAATATTTTAATTATTAAAAATAATAATAGATTAGAATTTGATATCTATAGGAAGGACAAACTAACAGATATATATAGATATATTCCTAATGATTCATTTTCATTGCAAACAACATAAATTAGCCTCATTACATTTTTTAGTTCGTCGTTTGGTCACTTTCCCTCTGAATAGAGTAAACTTTAATAAAGAAAGGAATTGTATTAGAAATATAACTAGAGTTAATGGTTATGACGATGACTTAGTAAATAAGCTAATAAATTGACATAAGTTTAGGTTTAATATTCAGAATTCCACCTTTTTTACACGCGAAGAAAATAACACCTAGTATGTCTCCATACCATATAATCCGAAATATAGCAAGGGACTCAGTAAGGTATTTAATAAGGTAAGGCCTCACCTTAGTCTATAAGTCATCAGACAATCTGAGAAAATATCTTAGGAAATCCCAAAGATAAGATTCCTAATTGTGAGAAAAGTGGAATTTATGAAATTAGTTGTAATGATTGCGACAAAAAAGTATGTTGGGCAAACTAAAGGGTCAATTAAAACAAGATTTAAAGAACACTTAGCACACTTAAAAATACAATAGAACAGAAAAGTCTAGCATTGCCGAACATGCCCTTGAAGCTGATCATACTGTAACATCAGATAATCTAAGATTAATAAAAAATGTATCTGATAGGAGATTGTTGAACGCATACGAAAGTAAGGAAATTATAAAATGTAAAAGTAGTTTAAATAAAGACAGAGGGCCTATTCCTTATAGTCCCCTCTACTGGTTACTTGACCGTAACTGGTGGTCTTGCCTATGTCATTAGTTCCGCTTGAGTAATTCAAGGGTTAGGCTAAGTATGAATAGGGTAGATTTGCAGTTTAGCTTTAGTCAATCATCGCTCCTGATGAAGCTAACATGGTTAGCGAAACGCGCGTCGAGTGCAAAAATAAAGTGTTTGGTGTAGTGGTGATATATACTGAGTAGTAAGATTTATAGTGTTGAAAATAAATTTAAAAAGAAACATCGGCATGGGTTTCAAATGAAGATAATCAAAATCAAGTAATGTTGTCGGTAGTAGAAAAGCCAAAAGATTCACTTCGGAAAAGACAGCTTTATTGAATGTTAATAAAACTACAGTTGTGAGAATTTTAAGATCAAATAAATTTAAACAATACAAACCCCAATTTAACCTGTACTTTAAAAGCGGGAAATGAAGACTTGAATTTTGTGCTTGGTTTCAAGGAGAGTTGGAAGATAACAGGTTTATGGCAAGACAAATACTTTTCTCTGACGAAACTACATTTACATCTAATGGGACAGTAAGTTCTCAAAACTATCGCAGATGGAACGATGTTAATCTTAACTTCAATATCCGAACTCGAGATCAATACTCGTTTAAAACCAGTGTATGGTGTGGAATTTTTAAAGATCGAATAGTTGGACCATTCTTTTTTTCGAAATAATATGAATGCTGAACGTTACCTAGAATTTTTAAATAATGAGTTCCGTGAGTTTCTTAATCGCCTACCAATAAATGATGGTGCATCATCTCACAGTACGAGAAATGTTCAAGATTATCTTCTCCACATTTTTAACAGTAGAGTAATAGGGAGATATGTGCAGTTTACTTGGTCCCCAAGGTCTCCGGACATCACCTCTCTAGACTTTTTTTATGGGGCTACTTAAAAGAAAAGGTTTATCTTATAAGGCCATTTTAAGATGTTGATCATCTTGAGAGAGTCATTAGCGAAACATGTGAAGTTATAACTCCTGACGTAATTAGAGATGTAATAAAATATTTTTCTCGAAGAACAATCACCTGTGTAGAAAGGGACGGTGGATACATTGAAGCATTTATGCAATAAAGTTAAAATTAATCCATATGTTTAGTTGTTCGTCTTCCGATGCCCATTCGCCACTAATCTCGGTCCGTTCATAGATTTTCTTCCAATTCCTTATTTCTGATTTCCCTATCCACTCCCTCTCTCCAGCCGAGTCTTGATCTTCCTCTTTTACGTCGTCCCTGAGGTGTCCATTATAGGATCCGCTTCGGTAGCCTCTCATCCGTCATGCGTTCAACGTGACCATACCATCTCACTTGTTACTCTCCGATTTCTTCTGTTATTGTATGGTGGGCTTTCATGATTTCTCGTATCCTTTCGTTGGTGATCCTCTCTAACCTAGACTTTCCTGCAGAACGCCTCCAGAAGTCCATCTTCGTAGCTATCAATTTCCTCTTGGTCTTCTCCTTTAGTTGCCAAACTTCGCATCTATAGGTGATGATACTCTTCACGATGAAGTTATACATCATGTGCTTGTTTTTCTTAGTTATTGTTTGGTCCCACACTGTGGGACCAAACAATTAAGTACGAGGCTGGTTTGAAAAGTCCGTGCAAAAATAAAAACTACTTATGTGTTTGGGGTAAACCTTTTTTATTTTATCGACATAGTCTCCTTTTAGGCTTATACACTTCGTCCAACGATGTTCTAGTTTGTTGATCCCTTCCGAATAATAGGATTTGTCCAAGTCTGCAAAACATCCATTAGTGTCTGCAATCACCTCCTCGTTTGAATAAAATCTTTGTCCCCGCCAGCCATTTCTTCAAATTGGGGAACAAATAGTAGTCCGAGGGAGCCAAGTCTGGAGAATAGGGGGGATTGTGAAACGAGTTGGAATCCTATTTCCATTAATTTTGCGACCACAACTGCTGAGGTGTGTGCTGGTGCGTTGTCGTGATGGAAAAGGACTTTCTTGTGGGCCAATCGCGGGCGATGAATAATATTCACCTGTAATAGTTTTACCCTTTTCCAGATAGTGGATGAGGATTATCCCTTGCGAATCCCAAAAGACAGTCGCCATAACCTTTCCGGCCGAAGGAACGGTCTTCGCCTTTTTTGGTGCAGATTCCCCTTGGTAAACCAATTGTTTAGATTGTTGTTTGGTCTCAGGAGTATAGTAATGTATCCATGTTTCATCCACAGTGACGAAACGACGCTTAAAGTCCTCCGGATTCTTCTGGAACAGCTGCAAACCATCCTTGCAACACTTTACACGATTCCGTTTTTGGTCAAGCGTGAGCAATCGCGCCACCCATCTTGCGGATAGCTTTCTCATGTCCAAATGTTTATGCAAAATATTATGTACCCGTTCAGTCGAGATGCCCACAGCACTAGCAATCTCATGCACCTTAACTCTTAAGTCATCCATTACCATATCATGGATTTGATCAATGATTTCTGGAGTCGTAACCTCCACAGGCCGTCCAGAACGTTCAGCGTCACTTGTGCCCATATGGCCAGTCCGAAAATTTTGAAACCACTTATAAACTGTTCTAATCGAAGGTGCAGAGTCACCATAAATGTTTATCAAGCTTCTCTTTAGTCTCCTGAGGCGTTTTGCCTTTCATAAAGTAATGTTTAATCACCACACGAAATTCTTTTTCGTCCATTTCTTGAAAATCACTCGACTTCCTTGATTCACACGAATGCCAAACACAAAGAAATAGACCAATATGGCTGAAACTTGGTGTGCGTTCATTCAACTACTTACTACTAACTAAACATGACCTCGATACGCGCCGGTGCCGGTGGTGCCATCTCTCGGACTTTGCACGGACTTTTCAAAACCAGCCTCGTAATGTTGCAATTTCAAAAAAAATGATATTAGCACAAATTTTTATGGATCTAATTGTTGCAAAGGAGATAAAAAGGTTATCAAATTTTTAACAAAAATATGGTACAATCAAAATTAGTGCACTAGTTTTTAAGTAATTTCGTTTTCCTTTATTCAATAAATAATCCAACAATTACTGACGTGTTTAGTAGAGTTTTTTTGAATTTTTAACTAGAAAGGCCACAAATCTAAACGTGAGCATAATTTTTTAGTTCCTATTAACATTTTCAATTTATATTTTGCTCTGTATTTAAATTTAAACACACTTTACTCTTCATTATAAATCATTATTTTTTATTTTCCCTGTATACCATCAAATATTTTATACTTTTGATGCTTGTTTATGGATTTCCATGTGATGCAGAATTTTTTTATCAAGAATAAATTTTTTCTCCATTTGTATAAAACTTTTTGGGACACGCTGTATTACGTCGAGGGCACAAGATAATGTTGCAGAGTACATGTGGGCAACTACTATAAAAACATATACAATAATTATAAAATGTTTCTATTTTTCACGGGAACAACTGCGGGTATATTCGGGAGTTTGCTTGCAATAAGGAGAGTTTTGTTATTATTCTTTTTGACAAATGGTGAATGATTAAAAAAACAAGCACCCTCTATACCAGTGATTCCCGAAGTGGTTCAGGTGGACCCCCAGGGGTCCACGGGAGACTCGACGGGGGTCTACGTTAGCGTGAAAAAAAAAAAAAATGGGGGTTCACAAGTTGTAAGTGGGGGTCCACGAAAATTTATCTGGATAATAATACACAACTCAAAAAAATTAAGGGAGCAAAGAAAATTCCAATTTTTCGGTGATTTTTGACAGACTGTATTTCGGTGAAAAATGGTCGTATTGAGACTTTAAAAAAAAAGCATTTTGAAGCTTTAAGATTCTAATTTTCAGATTTTTTGGCTAAAATTTTTTAGGAGCTACGGTTCTCATGCAATCCTAACAGATAGCGCGAAAAAATATTGCAAATATTTTGCTTTTTTTTGGTCCACTGGCATGAAAAAATTTTTTCACTTAGGCCGGCATATGGATCAAATAGCCTGTTTATTTAGCATTAATTTCCTTGTTTTAAAACCTCCTTTAATTTTTTCGAGTAGTGTATTTTAAGAAGGTCAGCGACTGTTACTTGTAAAAACTTGCATATTCGATATTCAGTACAACGCGCGTCGAGACTTGCAAAGCGTCGCCCGCAACGCAACCCGTTCAGACGTGCAAAGGGATGAAATACGACTTGTGCTGTGCTTGCAATCTTGCATGAACTTGTTTGATTCTTCACCAATATAAATACGAATGCCAAGGACAAACGTTACTCATTTGTTTCTGAAATTTTGAAAAGAAAAGTGTGAGTGAATGTCAGTGTTTGCCAGTGCCGGAAAAAGTAAGTATCTGCCTATTTGTTATTCATACTTATATTTTATATTGTAATAATATTATATTTGTTATATTTGCGTGTAGTAGGTGCGTAATAAAAATTAAATACTGAACAGGGCCATTATTCGATTCTATAAAAAAACAGAAAGCCGAGAAAGATTGAACTTTTAGTACTTTTTATTATAAAATTATTTATTTACCCGACTGTGGTGATTCACTAAAGGAGAGATATATGATTGACCTGCATGTTTGTACATATTTCAGTGCCCTCGTAGTTGCTAATGCTAAATGATTAAAAATATTTTCATAAATTGTACGTGTCTTTATGTACCACTCGTAACGTACATCAAAGTAATAAATAATCATTAAAATCGCGGAGTTTTGATGTCAAAATATTCTTTAAAAGTATTTTCTCTCGAATTTACAGAAATGTATCAAAATATAATTAATCAAAAAATATTTTTATATTACATTAAAATAGGTTCAGCCGTTTTGTGAAAACCTCTATATGGGTCTTAGCAGTTTTGCCGCCGGCATTTTGGTTTTTTCATTGCAATAAAATAATCCTATTTTATTCTGTTAAAATAAGCCATATCTTGTTAAAGTCGCCTTATGATTACTAAAACAAACATTTTTTTTTTTTCTTTACAGGTAGGTAACTGATACGAAACATGGCTGAATCTAAGAAGAAATGTCGACAGTATAGTGTTGATTATTTGAAATTTAGTTTTCTTCCATCAAAGGCAGACAAACGATTGCCCATATGCCTTTTATGCAACAAAGTTTTGAGCAATGACTATGAAACCATCGACGCTCGAAGATCATCTAAGAAGGTGTCATCCTGATAAAATAGGTAAACATTTAAAATATATTCAAACATTGAAGGAAAAAAATATGAAAAGAGACCCACCGTGCACAGTATGTTTGCTTCAACGTCTCAAAGTAACGATGATGGCTTGCGGGTATCTTACAAAATCTCATTGCTTATAGCGAAATCTGGAAAACCGCACACCATCGGAGAACAGTTAATTTTACCCGCTGTTGAAGAGGTTTTAAAAACTGTTCTGCACAAACCTCCATTTGACGTACTCAAAAGAATTCCTTTGAGTAACAACACTGTACAAAGACGTATTGATGAAATGAGCTCTGATATCGAAAGCTAAATTATCTGCAAACAACTCATTTTTCTATTCAACTGGACGAGTCAACTTTACCTGGTAATGAAGCATTATTATTGGCATATGTTTCGATTTATTATGGACGAAGAAATCCATGAAGAGCTGCTATTCGCGAAAACTTTGGAAACGGACTCTAAAGGCGAATCAATATTTAATGTCCTGAGTGATTTTTTTCAGGAAAAATCGATTCCATTTACAAACATTATTTCGGTGGCAGCAGACGGAGCTCCTGCCATCTTCGGGCGATATCGTGGGTTTATAAGCTATCTTAAAAGAATTATACCAAGAGTAACTGCAATTCACTGTGTCATCCACCGACAACACCTGGTAGCGAAAAATTTGAGTGATAGATTGCACCAATCGCTATTTGTGATTAAAGCAGTTAACAAAATAAGAAGCAATGCGTTGAATACCCGTTTATTTGCACAATTGTGCGACGAAAATGATGAAGACTTGCAACGATTGCTCTTACATACTGAAGTACGCTGGTTGTCGAAAGGTGCATGTTTAACAAGATTTTACTCACTTTTTGAATCAGTTTTTAGAGTTTCTGGAAAGTAAAGATCCAGATTTAAAAGAAAACCTAATCAAATAGAAAGCAGACATCGCGTATTTGACAGATTTGTTTAAAAAATTTATTGACATTAACTTGCAGTTACAAGGGGACAGCCTAAATTTAATAAAAACAAAGGGTGTTATTTCGGCTTTTCTTGGAAAATTGAAATTTATGAAGCAAAATATTAGTCCCAGTTTCCAAATTTGTCACAGGCAGAATGTCTTGATGAGGATATTTAGACATAAGTTCAACATTTAAATGCCCTGCATGATGACTTCAAAAATAGATTTGAAGATATTCTGACGATGGAAATACCACCATGGATCATAAATCCATTTGTTGAAACGGAAGTGGCGAATGTGGTATTACAAGACGAGCTACTCGAGCTTAGCACCAATGAGGAGCTGAAGGTGGAATTTTAAAAAAGGCTATCAAACATTTTGGCTGCAGGCAGAAATACCCGAAAAATATCCTGGGCTGTGGGAAATTGCGAGAAAAACTTTTGATAGCGTTTCCCTCGTCATACCTTGTCGAAAAAAGTTTTAGTGTCGTTACAAACCTATTAACAAAAGAAAGGAGCAGATTGAACATCATAGAACGCGGAGATTTGCGGTTATTCCTTGCAAAACTGAAGCCAAATATTAATAATTTGCTGTCAATCCATCAAGTACATCCCTGCCGTTAAAATTATGACTATTTTTTTTTTAATTGTTGATTTGCATTGTTGAAGTTACGGTACGTTATCAATGTTTAATTTTAATTCTATTAAGTCTGTAATCATATTATTTTAATAAATAGAACACAAGAAAATATATTATTTTTATTTTTATTTTACCACTCCGAATTTAGGGTTGGAACTCAGCCACGACGCAAATTTCCATCGTTAGATCTAATCTTCACATTTTTTGACGAGTTTTGGAAATATGGTAGAAATGTAGCAGCAGGGGGTCTACCGAAACCAGTAAAATTTTGAAAGTGGTCTACGAGAAAAAAAAGTTTGGGAACCTCTGCTCTATACATTAGTTCTTTTTTTTGGGTTACTTGAATTTTCAGAACTGTTTGTTGTATTTTTATTATGTGACATATTTTATTTCCCCACTTTTCAATTTAAAACTTTATTTGGTTACTATTTCGTACAAGTAAAAAAGTTATTTTTTCTGGATAAAATGGTGAATGTATTATTAAACCGGGACAGTCGTTGAGACTGTTTGCACGGCGGTGTACAACGGTCGCGTAAATCTGAAACGGTTCTCAGTTTTTAGAGGCGTCCGTCAGGGCGACAACATGTCACCAAAATTGTTTACCCTTACTCTGGAAAACATTTTCAGAGGACTTCAATGGGAATTGATGAGAATCAATATTGATGGCGAGTACCTAAAAAGCAGAAAAGTGCCGATGTGATTCGTTTCATGATAAATGACCTTTTCCGTAAATCCCCAAATATCTTAAAATTAACATCAGCAAATGCAAGATTATCACAAATTTACCGGAATCAGCTCTTGGAGGTTTGCCTATGGAGACCGTAGAGAGTTATATTTACTTACGACAGAATAACTCTAGGAAAAAAAGAAATCAGACCACACGAAGTTGAGAGACATATCTCATTGGGATGGACAGCTTTCGGAAAGTCGAGCCAAACATTCAAGAGCAATATCCCAATATCTCTTACAACGAAGGTATTTAATCAATATATTCTTGCAGTTTTAACATACGGAATGGAAAAAAAAACACCACTTACTGAAAAGTCTGCCGTCACTTTGTGACCGAGCGACAGCAAGAAACCTTTCCGATTGTACCGTTGAAGCAGTTATTCATAGGAGAAAAATTGCTTTTCAATGTCTCGGTTTCAATTCATACGGCACCCAATTTCCTTGCTTTTGAAGCATGGCCAATGCATCTAAGCGCTGGGAAATGGTTGTGCGATCAACTCCTAATGATTCTGCATGTTCTTTTTCCATTTGGCACGGGTCTTCATCAAGTAATGCCTCCAATTCTTCATCTTTAAACTTTCTCGGCTGGCGTGGACGTTCTTTGTCTTCCGTGTGGAAATAACCACTTTTAAAGCGTCGAAACCAGTACTCACATGTTTTTATGGATGGAACACAGCCCCACAAAAAAAAAGTGGGGTATACTTTTGATGCGATATATCAGATCCGTGGTATTTTTGCCCGCTGATCACGAATCTGACGTCAGAATATCGCCATCACATCTCAATTTTTTTCTAACCTCAAAAAATAGGTAAAACTTAGTAAAAATTAAGAAAAATATACTCCTAAAAAATTGATTCAAGCTTTTTCATGAATCCAAAGATGTATTAATATGTATTCGGACACGCTAAGCTAATGTTCATCGGTTGGATTAAGCCATACGGTTCTGTTTCTTTCTAACCTCAATAAATCAGTCAGATATAGTGCTTCTCGAATGCAAAAACGAATTCAAATTAAAATTCAACCGATTCTTACCAAATTTGGTACACGGGGGTTTTTTGGGTTGCTGATCATGAATCTGAGGTCGGATTTGCAAAATTCAAAATGGCGGATCCAAGATGGCGGACAAAATTTTTGAAAAACCAACCGATTCCTACCAAATTTGGTATACAGTTGGGGAATCCTCAAACCTGATACTCTTAAACCCTAAACCCTGAAACCTTAGACTCCCACACCCTGTAATCTCAAAAAATAGACCTCAATAACCCTGTAACTTTAAAAATGAGACCCAATAAACTCAAAACCAGGACTTTTAAACCATATACTCTCAAATAGTAGACCCTTAAGCCCTAGAATTGCGAAGGTTAGACCCGCGCCTAACTTTCCTTTTTTTGGCTGTATCTTGTTCTTTTTTCCGCGAATGACCTATTCAAAGGCTTTCTGCCCAAACGCTTTTGAGGACTTGTTTCTCTTTTTAGCGACCAGCAATAGTCCGCTAGCATATGGTCATCCCATCGTCCTTGATACCGATTTTCTATGATTTTCAGATCTTGGTGAAAACGTTCCCCTTGCTCCTCACTGTAGTCACCAAGATTATCTGGGAAATCATCGATGTGGGAGTCCAGGAAATGTAATTTTAGATTCATTAAGCAACCTAATGTTTGAAAATTTTTTACCATTTTCTCGACTATTTCTTTGTACTTAGGACTTTTATTATTTCCCAAAAAGTTTGTTGCGACTTCTTTAAAACTAAGCCAAGCAGCTTTTTCAACTTTATTCATTTTAGTAATAAATAATGAATCTTGAAACAATTTTCTTATTTGTGGCCCGTCAAATACGCCTGCCTTAATTTTAGCTTCAGAAAATTTCGGAAATTTTGTATGCAAATATTTGAAACATGGGCCGTTTGTATCTAATGCTGACTGTTGGCCAAGCAATATTGTTACAATTTTCAGATCTCCACAAATTTTCCAGTTATGATCAGCATATTTTATTTTTATCGAAAGCTGCTTCATTTTTTCATATTGCTCTTCCATAACTGTGGAATGAGCAATCGGAATGGGAGCGTAAACGTTGGTATTATGCAGCAAAACTGCCTTAATGCTCCGTTTAGAAGAATCAATGAACAGTCTTCATTCTTCAGGATCGTATGAGTTATTTTAAAATTCATCCATTAGACCTTTTACATCGGTACAATATGAAAGTGACAATTCCTCGTCCATTGTGAAATATTTTCGAAATTCTTCATCTCTGTTTCTATAATAAGAAATCGTAGCTTCTGACCTAAGTAAATGTCTTTTCTTTAAAAAGGAAGCAAGATGCTCTGAACCATCTTTGGATAAGTCTAAATCTCTGACTAGATCACTAAGTTCTGACTGTGATACGAGTATTGGTTCTGGTTTACGGTTGTATGGTAGAAATTCTTTATCTGTGTCACTAGTATATGATAGGTTGTCACTAGAACATTCATTAGTAACAGTGTTTAAATCTTTTTCGACAGTCTCAATGTTTTCGGCATGAACTGATAAGGCGAAATCATTTGTTTCTATAACATCAGCATCAAGTGGTTCAGGAGGCGGAATTAGTTTAGTTGGTCTTGTTACTGTCGAAACATCGTTATAAGTAATAGTGCTTTTATTTTTTCGGTTATGCCTAGATACAACATTCATACAAAAGTAGCAATCATTTTCACTGTATGTTCTATTCCATATTGCTGGTCTGGAATATTTAATCGCCTTCTTATTGATGTACAACATTATTTTGCAAGAACTGCAAATGATGTGGGGAACCCAATCTGTATCCTGGTGCTGTATTTCAATGTTAAAACAATCCTTATATAAGGTTTTAATCTTATCCGTTATCGGTGACCCCATTTTACTCAATACGTGTTGACAGCAAATATAACAAAATGAATCACTGTTTTTATCGCACTTATGAAAAGTCCTTGTACCGTGAGACCGTTTTCTTGTAGCATTATACTCTACATGACCCAAGTCACCCACACATGAAGAGCTACGGTCGCTGGATGACGACGGCTGCGGGCCCGCTTTCCCACCCTGACCAACCGCCGATACTGGGTTTCCGAGTCCCTGCATCGTAATTCTCTTTCTTCTACCTGCCATGACGGCATCTAGGCCTTATCCAGGGACTCTGCCGGCTAGTGGAGTAACACCGTTGCCCACCGTCACTACGTGGAGGTGCCGTGGATGCGGGTAGAAGAATAAAAATCGACCGATGAATTTTCTCGGCGTTCAAAATGGCGCGAAAACATCTGCCATCTTGAATTTTGCAGATCCAACCTCAGATTCGTGATCAGCGACCCAAAAAATCCCCGTGTACCAAATTTGGTAAGGATCGGTTGAATTTTAATTTGAATTCGTTTTTGCATTCGAGAAGCACTATATCTGTCTGATTTATTGAGGTTAGAAAGAAAACAGAACTGTATGGCTCAATCCAACCGATGAATATTAGCTTAGCGTGTCCGAATACATATTAATACATCTTTGGATTCATGAAAAAGCTTGAATCAATTTTTTAGGAGTATATTTTTTCTTAATTTTTACTAATTTTTACCTATTTTTTGAGGTTAGAAAAAAATTGAGATGTGATGGCGATATTCTGACGTCAGATTCGTGATCAGCGGGCAAAAATACTACAGATCTGATATATCGCATCCAAAGTATACCCCACTTTTTTTTTTGTGGGGCTGTGAATCATCATAGATTTCCGACAGCAATCGATGACTTTCAGCAGCGCTTTTCTTCGAATTAAACAAGGGAAGTAACGCTTCCCACAAACTGGCGTTTTGTTGGCACGTAATTCGACATATTCAATGCTCAAAAAAAATATGTTGTTTAACTACACTTCGGCAAAATAACATATACTAAAAATTAAAGTCTAATAATGGTGCTTCACAATGAATATAGCAACAGTATGCCCCAATACGATATAATGCAAGTTACACCCTCTCTTAGAAATCCCAAATCCCAAAATTAATTCACACTCCTGATGTTACCTGAGATATATGACACTAAATCTGTCTAACTAGAAAAAAGCTCTATACTTTTTCTGAAATCCTTTATATAGTTTTCAAACTATCTCGAAAATAATACGATTCATAGAAAGCTAATAAACAAAATCTTTAATTTTAGAGTACTAGACATCGAAAATTGGCACCTAGATCGAAAATTCGACGTAATCTCCTGCCTAAACCTCATCGATCGCTGTGATACACCCTCTAGATCTTTTAGGACAAATAAGAAAAGCAATCAAACCCGAAGGAATTGTTCTGTTGGCTGTAGTTTTGCCATTTTCAGCCTACGTAGAGTCAGGTAAGAAATTACAACAAGCTGTTAGAGATGCAGTGTGTCCTTCAAGTGGCAGCCTGTCTTTTTAATAGTTATAGCAGTGTCAACTATCTATACATAAATTAAATTTTAAATAATTATCTTTTAATGTTTTTTTGCATATACGAGGGCCATTTAAAAAGTAAAGAGACAAATAGCTCTAGCTCAAGAACGGTTTATTGGATTACTACAAAATTTGGCCTACTTTTCGACATAATCCCCCCAATGTTAATACACTTGTCCCACCTTTCTGCTAGCTTCTTGATTCCTATAACAAAGAATTCTTTTGGTTCACGTCGAAACAACTCTTGCCCTTTTCCCTTCACATCTTCATTGTCGGTGAACCTCTTTCCACATAAGGCATCATTGAGTGATCCGAACAGGTAAAAATCACACAGAGCCAGGTCTAGGTTGTATAAGGACGGGCATTGTCGTGTTGAAGAATGACTCCTTTTCGCAAGAGTTAACGGCATTTGCTCTTGATAGCTAGCTTAACTTTGTCTTCCAGCAACTCACAATAATATTCACTATTAATGGTCCGCACAAAAGATTGCCCCTTGAGAGTCCTAAAAAATGGTCAGCATCGCTTTACCTGCGGAGGGTTGAGTCTTGAATTTCTTGGCGACAGGAGAACGGGTTTTTTCACTGCATGCTTTGTCTTTTCGACTTTAGCTCAATGTGATGTATCCAGGTCTCATTGCAAGTCATTATTCTTTCAAAAAAAGCATCCCCTTTAATTAAAGCTCGGTTCTTTAACTCTCGACAAATACGAAGTCTCGATTCTTTATGAGCTTCTGTAAGCTGCCTGGAAACCCATCTGGAACACGTTTTTCGGTACTGTAAATGGTTCTGAATAATATTGTGAACAGTTCCAACGTTTACTATAACCTCTGAGCTATCATTTCAACAGTAATTCTTCTGTTATTACGAATAAGTCCGTCAATCCTCGATTCTAACAAGGGACCGGCAAGTTCGACTAGACGCCGATTTCGCTGCTCGTCACACACTCTTGTTCGGCCACTTTTGAACCGATCTATCCACTTGTAAACGTTCACACACATATATATGTATATATATATATATATATTATATATATATATATATATATATATATATACTCGTATATATATATATATATATATATATATATATATATATATATATATATATATATATATATAAATATATGTATAAATATATGTATAAATATATGTATAAATATATGTATATATATATATATATATATATATATATATATATATATATATATATATATATATATATATATATATATATATATATATATATACTGTCGACACTCTATATAGTGAAAGACCAAAATGTTGACCGAAATTGCACTATAGAAAGTTTTTCACTTTATAAAGAAAAAATCCGTATATATTGCTATGTATGTATTTTATATTGGTAATCATTTACTTGTATTTTATAAGGTACAAGCATCAAAAAAAATTGCAAAATTGAATTATTAGAAAAGATTTTATTAAACAAACAGACGACTATTATATTATTTGTCTCTTTTCACCAATAAATCGTAGGTATTGGCAAAAAGAGACAAAAAATATAATAGTCGTCTGGGATATTGCCTGAAAACTATGATGCACGTGTAAAGATATAACGTACGGACTTTATGTATGTATGTACTACATACGAAATAAAAAGAATAATACAAAATCTGTTAATACATATGTACATACTACGTACATACGTACTAGGAAAAATAATCAGTTATTTTCTTTTGAACATTACTTTTGAAAAATAATTGTTGCTCAACAAAATTCTCGCATTTCTTATTTCATTTTCACTAAATTTAGCAACATTTCCCGGTGTCAGTTTCTTCTTCATGATCTTCTATACTTTTTATATCTTCAATTATGTCTTGGTCAGTTGGGAGATCTGTCGTGCCAACATCATTGTCGATTTCTAAGAAATCTTCAAGTAAAAAATCTGCGTCGACGGTAGCAGTTTTTTGTAGAATACCCCATTGCCTTTTTAAGGTAGCGAGATCCATTTCGTCTTCTTCTTCCCATTCGTCAATTTTTTTCAGTAAAACCTGCTTTAGAAAAGCAGTTTTTGATAGTTTTCTGAGAAACATTTTCACTCCATACTTTAGCGACTTCGGTTATACACTTTTTAAGGGTAATCCATTTTTGGACTAGAAGGTTGTTGTCAATTGCATTAACAATTTTGTGAACAATTCTGTTTCGGTAATTATAATCCTGGTCCATAGGTTGCAATTTGGAGGTCATGTTTGATGGAAAAAAGACCAATTCAATATTCCTTAATTTTTTACTTACAGTAACTGGATGTGCAGGACAATTGTCTATAAACATCACAATCTTTCGCTTTTGGCTTTTTATTTTCGTGTCCAGTTCTTTGATCCATCTTTCGAAAATCTCAGAAGTCATCCATGCCTTTTTATTATTGGCGTAATCTAACTCCAGAGATTTAACTTCTTTTAAACAACGGGGATTTTTGCTTTTACCTATGAGCATTAATTTCAGTTTTTCTGAGCCATCCATGTTTGCTCCAACCATAAGTGTCACCCTTTCTTTACTTGTTTTAACACCAAAACATTTATCACTTTTAAAAGCAAAAGTTTTATTTGACAAACATTTAAAAAACAAACCGGTTTCATCACAATTGAAAACATTTTTTGGCTCGTACTTTTTCAGTGCACTTTTTAAAACAGTTTCAGTCCAAATGTCACAGTCCTCCTGACTAACGCTTGCACTCTCGCCAGACACCGTCTTGAAAACAATTGAATTGCGAGTCTTCCAGGCACTCAACCACCCTTCACTAGCTTGAAAATTAACGCAGTTAAATTCTTTAGCAAATTGTAGAGCCTTTTGCTTTATTAAATTTCCCGATATTGGTACGTTTTGATGCGTACGGGCCACTTGAAACCATCGTAAAACTGCTTCATTTACATCCTCGTAAGTACTCACCCGTACTCGTTTTCGACTGCTTGGAACACTAGGTTTCTTGATGATACTGTCGCGACTTTTTATTATCAGAGAGACGCAACTTGGAGAAAAACACAAATTTTGCAGCAACATCAATTTTTTTTGCAGCCTTTATCAACTTCCTTCAAAACTTTAATTTTCTCAGCTAAACTTAAACACACTCGCTTGGACATCTTACTTGATTCTTAAACAAAAAGAAACTGAACCTGAATTTGCGAATTACTAGGCCTCGACTATAAAAATGGGTTTTTTTCCCCGGGTTTCTATAAAATGGGTTATTCCCCGGGTTTCTCACAGAAATCTACCTGATTTATTGCCAACCATTAGGCGTTATAAACGCGTTAAGAACCTTTTCAAAAGAATGCGTCATAAAATGGAATTCGTGCTAATGTTAGATAAAAATGGGAAATGGCCAAGATCTCAATAAATGCATAAAAATTTATACATAAAATTCCGGTAAAAATTTTATTACATAGAGTGTTACTATTTTACAGATTCACTATATGCAGGGCTTCTTACATGAAATTTCATTAAAATATTCTGATTTTTCCAACTTTTCACTCGGATTTCATTTACATCCATCTTTATTAAATATACAACACTTAAAGTTGGCATTGTAACTCTTATTCTTGACTTAATCTGGTGTTATATATCTTCGATAGATTAAAAATGCAATGATATGGTGACAATCTTAAAACAGTATGACCTATTCCTTTATTACTATTAAATTCTTGGAGTATCTGTGCCAGATGAGATTTCTTATAATTCTCTTCGAAATATATGTCATTTGCTTAGATAAATTCTTGTATTTCAGATTTTGTGTCGGCTCAGTTTGATACGTTCTTTATTTATCGACTGTGATAATTAGTATTACCCCCTGTTATGTGGAACATTTTTACTTTCCCTGCTAAAGGAAAGTTTTGTATTCGTGAATTTTTTCCCTTCGAAATGTTTGCTTTTCTTTACGATTTAGGGCTCCCAGATCACGAAAAACATAATTACTCATTTCCGTCGGTCTGTCTGCCTATAGGTATTGGCACGATAATGCTCGAACGAGATGCGACATCAATTTCAAACTTGGTACATAGATAACATAACTTTAAATAGACATAAGTTCAGGTTAGATATTCAGAATTCCACCCTTTTGACACGCCAAGTATATAAAACAAAGTATGTTTCCTTACCATATAATCCGAAATATAACAGGGGACTTAATATGGTATTTAATAAATTTTCATTTATAAGTCATCAGACAATCTGAGGAAGATCTTAGGCAATCCCAAGGACAAGATTTCTAAAGTGGTATTTATGAAAATATTTGCAATGATTACGACAAAAAGTATGTTGGACAAACTAAAAGGGCAATTAAAAAAGATTTAAACAAGCATATTTAATACAGTAGAACAGAAAAATCTTGCATTGCCGAACACGCTTTTGAAACCGATCATGCTGTAATTCTAGATAATCTAAGATTATTTAAAGATTTATCTGATTGAGATTGTTGAACACATACGAAAGTATGGAAATTATAAGATGTAAAAGTAGTTTAAATAAAGACAAAAAGCATATTCCTTATAATCCCCTTTACTGGGCACTTTACCAGAACTAATGCCATTGGTCTCGCTTGAGTAATTTGGATGTTAGGTTAAGTATGAATACTTTAGATTGTAAGGTTAGCTTTAGTCAACCATCGCGCGTGGTGATATATACTGAGTAGTGTAATCTCATTGCAAATATGTCAGTTTGGCAACCTTGGAGTTTAGATAAAACGGTATAGGTCTGAACAAACTTTACAATAAGAAGCGATACCCTTCTCTGGGGTGGGATTATGTACCATTTTAGTGTGAATATTTCAAAAAATTTTATGTAGGTTAAAATTGATGGAGTAATGTACTTTAGTGCTGCCGTAACTTAAATAAAAACCTACTATCAATCTCTATTAAATGACTAAAACCTACGATCCTATTTTTGATATCCGTTGTATTTATTTATTTATTTATTTATTGATTTTATAGGTTTAGATCATAAACCCAAGCAACTTCTTCCTATCAAAGGCAACACCTTCGAGGAACAAGTTCAAAGCGTCATTGAAGATGTTCTAACTCCTGCCAAATTTGACGTGGTGACCTGGAGTAGGGTGCCCTACCTGTGCGAAGGCGACCTTCAACAATCCTACTATTGGTTGGACGATGCTGTTTTTATATTAAGAGTTTCTGAATCTTGAGATAGATTATATATACTAATGATTTCATATGCTGTAGATCAGTTGTTCCTAAAGTATGGATCACAACCCTTTTGAGAGTCATGTTACAGAACTACGCGGTCGCCGGAGAATAAAAGAATTATTTTTTTTTTAAATGTTAACATTATTTTGAATCGGGTTAAAAGAATCACGTGACAAAAAATAATCCAATCTTCAAAAATAAAAATTAATCTTATAAAATAAGTTGTTTTATAAATCACTCTTCACAACGCTCTGTGATTAGAACCACTACCAAGCAGTTTGTGAACTACTATTCCATAATCCGCAGCCACAAAACGCCCAAACTTTGCCCTCAGACCTGTTAAACGGCAGTGCCGAATATAGTCGTAGAAAAAATTACCAAACCCAGACAAATTTCGCTACTTGGTGAGAGATGACCCAACTAACATTGAAACAAATATCACTAGCTGATGATAGATGGCACCACTGCAAATGGATTTTTCCCAATCACTTGACCGTCTTAGTATGAATGGAGTTGAGTACAAGACACCGGGCGGGGAATGGGGTTCACCAATAAATTATTCATCAAACAGGGTCCCGGTTCAAAAAAGTTTATAAATCACTGGGCTAATGCAAAAAACGGATATGTTTTGTAGAAGTGAAAATTACAAAAAATAAATAAACAATTATCCTGTATGTTTTTACCAATCTACAAGAAATATATGAAATCAATGATGTATATAAATAATTTGAGATGAAAGTAATTAAGTACGATTTTTTTAAAAATAAATTTCTGAATGTATAGGCCTATATTTTTTTCTCAGAAAATACGGGAGATAAAAGAAACACTAAAACTTAACACTTAAATACATTTTTTACTTCATACAGTCATATTATCGCCCAATTTTCTTTAAAAGTTGCTGCATTTCATGTATTTTCTGAAAGAAGGACCAAAAATAGTTAGGCCAAACTGTATATATAAGATTATTTAGCTCAACGTCGAAATTGGGAACTATTTATTAGCCTAAATTTTTTATTGTATTTTAATAGTTTTCAATATTTAAATACTCAGGAGTTACGAGGTGTGGCCAGAAAATAACCGGACTGAATTTATAAAACTTTTTGTTTTCGAACCTTGACATTAAAACAATAATCATCATCATGACCTCTGTCGCTTTTTTCTTCACTGTGTCAACGGACTCAAAACGGGTTCCTTTTAACCAACTTTTCACTTTGGGAAACAATACGAGGGCTACCTTTTGTTTTTACTGACTCCTAATGTTATGTCTGTCTCCCGGGCTCGGCGTTATTGATAAGTAAAGGGTAGTATAGAATTTCTATATTACTTTAGCGATTTCTTTTTTATTGGTTATTATTACGCCGTTTACGTCATACTCAGTTGTGTTTTTCCCCTTGATAATTTAGATTTCAATACTCGCATATTGCTGTTCTGGTCGATTGTGTCTTGTATCAGTTTTGTATTATGTGCTCATATGTCTATCCGTACTTCCTTCTTGACAGTTTTATTTAGGTTTTTATATCCCTCTGACAATATAAAAGGCAAAATAGGGGAAGACCGAGCAGGATTTACGGCTGGGAAGTCCTGTATTAATCACATATATACAGTCAAGCTACTGATGGGAAAGAAACTAGCCAAAAACATGGAAGTTGTTCTGCTACTTCCCTCTCCCAATCTATACATGGAGCATTTCGAAACACTAGCTCTAGAAACTGCTCCACATAAACCGAAAACATGGCTACGATACGTAGATGACACTTTTGTGGTATGGCAACACGGTGAAGACAACTTAAACAAGTTCCTGGAACACCTTAACAATATACATCCAAACATTAAATTTACAATGGAAAGGGAAGTAGCAGAACAACTACCATTCCTAGATGTCTTGCTTCAAAGAAAATTAGATGGTTCTTTGTCTCACTCAGTATATAGAAAACCGACACATACAAACAGATACTTAAATGCCAGCTTACATCATCACCCAGCCCAACTCTTCTCCGTTGCCAAATCCTTAGCTCACCGATCAGAAACCCTAATAGACGAGGAACATTTGCAACAAGAAACCAAGTTCCTTCGAAACGTTTTACTTTCAAATGGATACAGTCAAAACACGATCCGGCGGGCCCTAAATAAACAACACAAACAGGAAAGAAAGACATATACTACAAAAGCATTTCTCCCATATATAAAAGGCATCACAGACAAAATAGGAAGACTTCTAGGAAAACACCAAATTGAGACCATTTACAAAACGAATCAAAAAAAAAATTAAAGATATTCTACCTACACCAAAAGACATTATAGCCTTAGAAGACCAAGGTGTATATGAAATTCGGTGTCAGGTGTGCGATCTTTCATACATAGGCCAAACAAACCGGAAAATTAGCGCCAGAAGAGACGAGCACAAAAACGCCGTAAAACAAAAATCCACCACCTCTTCTCTAGCACAACATGCACACAATACCGGCCACAAAATCGATTTTGACAAAACCAGAACCCTACAAAAAAGTAATAACCTATCCACTAGGGTAATCACAGAAGCCATAGAAATAGAAAAGAGGCCCAGCAACTTAAATAATCGGGATGATAGCCAACGTTTACCGAACTCTTGGAAACATATTCTATCCCAGTACCAAGTCCAACCAAGAGAAACGATAATTCAACCATATGTTATTTCACCAACACAAAGATTACAAAGAACCACAGGACCGACAACGCGCAGCCAAAGCCGAGCCTCTATTGGCCAGATCCGTCCGACCAATAGAATCACCCTCGAGCACATAAAACCGGCGCACTCGGAGCCAGTCTCGACATTCAAGGCCAAGACACCGACCACTGATCAAGGCTTTGAAAAAGATGAAAACGTCAGCGAAACCGTCCATCAAGGGACTTCAAGCTAACACGGGATACTATATATATAAATATATATAAATATATAATATATATATATATATATATATATATATATAATATATATATATATATATATAAATATATAAATATATATATATATATATATATATAAATATATATATATATATATATAAATATATATATATATAATATATATATATATATAAATATATATATATATATAAATATATATATATATATATATATAAATATATATATATAAATATATATATAAAATATATATATATATATATATATATAAATATATATATATAAATATATATATAAATATATATATATATATATATATATATATATATATATATATTTATATATATATATATATATATATATATATATATATATATATATATATATATATATATATATTTATATATATATATATATATTTATATATATATATATATATAAATATATATATATATATATATATATATATATATATATATATATATATATATATATATAAATATATATATATATATATATATATATATATAAATATATATATATATATATATATATAATATATATATTATATATATAATATATATATATATATATATATATATATATATATATTTATATATATATATTTATATATATATATATATATATATATATATATATATATATATATATATATAGTCCCTGGCCAAATTATTAGACGCACTGCAAGATTTCATGTAAAATATTAATTACCGAGTGATACTGTACCGCTTTATTATTTTAAATTGATTTGTTTTTTATTTTTTATATTATCCAATCAATTACCTATTTATTTGACATAAATAAAACAGCATTAATTTAGAAAAGCATAAGTGTATTAAGTTTTAAAGAAAAGTGAAATTAATGTTAGTAAAAGTCAATATTTAGTTGAGCCACCTTTAGCCGCTATCAAAGCTTTAATTCTGCGCGGCATGCTATCAATGCAAGATTGTACTGTCTCCTGCATTTGAGGATGATGATTCCACACATGAATAATCTTTTCTAGGAGCTGGGTTTTGTTGGTAATCACATCTTTAGCCACTTCTCTTTTCATCAGCTCCCACATATTTTCAATGGGGTTCAATTAGGGCTATTACCCGGGCCAATCCAACAGAGGGATATTTTTTTCTGCCAAAAAAGCTTTAAAAACAGACCGAGCAGTGTGGCAGGGAGCTCCATCTTGCATGAAAGTGAATGATTCCCCATTTGGAAACCATTCTCTGAGCTGCGGAATCAACCGATTTTGTAATACTTCTTTGTACTGATCTTGCCTCATTATTCCATTGACGACGTACAGACGTCCAGTGCCCTCGCCGCTGATGACTGACCAAATCATCACTTTGGTGGGATGTTTAACCGTCGGGACGACACAATCAGGATGAAACTTTTCTCCATGACGACGACGCACATACTGAGCTTTATTCTGCAAAATTTCGTCACTGAAGCAGACCTGTCAAAAATAGGAAAAATATATAAACTTCCATGTTTATTTGCTTTATTTAACTGAAAATGATAATAATGTATCAATTATTGATTAAATTGCTGTATCTTACCGATCTCCAGAAGTCCACATCTTTGTCTTGCCATTGTTTGGCCCACTTCAGGCGCTTTGCTTTCATTGCAGCTCTTAACTTGGGCTTCCTGGCGGGGCGACAGGCCTTAAAATCTAATTCTTTCAATTTTCTTCGAACAGTGCGCTCAGAAGCATTTACGCTAGCATCCTGGAGTTGTGATTTTATTACCTTTGTGGTAGCAAATCTGTTTTCTACACAAATTTTCTTCAAACATCTCTCTGACCGTGGAGTGAAAATTGGTTTTCTACCACATCTTTTCTTTCTTTTCGGGCTTAATTCCTTCCCTGACTCAATTTTCTTTTTTATGCGTCGTACACTAGCTTCAGAAACCTCCAATCTTCGTGATATTTCTCGGTTTGTAAATGTTTTTTCGCAATCACAAGGGCGTTCACTTCAGCTTTTTTACGTGGTGAAAGATCGCCTTTTCTACCCATAATGAAAATAGTCTAATTACTTTTTTAAAACACTGCATACAAAATAAACTAATAAGTGAGTAGTATAAAACTGTTAAACAAACAATCACAGTCCATAAAGCCACAGAAACACATCCGTACCTGACTGGATTCCGATCGCGACTGATACAGATTTGTACTTGTGTACGTTCATGTATCACTTTGTCAACACAGTGTTGCATATGTTAAAAATAAATACAAATATGTAGTCTACAACAATTCTTTTAAATAAAAATCAATAATATTGTAGTTTAAATATACCATTATTGCATAAAAACTCTTAAGAAACATAAAATTACTAAAAAAAATACAGTGCGTCTAATAATTTGGCCAGGGACTGTATATATATATATATATATATATATATATATATATATATATATATATTATATATATATATATATATATATATATATATATATATATATATATATAGTTTATAGAAGATGAATACTAACCTAACCTTGCAATTCCTTCGCGTTAATTCAGCGCTTATTTGAGACAACGATAAGGTCAAAGGCATGTGAAAAATAAGCGTTACAAAATCTCTCTAATATTTCTGTGGCAGACCTGTTTAACGAGAAATGTCACTTTAACTCGTCGCTCAACATTGACACCAAACAGTTTTCCGACGCAGAGCAAATACACGATCCGATTTAAACTAGCGCCGCAACCGATCCGGGAACTTCACGGTCATCAAAATGGCGGGAATAGATAGAGGGGGAATTCAAGCTCAACGCCACCACCGTTGCCAACCGCACGGCGCCAATATTATCGGCATTATAAAATCAGTTACCAGTTATTTTCTAGCCACACATAAATACTATATCATGAATGCGTTGAGATACATTTGAAGTGTTTAAATACGTTTTAATTGTAAATAAGTCGACAATTTAAGTCATTTTGTAAATTTCAAAATATATTTAAATCATTTTACAACGGGATTTAACTACGAGGTTTTAAATCCTTCTGTATTTTGTCAAGTAATTTAAAATTTAAATATATTTCGAAAGTATTTTTCCCAGCTCTGCTTCGTGCCAAACGAAAACTCTTTAGTCTATTTACTAAT
>CM032451.1:114820613-114945200 GCA_019049505.1 Pachyrhynchus sulphureomaculatus
GAACACAACAACACAACACTATGCACACACTTTTCCAATTTATCACTCGTGCGCGTCTGACACTTATTGATGACACAACAAAATGGTGCAGTGTTAAATCTTTATAGCACAAACTGCATTGTACACCATCTGTTATCGGCATTTTATACTTGTACACCTGGTATATATAGAGGGTTACAGGGAAAGTCGTCCTAGATAATTAAGGACGTTATAGTTTAGGTCGTTTCTGACCGATTTGATTCTATGACATGATGTCCTAAACTTAACCGTTTTCGAGATATTGAAGTTTAAAGATTTTTCTAAAAAAAAAAACATTTTTTTTTGCTTTATATCGATTCGATTTTTTTTTATTAGAGGTTCTCGAGTGCGATTTTTTGGTTATTTTTAGTTAGTCTGTATGTCAAGTATCAAAAATCATCAAAAAAATTTGAACTAGTTACTAACAGTTTCAAAAAAATGCGGCTTGTTAAAGTTTTCTAAATTATGAATTTTTACCAAGTGTTGTTTCTTACTTTAAAAATCAATAAAGAGAAAAAAAAATGTATGGAAGTTATTCTGCAAATTATTTTAAAAACTTTTACGTCTTTTTAGCTATCAAAAAAGGTATAATACTAGGAGTTTAATAGGAAAACTGTACACAGAATGACACCTAAAGCGGGCTCGGGTTAGCGAAAGGTAAATTTTTAGTTCTAGGTGAAAATACGAAAAAAATACACAAGTAAAACAAAAAAAACCTTGCAATTTAATATTTTTTTATTAATTATAATTCATGTTCTATATGGTCGCCCCTATTTCTAACACAAATTCTCATTCTTTTTTCTTAAATTACTTTTCACAACGCTGGTTGTGAGGTGCCGCCTCATTTCGTCAGCCGCATCAATTTTTTTTGTCTTAGGACATCCACGTTTTCGATAGGAGTCATCTGGTCGTATACGAGACTTTTCATGTGACCCCACACATAAAAATCCATCGGTGTTAGGTCTGGGCTTCTCGCCGCCCAAGGTATGGGTCCGCCCCTCTTCCAATCCATTTGTTGGGATAATTGTCATTGAGCCATGCACGAACACTTCCTCTGTAGTGAGTTGGGCAGCCATCGTGTTGAAAGTACATGTTTTGTCTCAAACCAATAGGTAGGTCTTTCATCAAATTAGGTAAATCGTTCCGCAAAAAATTGTCGTATTCCTCGCGTATGCATTACAAACCATACCTTCCACTGCGAAATACCAAGCTGTTGTGCGACAACATTTGTAGATGTGGTTGGGTCCACCTCAAAGAGACGTCGTATTTCGTTTTTCTTCGTCTTCGTCAAAGATACGTAGTCGTCCCATGTCAGTCCGCCGTCTTTGTACGGAACCAGTTTCTCATAGTCTTCGATAAATTTCATCGAATACGCTAACATCAGGTACACGACGAGTAGGATATCGCAGTATGTATCATCACGTGCATGCGACGACACTCCTTCGCAAAATCCGTAACACATTAGGATGTCAGCATATTCCTCGTTGGTATACGTTGCCATATTCACAAGCAGAGAACAAAATCCAGTTACGTGATGTCCTAAACTTAACCGTTTTCGAGATATTGAAGTTAAAAGATTTTCTAAAAAAAACATGTTTTTTTTTGCTTTTATATCGATTTTTTTTATTTATTAGAGGTTCTCGAGTGCGATTTTTTTGGTTATTTTTAGTTAGTCTGTATGTCAAGTATCAAAAATCATCAAAAAAATTTGAACTAGTTACTAACAGTTGCAAATGGCGGCTTGTTAATGTTTCTAAATTACGAATTTTTACCAAGTGTTTCCTACTTTAAAATCAATAAAGAGAAAAAAATGTATGGAAGTTATTCTTCAAATTATTTTAAAAACTTTTACGTCTTTTTAGCTATCTAAAACGGTATAAATATCTACTGGATCTATTGAAAATTCTATGAAAATGAGATTTCAATAGGCCCAAATGTAGAGTAACATAACAATAGAATTTAGATACTACCAATTACCGGTTTACTACCTGCACCTTCAAACAGTAAAAAGGGTTGGGTAAGCATTTTTTTTCCGGTCGGGGTACTCTCTGTGCGAGTGACATTTTCTGTTCACTAAACATTATTGAATGATTTTTAGTCTACTCATGCGATTCGTCCGTGGTAGATGTGCTATACCGTGCTTTTCAAAAATATCTGTTTCATCTTCTGACTGTGTGAATTGGCTCGTAACTGGATTTTGATCTCTGCTTGTGAATTTGGCAACGTATACCAACGAGGAATATGCTGACATCCTAATGTGTTACGGATTTTGCGAAGGAGTGTCGTCGCGTGCACGTGATAAATACATACTGCGATATCCTACTCGTCGTGTACCTGATGTTAGCGTATTTGATGGAACTTATCGAAGGCTACGAGAAACTGGTTCCGTGCAAAGACGGCGTACTGACATGGGACGACCACGTATCTTTGACCGAAGACGAAGAAAACGAAATACGACGTCTCTTTGAGGTGGACCCAACCACATCTACAAATGTTGTCGCACAACAGCTTGGTATTTCGCAGTGGAAGGTATGGTTTGTAATGCATACTGTTGGGCAACACCCTTACCACTATAACGCCCGTGCAAGTCATTGAAGAAGAGGATCCGTTGCGACGATTAGAATTCAACAGATTTATGCTCAATACCGATGTCGAAGATGCATCTTTTTTTAAGAAAATACTATGGACTGACGAGTCGAAATTCGACAAAGACGGTCTTACAAACTACCACAATGCCCACTATTGGGCTTCTAAAGAGGAAGGCAACCCAAACAAAAAAAGAACGAAAGGATCACAAACAAGATTCAGCTTAAATGTGTGGATGGGTATAATTTCAAATTATTTGGTATTTGGGCCATTCTTCCTGCCAGATAATTTGAATGGCAAGGAATACGACAATTTTTTGCGGAACGATTTACCTAATTTGATGGAAGACCTACCTGTTGGTTTGAGACAAAACATGTACTTTCAAACACGATGGCTGCCCAGCTCACTACAGAGGAAGTGATCGTACATGGCTCAATGACAATTATCCCAACAAATGGCCGGCGAGAAGCCCCAGACCTAACACCGATGGATTTTTATGTGTGGGGTCATATGAAAAGTCTCGTATACGACCAGATGAGTCCTATCGAAAACGTGGATGTCCTAAGACAAAAAATAATTGATGCGGTTGACGAAATGAGGCGGCACCTCACAACCAGCGTTGTGAAAAGTAATTTAAGAAAAAGAATGAGAATTTGTGTTAGAAATAGGGGCGACCATATAGAACATGAATTATAATTAATAAAAAATATTAAATTACAAGGTTTTTAGTTTTACTTGTGTATTTTTCGTATTTTCACCTAGAACTAAAAATTTACCTTTTGCTACCCGAGCCCGCTTTAGGTGTCATTCTGTGTACAGTTTTTTCCTATTAAACTCCTAGTATTATACCTTTTTTGATAGCTAAAAAGACGTAAAAGTTTTTAAAATAATTTGCAGAATAACTTCCATACATTTTTTTTCTCTTTATTGATTTAAAGTAGGAAACACTTGGTAAAAATTCGTAATTTAGAAACATTAACAAGCCGCCATTTGCAACTGTTAGTAACTAGTTCAAATTTTTTTGATGATTTTTGATACTTGACATACAGACTAACTAAAAATAACCAAAAAAATCGCACTCGAGAACCTCTAATAAAAAAAATCGATATAAAAGCAAAAAAAAAAACATGTTTTTTTTTAGAAAATCTTTAAACTTCAATATCTCGAAAACGGTTAAGTTTAGGACATCATGTCATAGAGTCAAATCGGTCAGAAACGACCTAAACTATAACGTCCTTAATTATCTAGGACGACTTTCCCTGTAACCCTGTATATATATATATATATACTATATATATATATATATATATATATATATATATATATATATATATATATATATATATATATATATGAGCTCCTGAACTAACCTGAACGCTGCTTCAGTATTCCGCTTTTTTTTTTTTTCTCAAAACGTAAAGTTAATTATAAACATTATTTTTTGACAATTGTTTATAAAAAAAGGGATAATTTTTTTCCCAAATTCGCATTTTTTTTTATTTTCTTTGGTAAATTTAAATTCATGCAAAGCGTATAATCATATTCTAATTAATATTTTTTTCCTTGGTTTTTATTTTTTGCGCACTGTAGCGACCTGGGCGTTGCACAGCGCAATTTCAAGGAGTCAACTTTGAGCAGCTGCTGCTCCGCCATTTTTAATTTTTTTTTGAAAAGTCGAGGCTCTATTTTTGAAGCCAAAAAGTTCTTTTTTATGTACTTTATCTTTTTTGTATACATCTCATAGTTTCTCAATAAATGATTCACAAAAGAACGGTCGTTTAGACAGACCTCCCCCCTTAAATTACTAAAGTCTATTTTTGATAACCTAAATTTTTGGGTCATTTTCAAGAAGCTGTGTCTCAACGAAAAATGGGCATAGAGAGATGAAAAAAAGCAAATTGTAGCCTCAAGTTTCTAGTCTTCAGATCCAGAGCCTAAATATCTTTTTATTATTAACGATTTTCGAGTAATCATAAGAAAACTACCGGGAAAAAAATTCCAATTTTTTGCTTGCCTTTCAAAAGGTCCATAGACTTCGATAAATTTTTTTTAGTTATTCCATCTCAGAGGTCTCTTAGCATTTTTTATCCTCATAAATTCGAGTGGTCCGAAAGCGTTGTGCGATGTTTTTTCGCGGCGTTTACTATCGTTCAAAATAAAAATGACATTTTTGAATTTGACAACTAATTACTCGGGAACTAATGATCCTATAGACATTTAAGTAGAGTTTTGAAAACTTCAAAGCATTCTCTACTAAACGTCATCATTGTTTTTTGATCAAAAAATTTTTTTCAATGCCAAACGTTGATTCAAAAATGCTAAAAATTGCGTATTTAAGGATTTTCACTTAACTTGGCATAACTTTGCAGATAATGGCTAGACTAAGGATATTTTCGTTTTTTTTTAACCTAAAAATGTCCCCAAAAAACCCTCAGAATTTCAAATCGCTGCGATTTTTTTTTCATTATGTTCCGAACCACCAAAGTTCACACTTGTGTATTTATTTATTTATTTTTTGTCTAGGTTTAGATCATAAACCCAAGCAACTTCTTCCTATCAAAGGCAACACCTTCGAGGAACAAGTTCAAAGTGTCATTGAAGATGTTCTAACTCCTGCCAAGTTTGACGTGGTGACCTGGAGTAGGGTTCCCTACCTGTGCGAAGGCGACCTTCAACAATCCTACTATTGGTTGGACGATGCTGTTTTTATATTAAGAGTTTCTGAATCTTGAGATAGATATATACACTAATGATTTCATATGCTGTAGATCAGTTGTTCCTAAACACAATCCTTTCGAGAGTCATGTTACAGAATTACGCGGTCGCCGGAGAATAAAAGAATTTTTTTTAAAAATGTATTTTAAATGTTAACATTATTTTGAATCGGGTTAAAAGAATCACTTCACAAAAAATAATCCAATCTTCAAAAATAAAAATTAATCTTGTAGAATAAGTTTTATAAATCACTCTTCATAACGCTCTGTGATTAGAACCACTACCAAGCAGTTTGTGAACTACTATTCCATAATTCGCAGCCCCAAAACGCCCAAACTTTGCCTTCAGAACCGAATATACTCGTAGAAAAAAATTACCGAACCGAGAGAAATTTCGCTACTTGGTGAGCTGAATTAACCTGAACTAACATTGAAACAAATTTCACTAGTTGATGATAGATTTTCCCAATCAGTTGACCGTTTAGTCGTTGTGTTAATATGAATGGAGTTGAGTACAAGACACAGGGCGGGGAATGAGGTTCAAAAATCAATTTTTTATCAAACAGGGTCCCGCTCCAAAAAAGTTTATTAAAATTACTGGTCTAATGCAAAAAAGGGATATATTTGTAGAGGTGAAAATTACCAATCTACAAGAAGTATATGAAATCAATGATGTATATAATTTGAGATGAAAGTAATTAAGTATGATTTTTTTAAAAACAAATTTCTGAATGTATAGGCCTATATTTTTTCTCAGAAAATACGGGAGATAAAAGAAATACTAAAACTTAACACTTAAATAAATTTTTACTTCATACAGTCATATTAGCGCCCAATTTTCTTTAAAAGTTGCTGAATCTCATGTATTTTCTGACAGAAGGACCAAAAATAATTAGGCCAAACTGTATATACAAGATTATTTAGCTCAACGTCGAAACTGGGAAGTATTTATTAGCCTAAATTTTTTATTATATTTTAATAGTTTTCAATATTTAAATACTCAGGAGTTACGAGGTGTGGCCAGAAAATAACCGGAGTGAATTTACAAAACTATTTGTTTTTGAACCTTGATATTAAAACAATAATCTCCTTCAATATACACTCCTTCTCTATCTCAACACCGCTTCATACGAATTTTCTATTGTTGGAAGCAGTGCTGCAGGTCTTCTTCTGACAGGTTCGTCATGACCTCTGTCGCTTTTTTCTTCACTGCCGCGATACACTCAAAACGTGTTCCTTTCAACTAACTTTTCAGTTTGGGAAACAATACGAGGGCTACCTTTTAACTTTTCACGAAAACAATGAAAGAAAAAAAGTTTTTTTGACACAAGCCGTTCTATTTTTTCTCAAAATATTCGCCTTTAAGATTTATACACTTTTGCACGCGTTCGAACCAATTCTCGAAATATTTTTTCTACTGTGAAGTTGTTACCTCAAAAACATGGTTTTGGAAGGATTCAACAGCTTCGTAAGGGGTTACATCACATTGGTGCTCGGAAAAATAGGTATAAAAATAAAAAAATTTTTGACGCAGCTATTAAATATATAAAACAATTTTTCTTTTACACACATATATATATATATATATATATATATATATATATATATATATATATATATATATATATAGTAGTTTTATGAATAATTTGAAATAATAACGAATAAAAAAAAATTAAAAAATGACGGAGATATGAGCCATCAAGTAGGACCCTCTTTTGAAAATCCTTGCTGATGGTGTACTGATTTTCTCTGTCAGGCATCGCCCGAAAAATAAAAAATATTTTTTTCTTATTTAGAAAAGTAATAGCTAAGATGTAGCATAGGAAAAAAAAATTTTCTAGAAAAAAAACTCTGATTTTTATCGAAATTCTGAGTTTAAAAAATTTATAACTTATGAACGTGGCACCCAACCAAAAACATCTTACGCTACATCTTAGATAATATAAAGAATATGTGTTTCAACTAATGTATTTATACTCCTTCTAATTGCAAGACCATAGTAAACTGTTAACTCATCAATAAGCTTGGCTGTCAACTTCCCTCTGCCACCTATACCAGGATTATCTTTTTTTAGTTTGCGTAATTGCATATCCGTTCGCTAGGACTAACTAAAAGAACAATACCCTTTTTCAAGGCTTTGACAGCTCGTGCCGGTCCGATCGCTACCTGAGTTTCGGGCCGACTCTCTGCCGCGCTCACTTCGGAAATAATTTGAATCTTGAAATGGTTAAACGTTTAAAATATTCCTAAAAGTCTAAAGAATTTATCTAACAAAAAAAAATAATTCGATTTTTTGGAAATCTCAACCCCTTAAGATGATGAAAATCGCTGTCCACGCTTTTTTTTTGACATTCGGGAACAAAAAGAAGTTGGTAGGCGATAAATCAGGTAAATACGGGCAATGAGACATTAATTCGATATTCTTCTCCGTTAAATAAGCTGTTGACGTGCTGTGTGAGAGCTGACATTGTCATGATGACGAATGATCCGACGTTTTCGGTTATTTTTCCTCATTTCATCAATGATATCTGGCAAACAAATTGTTGTATACCATTCAGCATTAACTGTTCTTCGATCCTCTAAAGCAATGGTTGCAACATGTCCAGTATAACCAAAGAAACAATCGATCATTTCCTTGGAAGTGCTTCGTGTTTGAACCATTTTGGGACACGGAGCAAGGTGAGGTGACAAGGGTAGATGTTGCAACACGGAGATTCCACGTCTCGCCAAAAACTCCTTAATTGAAAGTGCATTGTGTGTTGGTGCGTTCTCTTAATGGAGCATTCAAGACTGATTCTTTCACATCTCAGGTCTTTTCCTTCTCACACATTCGCGAAGGATGGTCAAAAACCTGTTTTACTACTTTAAAGTTTGACATTCAGGGACCCAATCAATGCGAACAATCCCACGGATGTCAAAAAATACTATTATCATTGCTTTGAGTGTTGATTTGCTCATCTGCTCTTCCTTTTGCCTCGATAAGTTTGGTCTTTTCCGGTGTATGGATTAGGACTTGGTTTAGAGTAGAGTTTATGATTCCTCACTTGTTATTTCTCTTTCTAGTTAGGGTCGCATTCAATATTTTTCAGCATGTCAGAGCAAATGATCATTTGAGCTAGCTTTTGATCGGCAGAAAGGATTTTTGATACCACCTTTGAACACACTTTGCTGTCATGTAAAATTTGCCGAACCCTTTGTCAATACTGGTTAACTCACTGATAGTTCTAATACTCATACGTGGATTTTCTCTAATGATCTTACTGACTCTTTCCAATGTTGCCTTTTGTTTTTACCCTTCGTGGAGGCCCAACGCGAGGATCGTCTGTGACGTCTTCTCTGCCATCTTTAAATCGTTTTACCCACTCGAAAACTTGAGTTTGTGATAAGCAATCAGCACCAGACATTTCTTGCAGCAAACTTAATATTTCCGCGGCAGACTTTCCAAGTTTAACGAGAAATTTCACGTTAACTGGTTGCTCAACATTGACACATGGCGCAGAGCAAATACACGATCCGATTTAAACTAGCTCTGCAAACGATCTGGAAACTTCTTATATTTATATATGTCATATCAGGTCCCCCTGACGTTGGCTAGGACTCTGGCATATTCAAACCTGTTACCTGCACCTCGGAATATCTCTTCGACGCTATGGATTCCCGTCCAGTCTCGTATGTTTCTCAACCAAGATCCCTGCTTCCTACCAATCCTGCCTTCAATCTTTCCCCTCATTATGGGCTGCTATAATTCAAACGGGAAACTTCACGGCCATCAAAATGGCGGAATAGGTAGAGGGGTATTCAAGCTCCAGGCCCCACCGTTGCCAACCGCGCGGTGCCAATATTATCGGCGTAATAAAATCAGTTACTGGTTATTTTCTCGGCACACCTCGTACATACTGTATCATGAATGCGTTGAGACACATTTGAGGTGTTTAAGTACGTTTTAATTGTAAATAAGTCGACAATTTAAGTCATTTTGTAAATTTCAAAATGTATTTAAATCATTTTATAATGGTGTTTAACTAAGGGATTTTAAGTCTTTGTGTATTTTGTTAAGTAATTTAAAATTTAAATACATTTCGAAAGTATTTTTCCCAGCTGTGCTTCGTGCCAAACGAAAATTTTTTAGTCTATTTACTGATTGTTGAATAACGGTAACCAATTATTTACCATAGGGCATGTCAAACGTCATTGTCAGTTGTTTAATATAAGCTTAAAATACTACGATTTAACTGCCAAGAATTCCTGCCTATGGAAAATGGAAATCTGGGGGCACGGCAGTGCCCCCGCCAAGTCTAGCAGAAAACACAGCCGTACCATCCTTTTCTTGAAGCCACTCACGGCACTTTCGACCCCCCTGTAACTTTGTTGTGGATAAAGCTAGAAGCCTAAATTTTCAGTGACCAAGAGGACATACTATACTATACGATATTCCTAAATTACCTACTATTTATGTATATAGTTTACGAACTATCGCCAGTCGAAGTTCTTTAATTTTGTCACTGACACACTCACCGATCATCAAAATTCTAAGGTACTTCTAGTAGACACACAAACTTCAAATTTTGAATTTAGTTAGTGTTTAGCCTATAAAGGAAGGAAAAACTGAAACATCCCGAAACTTCAGTCCCGTTTTCTAAATTGTACAGTCACTTAAGCCAAAAAAGAGGGTCAACCTCGGAATGAGAGATAATAAGCTGTAAACTTGTATAAATCTTTAGTTTGGCATTCTAAAAGTTGTCTCAAAAGTCTCATAAAATCTCGTGTCCACGTCTTAAGATATTCAAGGTCAAAGGTCACAAAAATCGGTTTTTCACAAATATCTCGCTTCTTATGGCCTCAATGATATTTGCATCTATTATGAAAATTGTAGAGCATAAAATTCTCTACAAATAAAATAAAAAAAATATGTTACATTTAATAATGAACATCTTTACGAGCTTGGTCCAGTCAAAACTAAATTTGAAATTATTAATAGAGCTTATGTTCATCGCGAACAGTTTCCGATATGTATAGTCTATGCTATTACCATACACAAAAGTCAGGGTCTAAAAGAGTGCACTGATGGCCATCGGTTCTTCAGTGTTCACATGCGGTCAAGCATACGTGGCACTCTCGAGAGTGACAAGTCTGGGCGGATTACATCTAATTAATGTCGACTTCGGTAGTATCAAAGCTCAGGAGTCCGCAATCGTTGAATATAATCGACTTAGAAGCACTTATCGTCCAGACTTGTCAAAAATTGTTACATCATAGCCTTTAAGAAAAACCAATAGAGGCAGGGAGTGGGCTTTAAGAAAATCCATAGCTGACGTACAAGAAATATTACCCGAGAAGAAAAAAAATACGAGGCTGGTTTGAAAAGTCCGTGCAAAAATAAAAACTACTTATGTGTTTGGGGTAAACCTTTTTTATTTTTCGACATAGTCTCCTTTTAGGCTTATACACTTCGTCCAACGATGTTCTAGTTTGTTGATCCCTTCCGAATAATAGGATTTGTCCAAGTCTGCAAAATATCCATTAGTGTCGGCAATCACCTCCGCGTTTGAATAAAATCTTTGTCCCGCCAGCCATTTCTTCAAATTGGGGAACAAATAGTAGTCCGAGGAAGCCAAGTCTGGAGAATAGGGGGGATGTTAAACGAGTTGGAATCCTATTTCCATTAATTTTGCAACCACAACTCCTGAGGTGTGTACTGGTGCGTTGTCGTGATGGAAAAGGACTTTCTTGTGGGCCAATCGCGGGCGTTTTTTCTTGCAGCTCGGTTTTCAAACGGTCCAATAACGATGAATAATATTCACCTGTAATAGTTTTACCCTTTTCCAGATAGTCGATGAGGATTATCCCTTGCGAATCCCAAAAGACAGTCGCCATAACCTTTCCGGCTGAAGGATCGGTCTTCGCCTTTTTTGGTGCAGATTCCCCCTTGGTAACCCATTGTTTAGATTGTTGTTTGGTCTCAGGAGTATAGTAATGTATCCATGTTTCATCTACATTGACGGATTCTTTTGGAACAGCTGCAAACCATCCTTGCAACACTTCACACGATTCCGTTTTTGGTCAAGCGTGAGCAATCGCGGCACCCATCTTGCAAATAGCTTTCTCATGTCCAAATGTTTATGCAAAATATTATGTACCCGTTCAGTCGAAATGACTTGGTTTTACATGAGATCTCACAACTTTTTGTGGTGGAAAGACTGCGTTGCGAGACTTGGCATTTTTTTTTACATTTTATGGTTTTGATGGGATATCTTTTTATGGACTAGGCATGAGTTCTCCAGGTTGTTGTGCTTAGACCTCTCCAAGGCTTTCGACTGCCGTTTACATGTGGACTTGGTGCATAATATATCTGTGTATGGATTACGAAGGCCTGTATTGTTGTGGTTAAAAACCTATTTTCATATTAGAACCCAGAAATTTGCTGTTATAGTTGATAATTGTGATTTTGTTTCGGAGAAGTCGCCAGTAAAAAAGAGAAGCACTTTTGCGCCACTAACGTGTGTCTAGATGTTTTACCAGTGGTACTAGCCAGTCTATAAATTTTGACAGCGGAAATGAAACAATGAATTAAGGAGTCGAAGTACATTTATTCTTCAGTATAATCTCCCTTATGCTGAATACATTTTTTTCAGATTTTCCAATTCATTTACCTCATCTCTGAAGTGGTTTTCCGGAAATCTTTTGAGGTTTGGAAGTAGATGGAAGTCAGACGGAGCCAGATTTGGCGAAGAGGGTGGATGTTCCAACAATTCGTACTTTAATCGGACCAGTTTTGGTGTTGCCAAAGCACCTATATGAGCAGGTACATTGTCATGATAAAAGATGATTTTTTCTTCTGCAAACCGGGCCATTTCTCACGAATTTTCTCATCCAGCTGGTCCAAAATGTTGCAATAATACTCTCCTGTGATTGTTTTACCGGTTTGAAGGTAATCAATTAACAAAATCCCAGAAAACTGATGCCATATTTTTTTGGACGACTTTGACTGCTTTGGAGCTGAACAACTCGGCTCAGTCCACTGTACAGTTTGTTGTCGCAGTTCAGGATCATACTGGTAAACCCAAGTCTCATCCATAGTCACCAATATTGTTTAGAAAGTTTCTCTCGAGTGCGTTTTTGTTCCAAAGTTAGCAAATGCGGCATCCATCTTGTGAGATGCCTTAAGCCTCAGCTTTACTTCTATAATATAAATATAATGACATGGCAATCGCACGGCAACATAATCACATAAGAATAATCTATTATTTCGTTCGCTAAGTAAGTCTAAACAGTGAACTTAAGAATAAAGTATTTTAAATAGTAGACTATTCTTATGTGATTAAGTGACCGTGCGACTGCCAAGTCATTATATTTATTATAGAAGTAAAGATGTCTAATATTGATACGGTCACTATAAATGTTGGTAGGTAACTAATTAGATAACAATTTATGACAAAGTTGTTGAACAGGTGCTTCCATAGATACTAACTAAAATAAATGACTTGGTTTTTACATGAGATCTCACAACTTTTTGTGGTGGAAAGACTGCGTTTGCGAGACTTGGCATTTTTTTACATTTTATGTTTTTGATGGGATATCTTTTTATGGACTAGGCATGAGTTCTCCAGGTTGTTGTGCTTAGACCTCTGCAAGGCTTTCGACTGCCGTTTACATGTGGACTTGGTGCATAATATATCTGTGTATGGATTACGAAGGCCTGTATTGTTGTGGTTAAAAACCTATTTTCATATTAGAACCCAGAAATTTGCTGTTAAAGTTGATAATTGTGATTTTGTTTCGGAGAAGTCGCCAGTGAAAAAGAGAAGCACTTTTGCGCCACTAACGTGTGTCTAGATGTTTTACCAGTGGCACTAGCCAGTCTATAAATTTTGACAGCGGAAATGAAACAATGAATTAAGGAGTCGAAGTACATTTATTCTTCAGTATAATCTCCCTTATGCTGAATACATTTTTTTCAGATTTTCCAATTCATTTACCTCATCTCTGAAGTGGTTTTCCGGAAATCTTTTGAGGTTTGGAAGTAGATGGAAGTCAGACGGAGCCAGATTTGGCGAAGAGGGTGGATGTTCCAACAATTCGTACTTTAATCGGACCAGTTTTGGTGTTGCCAAAGCACCTATGTGAGCAGGTACATTGTCATGATAAAAGATGATTTTTTCTTCTGCAAACCGGGCCATTTCTCACGAATTTTCTCATCCAGCTGGTCCAAAATGTTGCAATAATACTCTCCTGTGATTGTTTTACCGGTTTGAAGGTAATCAATTAACAAAATCCCAGAAAACTGATGCCATAATTTTTTTGGACGACTTTGACTGCTTTGGAGCTGAACAACTAGGCTCAGTCCACTGTACAGTTTGTTGTGGCAGTTCAGGATCATACTGGTAAACCCATGTCTCATCCATAGTCACCAATATTGTTTAGAAAGTTTCTCTCGAGTGCGTTTTTGTTCCAAAGTTAGCAAATGCGGCATCCATCTTGTGAGATGCCTTAAGCCTCAGCTTTACTTCTATAATAAATATAATGACATGGCAATCGCACGGCAACATAATCACATAAGAATAATCTATTATTTCGATCGCTAAGTAAGTCTAAACAGTGAACTTAAGAATGTATTTTAAATAGTAGATTATTCTTATGTGATTATGTGACCGTGCGATTGCCAAGTCATTATATTTATTATAGAAGTAAAGATGTCTAATATTGATACGGTCACTATAAATGTTGGTAGGTAACTAATTAGATAACAATTTATGACAAAGTTGTTGAACAGGTGCTTCCATAGATACTAACTAAAATAAATGACTTGGTTTTACATGAGATCTCACAACTTTTTGTGGTGGAAGGACTGCGTTGCGAGACTTGGCATTTTGTTACATTTTATGTTTTTGATGGGATATCTTTTTATGGACTAGGCATGAGTTCTCCAGGTTGTTGTGCTTAGACCTCTGCAAGGCTTTCGACTGCCGTTTACATGTGGACTTGGTGCATAATATAGCTGTGTATGGATTACGAAGGCCTGTATTGTTGTGGTTAAAAACCTATTTTCATATTAGAACCCAGAAATTTGCTGTTATAGTTGATAATTGTGATTTTGTTTCGGAGAAGTCGCCAGTGAAAAAGAGAAGCACTTTTTGCGCTACTAACGTGTGTCTAGATGTTTTACCAGTGGTACTAGCCAGTCTATAAATTTTGACAGCGAAAATGAAACAATGAATTAAGGAGTCGAAGTACATTTATTCTTCAGTATAATCTCCCTTATGCTGAATACATTTTTTTCAGATTTTCCAATTCATTTACCTCATCTCTGAAGTGGTTTTCCGGAAATCTTTTGAGGTTTGGAAGTAGATGGAAGTCAGACGGAGCCAGATTTGGCGAAGAGGGTGGATGTTCCAACAATTCGTACTTTAATCGGACCAGTTTTGGTGTTGCCAAAGCACCTATGTGAGCAGGTACATTGTCATGATAAAAGATGATTTTTTCTTCTGCAAACCGGGCCATTTCTCACGAATTTTCTCATCGAGCTGGTCCAGAATGTTGCAATAATACTCTCCTGTGATTGTTTTACCGGTTTGAAGGTAATCAATTAACAAAATCCCAGAAAACTGATGCCATAATTTTTTTGGACGACTTTGACTGCTTTGGAGCCGAACAACTAGGCTCAGTCCACTGTACAGTTTGTTGTCGCAGTTCAGGATCATATTGGTAAACCCATGTCTCATCCATAGTCACCAATATTATTTAGAAAGTTTCTCTCGAGTGCGTTTTTGTTCCAAAGTTAGCAAATGCGGCATCCATCTTGTGAGATGCCTTAAGCCTCAGCTAACTCATCCAAGGTTAATCGACGATCTTCCATTGCTATATCTTGTACTTGCCTAACAGTTTCTTTAGTTAATGCAGTTTTTGGGTGTCCTGAACGTCCTGAATGTGGGTCATCATTGACGCTTGTTCGACCAAGTTTAAACTCTAGAGCAGTGGTGGCCACGGAACACTAATGATAATAAATAAAAGACACTGCAGTTTAAAATAAGAGTAAAAAACCTTTATTCGAAATATTTCAAACAATGATTAATAAGAATAATACCGTTTCACTGTTTTATTATAACACTGCTCTACAAAATTTTTTTTCTTTCACAAGGGCTAAATTAACGGAAATCTTTTCCATGCTGAGTTTAAATATGTTCTCAGATTCTATCCATCAGGCAGGGTTTTTTTGTGGCACGTGTTTAAAGTTTTAAAATAATTAGTACTTACAAAACACGACTAATTTTGTCTAACCTAAAAAGTTTTATATGATGATTTTCGGTCATATTTTACCTTCGGGATGTCTCTTTTCATGGTTCAGCAGTAGTTGGCCAGCATATTGGGACTCCATTTGCCTTGGTACCTCTTTTCCATAGTAGAAATCTGCTGATGAAAACACTCACCATGCTCATCAGAGACAGCCCCAAGATTTTCAGGGAAGAAGTATAGGTGAGAGTCCAAGAAGTGGATTTTTAAGGACATGTTGCAGCCCATTTCTTTGTATAAAGTCAGAAGATCACTCACTATTTTACTATAGTTTTCTTCTTTATTATTGCCAAGAAATCCAAAACAGATATTTTTGAATGATTTCCACGCTGCTTTTCCGGCGGATGTAACAGTTCCTCAAAATGTTCATCATCCGATTTTTCCGAAATTTAGATTTCAAATACATAAATGCAGCAGAACCTTCATTCATTTTTTTTACAAAATTTTTTATAAGCCCCAGTTTTATGTGCAGGGGAGCTAAATACACCTTTTCAGGATCCACTAATAGAGTATTTGATACATTTTTATGCCAGGAATAAGAGATTCACGTTTAGGCCATTGTTTCCTTATGTAGTGAGACTCCTTATCCCTGCTATCCCATTCACACAAGAAACAGCAGAATTTCGTGTATCCAAGTTGCAAACCTAACAATAAAGCTATGACCTTCAAATCACCACGGTTATTCCAGTTATATTAAGTATCTGAATCTTTTCTAACAACAATTTCATATTTTCATATGTCTCCTTCATATCACCGGCATGCGCCGCAGGTATTGATGGTAATTCGTTCCCATTATGGAGTAGTACAGCCTTCAAATTGACTTTCGATGAGTCTATGAACAATCGCCACTCATCTGGCTGGTGTCGATGTCCAAGAGCCTCCATTACTGCACAAACATTACAAAAAACTACATGGCCTTCTTTAGAGAAGTAGTCACTGAAATCACTAAGGGTCTACGATAAACGCATATTCTTGTATCTATTTGGAGTAGATTCCAACCTTTGAGCCTGGAACTTAAAAGCTCAGCTGACTGTTTAGACAAATTTAAATCCCGTATAAGATCATTAAGATCTTCTTGAGATAAAAAGTGAGGTTCTGATGAACTACTTGCTTCAAATGCAGGGTAATTTCTCTCGCTTTTTCCGTCTTCAGTATGAACTGGGTCGGAGTCGGAATTACCACTTAACGTCATGAAGTCTGGAAACTTTGATACAGGGTACTCTTCACTATGTGGCACAGGTCTAATTGCATATGCCAAATTGGGGTACTTAACTGTATATTTTGTTTTAGACATAATTCCATTAATACTAATTAAGCAGAAATAACAATCAGTTAAAAGGTCCTTCTGTTCCCTCCAAATCATAGGACTGAAAACGGCTTAAATTGTATTTATCAAAATCACCAGCTTTACACCCAAAATAAAAGCGCATAACATTTTTTTCACAAGCGGTGTAAAATTTCTCCTCTGAGACTTGAAGGTCTGTTCACCACACACGTAGCAGAATTTGTTTGGCTGATTTACACACCTTCTTGGCATTTTGAAACGTTTATAAAAAAAAAACTTACAAACAGAACCAATAAACAGCACAAAAATAAGTAGTTACACGTGTTACCAGACTCACTACAATTATAGTACTGGCTACTGGCCCTCTGCTTGCTAAAAAAGTGCAATATTTGTACAAGATAGGACAGATTTGAACATCATTAAGCCTGGACAGAGGTAAAACGTGTTTCAACATGAATAAGTCTGCTTGGTGCTAAATTATTCTGAATACTACCCTTCTATATTTACAAGAATTATAACAATGAAATCCTAATATAGAGAATATTACACAAAAATGACTGTCACAAGAAAACTATGTCTGATAGAAGAAATCTGATAAACATATTTGAATTCAGCATAAAAAACTGAACTAGAATCTCTATTCAGTTTCCTTGTGAAAAAAATTATGTTGACCAGTGTAATCGTTTTAAAATTCGATTTTATGTCCGATAGTTGTAATTTGTTTTTCGTATAAGTGTAAGAGTCACCAACGATAAAGTACTAAGACGTATTGGGAACAAAAGAAAACCTCTAATTGCCATCAAGATACGAAAACATCTTACATAGGTCACATCCTGCACAGCGACAAGTACTTGTTGCTACAAAACATAATGCAGGGAAGAGTAGAGAGAAGGAAAAGTATCGGCAAAGAGAAGCAGTCTTGACTTCGAAACATAAGGGAGTGGACGAACCTCAGCGTTGAAGAACTGTTCCATGTGGCAAGAAATATAGACGCAATTAGAGATGTGGTCGCCAACCTTCAATAGAAGAAGATAAGTGTAAGCTGAAAAGCCTGTTTCACAACGATACGTTTTAACAAAAAGGAGTAGCTAAGTTAGGAATGTGGAATCTTTGGCACGATGACACTACTCAGTATATATCACCACTACACCGTACACTTTATTTTTGCACTCGACTCAATGATCGCTCCTGATGAAGCTAACATGGTTAGCGAAACGCGCGTCGAGTGCAAAAATAAAGTGTTTGGTGTGGTGGTGATATATACTGAGTAGTAAAAATCTGATAACATAGTTGAATTCAGCATAAAAAACTAAACTAGAGTCTCTATTCAGTTTCCTTGTGAAAAAAATCATGTTGACCAGTGTAATCGTTTTAAAATTCGATTTTTATGTCCGACAGTCGTAATTTTGTTTTTCGTATAAGTGTAAGAGTCACCAACGATAAAGTACTAAGACGTATTGGGAACAAAAGAAAACCTCTAATTACCATCAAGATACGAAAACATCTTACATAGGTCACATCCTGCACAGCGACAAGTACTTGTTGCTACAAAACATAATGCAGGGAAGAGTAGAGAGAAGGAAAAGTATCGGCAAAGAGAAGCAGTCTTGACTTCGAAACATAAGGGAGTGGATGAACCTCAGCGTTGAAGAACTGTTCCATGTGGCAAGAAATATAGACGCAATTAGAGATGTGGTCGCCAACCTTCAATAGAAGAAGATAAGTGTAAGCTGAAAAGCCTGTTTCACAACGATACGTTTTAACAAAAAGGAGTAGCTAAGTTAGGAATGTGGAATCTTTGGCACGATGACACTACTCAGTATATATCACCACTACACCGTACACCTTATTTTTGCACTCGACTCAATGATCGCTCCTGATGAAGCTAACATGGTTAGCGAAACGCGCGTCGAGCGCAAAAATAAAGTGTTTGGTGTGGTGGTGATATATACTGAGTAGTAAAAGGGAGCAAAGTTAACATAGCTTTTTGGCCACTTCAGAGTAGACACTTCTAACACTAATTCAAAACTCGTTCAGTATCACAGATTTAAATGTGTGTTTTAATGCTGATGAACTCTGAAGATCTATGAGTGATTCGTATTCCAGGACGGTTAGCATCGCAGGTTGACTTCTATTGATAAATGGATTTTGTATCCGATCGATGTCAATATCAGTATCCGGGAAGTAATCTGACAATGATTTCAGTCGGTTTACCAAATGTCTCGTGATAATATTTCGAATTTCATTTGGCAATTCCAACGTGTTTTCTTGCAGAAAATTATATAAAAGTGGAAAACATTCAGTATTGTTATTTTTTATGCAGGTAATCCAGAAATAATTTTTTTTAAAAGCTGATAATTTGTCTCTCGCAATAAATATGGTTGTTGTTTTTCCCTGTAAAAATGTAGTAACTTCGTTAACTTTTTCAAAAATTTCGGCAAGATAAGTTAATTTTATAAGCCACTGCGCATCATGCAATACATCGAAAAGGGTCACAGACGGAGACAGGTTTTGCCCTATTTGGAAACCTTCAGCTCGTCTCGAAGTTCATATAACCTGGTTAAGTATTCATACTGGCTACCCATTTCTTCGCACACTTTTTTGAACCATTTTGACTGGAGGGGACGATTTTTCACGTAAAATAGTCCAACGATTCAATAGCAAACATAAGTGATTCGCGGGACCCTGGTGACTTTTCAGTTGCCGATAAACTTGCACCATATTCGATTTTCTCCATTTTTAAAAAATACTCAAACACGTCTACTTTAATTAGCTAATAAACAATGAATAACTTGACAGATCGACTTGAAATTTAGAGTGCATTCATATGACAGATGAGGCTTCAAAGTGGTGTTCAATAGCATTCATATGACAGATGAGACTTCAAAGTGGTGTTCAATATTTGGTTCAAGTGGTGTTCCATAGGTGTCGCTTTCAAAACTTATTGACTGACCTGTACAGTCCCTGGCCAAATTATTAGACGCACTGCAAGATTTCATGTAAAATATTAATTACCGAGTGATATTGTACCGTTTTATTATTTTAAATTGATTTGTTTTCTATTTTTATATTATCCAATCAATTACCTATTTATTTGACATAAATAAAACAGCATTATTTAGAAAAGCATAAGTTTATTAAGTTTTAAAGAAAAGTGAAATTAATGTTAGTAAAAGTCAATATTTAGTTGAGCCACCTTTAGCCGCTATCAAAGCTTTAATTCTGCGCGGCATGCTATCAATGCAAGATTGTACTGTCTCCTGCATTTGAGGATGATGATTCCACACATGAATAATCTTTTCTAGGAGCTGGATTTTGTTGGTAATCACATCTTTAGCCACTTCTCTTTTCATCAGCTCCCACACATTTTCAATGGGGTTCATATCGGGGCCAATCCAACAGAGGGATATTTTTTCTGCCAAAAAAGCTTTAACAGACCGAGCAGTGTGGCAGGGAGCTCCATCTTGCATGAAAGTGAATGGTTCCCCATTTGGAAACCATTCTCTGAGCTGCGGAATCAACCGATTTTGTAATACTTCTTTGTACTGATCTTGCCTCATTATTCCTTTGACGACGTACAGACGTCCAGTGCCCTTGCCGCTGATGAGTGACCAAATCATCACTTTGGTGGGATGTTTAACGTCGGGACGACAAAATCAGGATGAAACTTTTCTCCATGACGACGACGCACATACTGAGCTTTATTCTGCAAAATTTCGAATGTGCTTTCGTCACTGAAGCAGACCTGTCAAAAATAGGAAAAATATATAAACTTCCATGTTTATTTGCTTTATTTAACTGAAAATGATAATAATGTATTAATTATTGATTAAATTGCTGTATCTTACCGATCTTCAGAAGTCCACATCTTTGTCTTGCCATTGTTTGGCCCACTTCAGGCGCTTTGCTTTCATTGCAGCTGTTAACTTGGGCTTCCTGGCGGGGCGACAGGCCTTAAAATCTAATTCTTCAATTTTCTTCGAACAGTGCGCTCAGAAGCATTTACGCTAGCATCCTGGAGTTGTGATTTTATTACCTTTGTGGTAGCAAATCTGTTTTCTACACAAATTTTCTTCAAACATCTCTCTGACCGTGGAGTGAAAATTGGTTTTCTACCGCATCTTTTCTTTCTTTTCGGGCTTAATTCCTTCCCTGACTCAATTTTCTTTTTTATGCGTCGTACACTAGCTTCAGAAACCTCCAATCTTCGTGATATTTCACGGTTTGTAAATGTTTTCGCAATCACAAGGGCCTTCACTTCAGCTTTTTTACGTGGTAAAAGATCGCCTTTTCCACCCATAATGAAAATAGTCCAATTACTTTTTTAAAACACTGCATACAAAATAAACTAATAACTGAGTAGTATAAAACTGTTAAACAAACAATCACAGTCCATAAAGCCACAGAAACACGTCCGTACCTGACTCGATTCCGATCGCGACTGATACAGGTTTGTACTTATTTACGTTCATGTATCACTTTGTCAACACAGTGTTGCCATATGTTAAAAATAAATACAAATATGTAGTCTACAACAATTCTTTTAAATAAAAATCAATAATATTGTAGTTTAAATATACCATTATTGCATAAAAACTCTTAAGAAACATAAAATTACTAAAAAAAATACAGTGCGTCTAATAATTTGGCCAGGGACTGTATGTAGGAATATAAAGTTTATTCCTGACATAATAACGACGTCAGAAAATATCTACAAAAAATAAATTTTAAGATATTGACGAAAGCTATAAGCGGAATACTCATAGTTACATTTTGTTTGGTAAATTAGCGACATCATGTAATGTGCTGAGAATTGTATCCCAGTATCTAAGTTACTGTTTTGTTCGCGTGATCTTGTTCAACAGTTTCCTGTTATTATTATTATGTTGAGCCAATTGTCAAATTTAAGCGGAATTAGTATATGTCAAAAGAGGTTTTGAAATACTTTTAAATATAAACTTTATCCAGTCTCGTCGAGAAATTTTCAAATTGCATACATTTTTGACGGCCTCTAGTTTTTATTATGGGCGTAGCACACGAGTTGCAGAGAAATTCCCAACGCGCAATTTATATTTTATTATTTACAAATTGTTCTTCCGTAAACCTCCCCATTAATTGTGGAATAAGTAAAATTTCCTCGCCGTCCCAAAAACCGCCCTCCATCAACTTCTCAGAATACTACTGTTTGCCTTCTTTGTAGGTGAAGAGCTGTTTTGTAAACACATTGCATCGACTCCTACTTCATAGGTAGATCCCAATAGAACACCCAGCGACCAAATATTCTTGGGAAATTGCTTTCCTCGCCGGTTCCTGCTTAGGTGTAAGGAGGACTACTGGCGGTAAAATGTCAAGAATGGATAGAATTAGAAAGGAAATTCAAAGGGAAATCTTGAAGTTTACATGTAAAATAATTCAACAAAGGCAACTGGTCTGGCAGCAAAAAGAATGACCGAATAGCGAATTCCAAAACTAGTTCTAAAATAGACGTCCATAGGGAGGAATAAAATGGAAAGACCGAACACAACCTGGATCAGTGGTATCCAGAGGGCCAAGTCGGACTGATACTTAAGACCGGGAGATTGGGAAGATGGAAGATCCTGGCGACTGGAATATGAAAAGCGTTGATCTCTATAAAACCGGATAATGATGATAATATACAATGTTTAAACTTGATTTAGTCTGTTTTATTTATTTTATGTATATTTGACGTTTGTTATATTTTCTTTACTCTAAAATTTCTGCATCTAAGCTTGGTAAATTTTTCGTGCAAATCTCTCTTGAAATAAATTCTATTTTTACGTGGATGAGCTCAAGAATCTTGTAAAAAACAAGGCGATTAATTTTGAGCTCCATACATTTGATTCGGCGAGATTCCAATTTTTTTTTTTATTTCGTCAGAAAGAAAAAATGTGCCCTACTGTACATAACACTGGGTTACAGTATAGATAACATCTTCATTCGACGAAACATGAAACATCGACCACTTACAATAGCTGCCGACAAATAACTGATTGAACCACAACCGTTACAAGAATTACGCTTACCAACAATCATGCCTCTTAACAAACTTTCCCGCCATTTCGTAGAAATTTACCAGGCTTATCAATCCACGCTCGTAAGTGTACTGGTTAACTACAACGGTTGGGGATCCATTTGAAATATACTAGATTCAATTGGTAAAATTTAAAATCAAGGCGAACATTAAAACCAAAAAGAGGTTCCCCATAGTTGTGACTAACTGGTACACTAATATACTAGCAACGTGGGTATCCGATGTCTTCTTTTATTCTTTGAAGTTCATCATATATATATATATATATATATATATATATATATATATATATATATATATATATATATATATATATATATATATAGTTGTGGTCAAAATAATAGCAGTGCTTACTAAATTTTTATCAAAACATATTTATTAAGTTTTTTTAATAGAACAACTAAAACATAAATATGGTAACTTTGAAGCCCACCTAAGATGCATCAAAGTAATATAAGGCTAATTAATTAAATTCTTAAAAATCAAAGAAAAACGACAAATTTCTAAACATTATGGTGGACAAAATAATAGCAGTGTTTTACTAAAATTACTGTTAAAAAAAACTGTACAACGAATTAACAATATTTTTCTTTTATGAGCATCAGACACGCCTAATACTTAATTGTAAACCCTTTATTGGCTATGACAGCTTCACAACGTCGCGGCATAGAGTTAACCAAATCTTGACATCTAAAAACAGGAATGCTTTTCCAAGAATCTCTGATTACAGCCCAGAGCTCGTCTTGATTCTTAGGTTTTTCACGTGCTACGCTATCTTTAATATCGCCCCACAGATTTTCTATCTGGTTCAGATCTGGGCTTTGAGCTGGCCAATTTAAGACAATTTTTTCTCTTTTCTAAAAATTGTTTACATAATCGACTGCTATGTTTTGGGTCATTGTCATTTAAGTGGCATTTCATATTCTGCATAGGGCAACATAACGTCCTGTAAAATTTCAACATAAACACTGGCGGTCACTATGTTTTTAATCCAAAATATACGCCCTACTCCGAGGTAGGAGAAACATGCCCATACCATTATTTTTGAACCTCCATGTTTAACTATTTTAATAGTATACTGAGGCTGATATGCGGTTCCTAAAGGGCGTCTAACGTATGTTCTGCGGCCTACATTTCCAAATAATACAATTTTGCTTTCGTCGGACCACAGTATATTACGCCATTTAAATAGAGGCCATTCAATATGTTCCTTCGCGCACTCTAATCGCCTCTTTCTGTGTCTTTTATTTAACAAGGTTACCTTACGCGGACTTCTTGCTGGTAACTTTGCTTCTTTAAGTTGTCGTCGTATCGTCCTAGGAGCTAACACATGGGCTGAAAAGTCCCGGGCCTAACAAAGAAAACACGGTTTTTTTTGGTTCAAAATTAGCTTTATTCATCAACGTAATCTCCATCAAGAGCAACGCAATCATTCCAGCCCGCGCTAACATTTCAATACCACTTTTGTAGAACGATTTATCTTTTGCCTCAAAATAGGCCTCAGTTTCAGCGATAACCTCTTCATTCGTGCGAAATTTCTTACCGGCGAGCATTTTTTTCAGGTCTGCGAACAGCCAGTAGTCGCTGGGAGCCAAATCTGGCGAATACGGTGGATGTGGGAGCAATTCGAAGTTCAATTCATGTAGTTTTGCCATTGTTTTGATTGACTTGTGACACGGTGCGTTGTCTTGATGAAACAAAATTTTTTTCTTTGCCATATGCGGTCGTTTCTTTGCAATTTCGGCCTTCAAACGCTCCAATAACGCTATATAATATTCACACGCACATCCCAAAATACCGAGGCCATAACCTTTCCAGCCGATTGTTGTGTTTTCGGGCGCTTTGGACGAGGTTCACCAGTTGCTGTCCACTCAGATGACGATCGTTTTGATTCCGGAGTGAAGTGATGGATCCATGTTTCATCCATTGTCACATATCGACGCAAAAATTCCGGTTTGTTACGTTTAAACATGGCCAAACACTGCTCAGAATCATCAACACGTTCTTGTTTTTGATCAACAGTGAGCAAACGCGGCACCCACTTTGAACAGAGCTTTCTCATAGTCAAATGCTCATGCAATATAAAGCCAACACGTTCTTTTGATATCTTTACGATGTCAGCTAACTCACGCAACTTCACTTTTCGATCATTCAAAACGATTTTATGGATTTTTTTGATGTTTTCTGGTGTTACCGCCTCATTTGGACGTCCACTGCGTTCTGCATCATCGGTGTCTCTACGACCACGTTTGAAGTCAGCAAACCACCGTTTTTATTGTTGTTTCTGATGGAGCGGAGTCCCCACAACACTTTTCAAGCCATTGCTTCGCTTGAACGGTATTTTTTCCCATCAAGAAGCAGTGTAAAATTAAAACACGAAATTGTTTTTGATCCATTGTTTTGAAAATAACAAAAGTAGCGTCACTCTTAGCACAATAACTCACAAACTAATGAATAGAATATCATGAAATTTTAACAGCTGTCTTTTGAAGGTTAGTATTAACTGAAAAAAAAGGTGACTGCAATAAAACTAGCGCCATCTATGTGTTAGGCCCGGGACTTTTCAGCCCATGTGTTACATCCACTCCCACAATCTCCTGGAGTTGTGTTGGCAAATGGGTTTGCTTTTGAAGCTCGAACTATAAGTGTGTCCTGTCTGGATGTAGTTTTGCGTTTACGACCGCGAGTTTCAGGTGTAGGTTGCCATCTTAAAGCGTTTGCCATTTTAGCTGAGCATATTTTGAATCTGCATGTAAGATTTTCCATCACGACGCAATTTTCTTATCATTTCACGTTTTATTGAGAACAGTGTTTCTTCCTTCCCGTAGTTGTATTGAAAACAGAAAAAGTGTTGATGGATCTGACACAAAACTATTCTAAATTTGACAATTTAACCGAACGCAAGGAGCAAAAACCATTTAGGTTTGAAACACACCAGTGTTAAGCGAACACTGCTATTATTTTGACCAAGAAAAATTCATATCCTGCTACAAAAAATGTAAATACTTTGTGTATATTTATTTTTATATATACATATTTTTTGTTGAAACCTCAGCACAGTTGATAAGTTTCTAAACGATAAAAATATTTTTTTACCTTAATGGAAGTTTGCAGTTACGTTTCAACAGTTTTAGTTATTTTTATTGAACCACTGCTATTATTTTGACCACAACTGTATATATATATATATATATATATATATATATATATATATATATATATATATATATATATATATATATATACATACTGTACACTAAATTTGTAGTAAAATTTTCACTTTTATTGATTAGTGTATTGGTTTTTTTTTTTTTTTTATCGATCTGGAGGGTCTCAAATAAATTTAATTTATGCGATTTGTTTTGAACGTGTAAAACATGGAAATTATTATCAAATACATGATATTTTAACGTTCAGAACAAATCGCATAAAATAAATTTAATTGAGACTCTCGAGATCAATAAAAGAAAGTATACAAACACACTTTTAAATGACCAACTCGACCTCGGAAATTCCCCATTGTTGAATTTATTTAATGAATAGATAATTTGTGTAATTATTAAGTTTTGTTGAAGTTACAACCTACCTGTAAATATTTCCTTATAAAGCCATCGAAAAATGTTTATTTCCTTCCATACCCATACTGTTGATAAAGTTAATGTTTTAGCGAAACACACAATTTTTATTAAAAATTTAGTGTTTTATTCTCAGTGAATATGATTTTCCATCAAGTAACTTCCGAGTCAGTTAATAATATATATATATATATATATATATATATATATATATATATATATATATATATATATATATATATATATATATATATATATATATACAGTCCCTGACCAAATTATTAGACGCACTGCAAGATTTCATGTAAAATTTTAATTACCGAGTGATATTGTACCGTTTTATTATTTTAAATTGATTTGTTTTTTATTTTTATATTATCCGATCAATTACCTATTTATTTGACATAATAAAACAGCATTAATTTAGAAAAGCATAAGTTTATTAAGTTTTAAAGAAAAGTGAAATTAATGTTAGTAAAAGTCAATATTTAGTTGAGCCACCTTTAGCCGCTATCAAAGCTTTAATTCTGCGCGGCATGCTATCAATGCAAGATTGTACTGTCTCCTGCATTTGAGGATGATGATTCCACACATGAATAATCTTTTCTAGGAGCTGGGTTTTGTTGGTAATCACATCTTTAGCCACTTCTCTTTTCATCAGCTCCCACACATTTTCAATGGGGCCAATCCAACAGAGGGATATTTTTTTCTGCCAAAAAAGCTTTAACAGACCGAGCAGTGTGGCAGGGAGCTCCATCTTGCATGAAAGTGAATGGTTCCCCATTTGGAAACCATTCTCTGAGCTGCGGAATCAACCGATTTTGTAATACTTCTTTGTACTGATCTTGCCTCATTATTCCTTTGACGACGTACAGACGTCCAGTGCCCTTGCCGCTGATGACTGACCAAATCATCACTTTGGTGGGATGTTTAACCGGGACGACACAATCAGGATGAAACTTTTCTCCATGACGACGACGCACATACTGAGCTTTATTCTGCAAAATTTCGAATGTGCTTTCGTCACTGAAGCAGACCTGTCAAAAATAGGAAAAATATATAAACTTCCATGTTTATTTGCTTTATTTAACTGAAAATGATAATAATGTATCAATTATTGATTAAATTGCTGGATCTTACCGATCTCCAAGTCCACATCTTTGTCTTGCCATTTTTTGGCCCACTTCAGGCGCTTTGCTTTCATTGCAGCTGTTAACTTGGGCTTCCTGGCGGGGCGACAGGCCTTAAAATCTAATTCTTTCAATTTTCTTCGAACAGTGCGCTCAGAAGCATTTACGCTAGCATCCTGGAGTTGTGATTTTATTACCTTTGTGGTAGCAAATCTGTTTTCTACACAAATTTTCTTCAAACATCTCTCTGACCGTGGAGTGAAAATTGGTTTTCTACCGCATTTTTTCTTTCTTTTCGGGCTTAATTCCTTCCCTGACTCAATTTTCTTTTTTATGCGTCGTACACTAGCTTCAGAAACCTCCAATCTTCGTGATATTTCTCGGTTTGTAAATGTTTTCGCAATCACAAGGGCCTTCACTTCAGCTTTTTTACGTGGTGGAAGATCGCCTTTTCTACCCATAATGAAAATAATCCAATTACTTTTTTAAAACACTGCATACAAAATAAACTAAGAACTGAGTAGTATAAAACTGTTAAACAAACAATCACAGTCCATAAAGCCACAGAAACACGTCCGTACCTGACTCGATTCCGATCGCGACTGATACAGGTTTGTACTTCTTTACGTTCATGTATCATTTTGTCAACACAGTGTTGCCATATGTTAAAAATAAATACAAATATGTAGTCTACAACAATTCTTTTAAATAAAAATCAATAATATTGTAGTTTAAATATACCATTATTGCATAAAAACTCTTAAGAAACATACAATTACTAAAAAAAATACAGTGCGTCTAATAATTTGGCCAGGGACTGTATATACATACACATACATATATTGTAGTTTTCTTTTCTAAGTGGCCAAATTTACTCAAAAATATTGTAAATTAGACGGTACTACCATAGACGAAATAGTTAATTTCTATAAGACCTGGTAACTCAGTGTAAGTTTTACCCCCATCTAATATGAAGTCACAGCTTAGCTGGATTGAAAACGACAACTAAAGCGTCAGCTTACATGGCGAAGAGACATCAGGTATCTTGTCCTTTATTAGGACAAAAGAGTAACCAGAACCGTGTTATCGAGGCTTTATCCACTTCTGAATAGTTTCAAGAAGCCTTTGCTTCGGAACGAACTATAAATATATAAGACTTGTCAGACTTCAGAAAGGCTGTCGGTCATTTATTCGCACGTATAAAACACCGGAGAAACTTCATGCAGGCGCTAAAATATAAGATTCCGAGAATGATTGCAAACATTCCCTGTTTTATTAGAAACGACGTCGATTTGGATGTTCAGGTCATGTTACGATTCAGCAACAAGATACAGCAACATTTCTTAGGGCAGGTAATCCATCATACCGACCCAACGACTCAAGTGACCCTCAGGCTTATTCAAAACACGAGGAGTAGGCAGGTGGGACCTAGTGACCCCGTACCAGATGCCTGGCGAGCGGAATAGGCCACTGCTTGACGAAGTAAAATCCCTATTAGACAGAGATAATAGAGAAAGTAAAAATAGCTAAGAAATCAGGATATACTATAGATAATAACGTAGCCAGGTTCTAGAGATTGGATGATAGAGCAGGAAAAAAAAGAGAACACTACAAGCGAAGCTTTCGTAGAAGAACGAAAACCGGGAGGTAAAAACACCTGGTCCAAAAAAAAGCCTCTCTTGTATTTGAACTCTAAATAAAAGCTTAGACTTTCCCAATATATATATATATATATATATATATATATATATATATATATATATATATATATATATATATATATATATATATATCTATATCTATATCTATATCCCTTCTACCATATGGTGTAGGGGAGTTATACATGCTCCTTTTTTTTTTCCTCTCAATCTCCACATATAAACTTCTTCTATCTGTCTCTATTCTTTACCATTTTCACTGCTTCTTTCTAGGATTTCCCCTTCTTCTTAAGTATACCTCCAATACTCCTATTCCAGGTCTGTCTGGGTCTTCCGCGCTTTTCCAAAATAGTAAAGTAAAAATCTAGAGGAAACTTACCCCACTTTTAAAAATCGATATCCCGGGAGGGCAAGGGGGATTTTTTAACAAAAAGATCCCCATGTACGGTGAAACTCTAGAAACTTATAGTCAATTTAAAGATCAATGATCGGGAGGTCACAAAAGAAAAAAAATCCTGTTTTTAAAGGGCGTACTTCCTATAACTATAGAGGCGAGCCAGGAGGCATATGCGTTACGTCATCAAATATGCTAGTAAGAAAAATGCTTTGAATTTCTTGGGACCTTTTATAAGTTTTAATTCTTGTTGAGTAGCAGTAATTTAGATTTGGCATCTTTATACTAATTAATTCGTCTATGGTACCACCTTAAAAATACGAACAGTACTTATTTAAAACTATATTTGTAAATTGTAACATTAATAACGTCTAAACCTTAAATTATTAATATATACAATTTTTATATCAAGATGTTTGCTAGTTCTTTATAACTCCTTTTTATAGTAATAAAGTGGTTAGAACACTAAATTCAGTTACTCTAAATTGATACTGTCTAACTCCAGGAAGTGCAAAAAGTGTAAAAACGAAAGACAGCATCAACAAGTTAACATCAAGACTAAAAATGAAATCCGGAAAGCGAAGAGAAAATGACTCGAACACAAGCGTAGAGAGATCGAGGATCTGGAGAACAAGTGTGACTCGTTTAACCTCCATAAAAAGATCAAAGAAATGGTAAATGATAGGTACGGAAAGCAAACAAATGTACTTTTGGAGCAACAAGGAAACATTACGACTGACATAAAAGAAGAGCTGGAAATATGGTAAAAGTACGTAGAAGATCTGTTTGAGGACGGAAGATAAATTGCCTACCCCGATAATGTGCAGCGAGAAACAGTCCCGGACATAACAAGAGAAGAAGAGACACAAGTCATTAAAAAATCGAAAATCACCTGGTCTAGATGGATTTGCAACAGAAATCCTAAAACTGATACAGGAGTAGCAAATTTTCTTACTGGTACAATTACTGACTTAAACGAAAAAAAAACATCAACAAACAGAGAGCTCCATCTACTGTTTGTAGACCTAAGCAAAGCGTATGATACCATCCCAGTGAAAAACCTATGGGAAATATTAGAACGATCAACCATAAACAGTACAGCAATTGCCGCAGTAAAACAGCTGTCCGGCCAATCACTTTCCCGAATAAAGGTGGGCAAACTTTTCTGTAACAAAGGGTGTCAGACAGGGCGGCTGTCTGTCTCCTGTATTATTCAAAATTTATCTGGCGAAGCGGATGTGGAGGAATGGGAATACAACTGACCGACGAAACAACGTTGTCCACTCTACATTTTGCCGACGATCAGGCGGTTATTGCTCAGGACAAGGAAAACCTTGAATTTAGGACAAGAAAACTGTTTGAAGATTATAAAAACAGGAGTTTAACAGTTAACTGCAAGAAAACGACATATTTGTGTATAGGAGGAAAACAGAGAAACCTTACTCTAAACGGTAGAACAGAAAAGAAGTGGAGAGTAGAATAAGTAAAGGAAAAGTGGTCATAAGACACCTAAACACTGTTCTGTAGTCGAACATACAGTCACAGAGAAGGCACCTCATTTATAATGCAGTATTTAGGAGCATCGTGTTATACTGTTGAGAAATTTAAGACCCGGAGATTGGGAAGATCGAAGAAGATAGAAACTGGGAACCGAAAGGCAAAGAACGCTATAAAAAAAACCGGATTGATATGATGATGACAATTATTCAATATGGTTTACAAACAAGGCATTATCCCACAAAATTGGCTAGTTTCCACTTTTGTCAATCTTCCCAAAAAGACAGATACAAAGCAGTGCAATGAACATCGCAAAATTATTTTAATGTGTCATGTCAATATTTCTCAAAATAATCCATAACAGGATCTATAGAAAACCGGAAACAGAAATGGGAAAAACACAGACTGGATTCCGAAATGGCCTTTCAATTCGCGAGGCATTGTTTGCCTTCAACATTTTGCCTCAGACATATCTCGATGTAAACCAGGATGTTTATGTGTCTGTGTTTTGTGGATTACAATAAAGCCATGAAAAACTCGTAGAGATACTAAAGGCGAGACAATCGGATACCCGTGACGGAATAATAACACAGAGCAATAAAAAAATATTTTTGTTTTGGTGCCTGGGATTTTAGAGCCCTGTCTAATAGAGATTTTAACTATATTTGGGACGCTAAATCTATACATACAATCCGTTTTTCTCTATCAGCTCTACTTTTTTAGATACATCAACTTATCTACCAGTGTGGTTTTTATTCAGTATATTCATTTATGAGAGTTCTAAAATTATTATATATTCATTAATGTAGGTACAATGGTTTTATTGTCAGTCTGTAATTGAGTAAATTCCAGGTAAATCTATAAATAGTGGAACCATTGCCTATCAGGTACCTGAACTGACCCTTTTAATCACCTAACTCGGGTAAGTCTCGTCAGTTTGTGCGTTCTTACTAATGAGAGTAGATCGAATTCGGCGTGTTATTTTATGTTAAGAAAAGAGTGTTTTTGTGTTATTGAACAGAATTAAAATGAGTTCAGGTTCCAGTTCAAGAAGAAGTTGTGTAAATCAACCTGATGTGTTTTGCTATATATGCGGAGAATACATGTTTCAACAAAAACAGACAAACTATTACTGACTTTGTAAAGCGAGCGTATCTTGGATACTTTGGAGTTAAGCTTGGTGATCAGGACAAAACGTGGGCCCCGCATCTCGTATGTAAAACTTGTACAGAGCATTTACGGCAGTGGACTACCGGGAAAAGAAAATGTCTAAAATTCGGCGTACCAATGGTTTGGAGAGAACCAAAAAACCACTTCAATGATTGTTATTTCTGTTTAGTAAATACTAATGGAATCAATCGAAATAACCGCAGTAAGTGGACTTATCCCAATTTAGACTCGGCAATACGCCATATCCCGCACTCAGATGAAATACCGATTCCAACATTTCATCAGCTACCACATATCTCTGATGACGAATATTTTCCCTCTGATCGCTCTTCTGATGCTAATAAAAGTTCTGATGCTAATGAAACTAACAGTGACTATGAGGGGACGTCATCAGTTCCTCAACGCTTCAATCAAAATGAATTAAATGATCTCACCAGGGATCTCAATTTATCGAAAAAAGCTTCTGAAGTACTGGCTTCTAGGTTGAACGACAAAAATTTACTGGAACAAGGAACCAAAATTACCTTTTACCGTACAAGAGAAAAAGATCTGCTACCATTCTTTTCTCAAGAAGACAATCTTGTATTTTGTCACGAAATTAGGGGACTCATGAAAGAAATGGGACTTTCTGAATATATTCCAGATGATTGGCGCCTATTTATTGACAGTTCAAAGCGAAGTTTAAAATGTGTCCTTCTACATAATGGGAATAAATATGGTTCAATACCACTAGCTCACTCATCGAAACTGAAAGAAGAATATAATACCATAGCTTTGGTCTTGCAGAAGATAAAGTATTACGAACATCAATGGATGATTTGTGTAGACTTAAAAATGGTAAACTTTCTTCTTGGGCAGCAAAGTGGTTACACGAAATATCCGTGTTTCTTGTGCCTCTGGGATAGTAGGGACAAAAACACACCACTGGGTTAGAAAAGATTGGCCTCAGAGAGAAAACATGGACGTTGGGGAAAAGAATGTCATTGATTGAAAGAGAAAAAATCATACTTCCTCCGTTACATATAAAGTTGGGCTTAATGAAGCAATTTGTAAAGGCTCTTGATAAGAATGGGTCTTGTTTTGCATATATAGGGGTAAAAATGCATCAGTTGAGCACAGAAAAACTCAAAGCAAGGATATTTGACGGCCCACAAATAAGACAGTTAATTAAGGATCCTGCCTTAATAAATTCAATGAATCAAGTTGAACGAGAAGCTTGGACATCATTTGTTGCAGTTGTAGAAAATTTTCTAGGCAAACATAAAGCTCAAAACTATATTGAAATGGTTAACAAGATGCTTAATAGTTTCAAATCCTTAGGGTGCAATATGAGTATTAAAATACACTATTTACACAGCCACTTAGACCGTTTTCCAGAAAATTTAGGAGACATGAGTGAGGAACAAGGTGAAAGATTTCACCAAGATATTAAAGTTATGGAGGACCGCTACCAAGGAAGATGGGACATGCACAGATGGCAGATTACTGCTGGAGTTTAAAAAGGGACTGTTTAAAAAAACATTCAAGAATGTCGCGGAAAAGAAGCTTTCCAAGTGTTGAGTGACTATTTCATTTCTTCATTGTTTTTTTTTTGTTTGTAAGTACGACATAATATTGTATTTTGTATAACTAAAATAAAAATTTCGTATCTACTTTTGTTTACTACACTTACGGATTTGAGTTACAATAATCTAACTTATATTTCTCTAAAATTGTTTATCTTAAAAATTTGAGCTCCTAGGTACAAATGAATACGTTATTTGAATTCAGGACATCAAATTGATATAGAATCAGCTCAAAAAACCTCGACACCAAAACAGCTGTTCCCCTGTGTAATTAATCTCTGTAAGACTAGGACACGTGCTGTCGCCCATGCTGTTTAACCTATATTCAGAGGAGATCATGAAGAAAGCGCTATAAGAGGAAGAAACTGGAATAAGAATTAATGGCAAGCAGTAAACAATATTAGATACACAGATGACACTGTCCTAATGACGGAAACTTTGGAGGATTTACAAAGTATTCTAGATCAGGATAGTTGAAGCCAGTGAAGAAAGAGGATTGACACTTAATGTGAAGAAAACCATACATATGATTATTTGGAAACAAATGTCAATGACAATAGTCTCTCAGTCTCAGCAGAAATTCGAACAAGAATTTGGAAAGTGCGGGCTGCGTTTGTGAAGATGAAAAACTTCTTCTCAAGCCACGATATAAACTTAAACCTAAAAATAAGATTAGTTAGATGCTACGCCTTCTCGGTTCTGCTCTACGGGGTACTGGCGTGTACGTTAAACAAAAATAACATCAATAAACTGAAGGCATTCGAAATGTGAATATATAGAAGGATACTCAGATTACCTTGGGTTAATAAAATCACGAACGTTGAAGTGTTGCAAAGAGTGAAGAAAGATCAAGAAATTTAAATTATCATTAAACGGCGAAAAATCGAATATCTGGGTCATATGATCAGAGGCCAAGAATATCGCCAGTTGCAGCTGATTATGCAAGGAAAGGATCAGGCAAGAAGAAGTGTTGGACGATGGCGTATCTCTTAGCTTCGCAACCTGAGAGAGTGGTTTAGGTGTACATCCACTCATTGTTTAGAGCAGCAGCTTCAAAAATACGAATAGCAATGATGATTGCTAAACTCCGCAGCGAAGATGGCACCTGAAGAAGAAGAAGAATTCCAGGAACCATGATATCTACAGTTTTACAGCTATGAAGTAAAGCTAGTAACATAGTTTCTATATATTAGTGAAGGTATGCAAATGAAATGAATAGTGTTAGAACTCAGAAAACTGCTAATTGTGACCTATCAATTTTTTTTTTTTTTTGAAAAAGATGTCTGCTCCTCTGATCCTTGGAGAGGGAGTTTGGATGGATTCAAAAACGTTTTTTTTTTCTTCCAAAAAAAAGAGACAATAAAGGTAGAACATTTGTCAGGAGTGGGCCGTTCGCTACATAGCTAGGGTTAGAGCCAGAACGGTGTAAGGGGCTATTTTTAGAGTAAAATAAAATTCAGCAATCCAAGGCCGTCTGTCGAACTTACTTATAAAATAAGAGATGACCGAGGGAGTATTTCTAAAAGAAAGATTTGTTCTTCCAATGAAAGAAATCTGTTATCGCGGGGCGAGATTTTTTTAAAAAAGGTCTCTCTCTTTCAGTGAGACCTTTAGGGTTTTTTTTTTATCCATCTCTCTACTTCAAAAACAACTACCAGGAATAAGAGTTCCCTAAGAATTCTCTTTTTCAATGGAGAAAATTGATGACCATGGGGAGGGTGGGATTTTTCAGAAACACATTTTTTTCCGAAAGAAAAAGTTAACCATCGCGGAGGGGTTTTAAATTTTAACCGTGCACTGTTAAAAAAAAACTACGGTTTGGGAGAATTTGTCAAAAAAGCTCTTCCTGTTAAGCATCGACGACCAAGTGGGGAGGGTAGGAGAGTTTAAAAAAGATCTTCTCTTCCATTGGAACTTTCCAAACTCTGACCTTTCTCTACACCCTTTAAAACCGATAATCTGAAGGGGGATAACTTTATAACTTAAAACCCTTTCCCAAAGCAATTACAAAGTAAAAAAAAACCTATTTATGGAAGAAGGGGGATTTTTCCGATTCGCAAGGGCGAGGAGCGCATACAACCCCTGCCCCTCCTATTGGCTACACCACCGTACCATATGTATAGTGACCACATATAGCAACGTTATAACGATTTTAAACTCCATAATTCTTAACAAAATATTCCACACAATTATAAACAGCTTTAAAATTATTGCTGTTATGGTGATAATGTGGCATATCACAGATCAGAAAGACCCTTTTACGTAGAGAGAACAAGAGTGGTATCGTTACAAACCCATTTTTACGCAATTCCATTGTCACTTTTCAAGCATTGATATAATAATCTTTAAATATTGCATTGACGGGCCCAGTTATTTAGAAATAAACAATGTTGTTTGAAGTCTGCACTGTTTAAAAATATTTATATTGGCTGTTCATTACCGTCCCCTTATTTTCTTGTTGAATTAGATATCTAATATACTACATAAAAAGCAATTCTGCCAGATAAAATGATCTGAATCATATTCGAAGCATTTCTCTCGTTTATTACAGTCTTACGAGACAAGAGATAGAAGTATTCTGAAATTGCCACGAATCATTGAAAAGAATATATATTAATCACAATTACCCAATGAAAAATAGGTTTGAAAACCGGTGATTGATCCAAATACACTTAAATATAAATTCTGTCTATTTCTCTCTTTTCTATCATAGTTTTAACAGAGACAGAAATAGCGTCTAATTTTAGGCGCTTACGATTGACACTCTATGTGGGTTGCACTGTTGCAAATCCCGGTTGGTTGCAAAACAAAAGTGGTAGGGAAAATTGACAAATTGAAATCACAACAGCCTGTCCCTTTTTCAGTCCGATTCGAGCCAATATGGCCGCCGAAGTCAATAGATTAGTGTGTTTGTGTTGATATCGGAACAAAATAATCGGAGTTTATGTATGAAAAAACGCGTTTTCCGACCATAAAGAACTTTATTTCGGCCGTATTTAAATAGTTTGTGTATTTTAAAACAATTTCCGCGCAAATTGATCAAGAAAATAAGGTCAGTATTTGTGTTATTTTTGGTTTTTGTGTAGACATGTCATAGTGCTTTGGGGGCAATGAATTGATAAATGATATAGGGTATGGGGAATTATTCTTATTAGACTAGCTGTAGCTGTCTTAATCGATATTTTTAATTAAATATGATTTATTTTAATGGTATTACTGCATACATAACAGAGGAGAAAGTGGCTGTGGCATAAAACTCAAAACTGGTTATATTTTTATTGTTATTTTTTTATAGTAAATAAAGCAGAGTTGGGTCATTCTGCCGTTTCGTGTTAGTTTAGGGTACTTGTAGAAGTTAAATAGTATTAGTTTTGGTATTTACTTTTTCACGCAGGTAAAATAGACCTTAAAACATTTAAAAGTATATAAAAATATTGGCAATTAGCACCTATTAAAATGAAATTCCTGAGAAGATAACCATCCTTAAAACAACTCTTCTTTTGTGAAAGAAAATTTAAAAAAATATATTATTTGAACTATTTTTGAGGTTCCTACTTCTATTCATTACAAGTAATCCAATAAATATATTAATTGCTAATCAGATTTTTGAATTAAGTACAGTATTTGTTCCAGTTGTTAAAAATTACAACAAATATATAACATTTGAGATCTGGGAGCTTGTTTCCTATCTTAATTTAATTGTATGCTTTATAGTAGCGTCTTATCTAGTAGTAAATCACCTTCTGCCCTAGCGTTATAAGTATGTCTTTGTGGGGCTTACTTTTGACTATAGATATTACCCATTCAAAAATTAATAAATGGGTAACAGCTGAAAATCCCATCTTTAACTACTGTTTTACAGCTGTTCTGCACTTCACTTTGCACTTTTGCACATCCTACTCTTAAAAGATGATCCATATTTTATTCAGGACAGTATAGGTGCATGGTAAACAACCAAAGCTGCCTCCATTCTTATTCCATTTAACCATGGCACTGTTAATGTGTAAGAGTATCATGAAAGATCACCGGACAGCTCTTCCAGATTTACTTTCCAATCAAGTCTTTGACCAATAGTTATGCCCAAGAAAGATATATTTGTTGTAGCTGTGAATTGAATAATTGTGTCAACATTCATCAAGAACTTATTTGAAAATTATGCCTGTAAGTTGTCCAGCAAATCCTCATAATCCCATCCTATATGCACATTTTCATCGACAATAATGGAATGGATCATACAATACCCCATATTTCATAACTGGCAAAAGAAGCTTATTAATTTACATGAAGTATAGAAGAAGTCTCTGTGCTGATTCTTGTGGTATACCTTGGCAGGCCTAATCCTGGTCAGGATTTAAGTGATAACCTTGCAACCCGAAATAGATTTGGTAGGATGGGATATGATATGACTAAAGATTATTTTTAACTCTGGTGTTATAATTGCAGTTTAATAAACACTCTGAATTTTCGTAAATAAATAGGTCCAATTTCAGAATGTACAAGCTCATAACTTTTAAAGCCTTATTGTTTAGGAATAGTGACCTACAACTATTCCTTGGATGTGGGTCATATACACCGTTTAAACACCTTCCCTAGACTAATGAGACCTTATTTCTATGTGATGTGTAACCGAGCAAGATTGATATGAAAGTTTGCTCAAAGGTACGAAATGCGATCATGCCCACTTCTTCACTTATTTACTCGAACTAGATCTTTACAGCATAATTGAACTTGGCTAAAATTTCTCACTGCTATTCATTAAGTTTGAGAGATATGGGGTGAAGGGAGTGGCCCTGGGGCTTCTGGAGTCATTTTTACAAAACCAATTCCAGTTAGTGAATGTCAGGATTAACCTCCAGGACTATTTCTCGGACCCTAACAGCATGTGTAGGGGTGTACCCCAGGGTTCGATACTAGGTCCATTGTTTTCTTGTTATATGTAAACGATTTACTGGACTATCTGCTGCGGCAGCAGGATGCGGATGATGATGATGGGGATGGAATGGCTTGTCAATTTGTATCGCTAGCCTGTCAGTGATCTGTTCTCGTACAGTGGCAAGAATGGCTGAGTGGTGTGAAAAGAATTACCTTTGTCTTAATGGGAATAAAACGGGCCTTATATTATTTAAGGGGTTACATACAGTCAGGAGGGCTAAAAAAGGGATTTTTCAAGAATTTTTCCTGAGAAAACTTTTAAATTTATTAATGTAGAAATTTTTACACATATTCTGGTAACTTTTAACTGTATTTCAACATTTTTTAATCGTAAAAATAATAATTTTGAAGGCTGCTATAGCTGATCTCCAGGGGCTCCTCTCAAAAAAGGCGTCTTGCGGTGACCACGATATCTCTGGACTAGACCATCTAAAATGAAAAAACCAAACGGATATCGTTAAAGTAATGTATAATCTAGTTATTAATCGAAGGATTAAGCAAAATAAAATTTTTTGCGAAAATAGCGTCCTCTCAAGAAAAAAAAATGATTTTTGGCCAAAATTTTGGCCGCTATTTTCGCAAAAATTTTTATTTTGCTTATTCTTTCGATTAATAACTAGATTATACATTACTTTAACGATATCCGTTTGGTTTTTTTATTTTAGATGATCCAGTCCAGAGATATTGTGGTCACCGCAAGACGCTCTTTTTGAGAGGAGCCTTCAAAATTTTTATTTTTACAATTAAAAAATGTTGAAATACAGTTAAAAGTTACCAGAATATGTGTAAAAATTTTTACATTAATAAGTTTAAAAGTTTTCTCAGGAAAAATTCTTGAAAAATCCCTTTTTTTAGCCCTCCTGACTGTATATAACCCCTTAATAAAAATAAAATACCCACACAATCATTATATGTGCGACATCGACTAAAGTCAATACCCAATGTAGAGATGATAAAATTTTTGGGAGTTAATATTGACTCAAGTATTTGTTGGGAAATACATGCAGTGAAACTTCGATCTAAGCTCAATAGTGTGTGTGTTCAATCCCAATTAAACTATGGGATTTCTTTCTGGGGATCTTCAAGATTTGCTAGAGATATCTCTAGGGCACAAAAGAGAATTGTGAGATGCATGCGTCATTTACATCCTCTAATGTCCTGTCGACCATACGTTATTCAAATGGGGTTTCTTACGGTCCCGGGTCTCTACTTCATGGCTTTGGTCACCTTTGTTAAGAAGAATCCATCATTTTTCTTGACAAATAGGAATGAATATGCTCCAGATATGGCAATCACGACTAGAGGTAGAAACGAATTACGAGCGCCGTACCATGCTACTTCTTTCTTTGAAAAAGGGCCATATTTTAAATGCATAAAGGCATATCGGCTTCTCCCATTGGAGTTCAGAAACATTGAGGGGATTGAGAGATTCAAAAGGAAAGCAAAAAGATTTGCTCTCTCAAAATGTTTCTGTTCTTCTAATTTTGATCAATAATTTTAGTTATCAATAGTCGTAAGATTTTGTCCTCTGTACGGTGTCTTATATTTTGTTGGCTATATGCATATATTCTACTTTTTTGTGACGTTGCTTTTTTACGTTATGTAATCTTGATGGCAATAAAGGAATGAATGAATAAATAAAATAAAGATGCTGGGCAGTACTCACTCGATTTTAATTTGTTACTCCTTGGAAAAATACAGAGTTACTTGCATTCAATGCACTGTCTATGTTCAAATTCACTGCTGTCGTTTTTCGTATTCATTTGTACATTAAGGGGCAAGTTAATTTTTAAGTGAAAACCAATTCTCGAGTTAACTGGGGCTGTTACTTTCTTAGTTTACATTCGTCCTTTGTTCTAATTACGGAAGTACGTACCACCATAAAGCTATGCACAAAAACCTTCAAGTATCGGACAGTGCACAAACTGCATGATTTCTAAGAATCTCGTCCAAGATACTTAAAAAAAATTTAATCCTGCATCCTTATATTTATTTATTTACTGCACTTTACAGATTGATCACAGAGATCTTTCCAATTACAAAGTACTAAAACTTAAATTAACTTAATTTAAATAACATTACATAATAATCTATATACACTTAAAACAACGCACGCAATTTAGTTTTGAAAATACCGCACTTATCATTAAATATATCTACACTATTCTGGATTCCATGGAGATCCCAGGTGATGGTTATTATCGGCTACATCTTATATATAAAAAGTGCTATGATTTCTTGTGGTGTACGTTGGCACACTAAAATATAAGTTGGACAGAAATGCCAGGTCATCAATGAGACCATTCACTACTTTGTACAAGTAGAGCATGCAATATTGTTTTCCATGTTTCTCTAAGGTTACCATCCCATAGCGTTCGTGCAACAGTGTAGCAGAGATCATAGATTTATAGGAACCGGTTTGTTTATAATGCATGTAACGCATCATTTTATTCTGTATCAATTGAAGTGTTTGCTTGTGACAATTATAAAAGGGTGACCATACTATACTCGCATATTCTAATATACTTCTAACATAAGATATGTATAGCTGTTTTATTTATTTATTTATTTACGGTTCATTAGAACCTAATTTAACTATCGGATAGGCATATTCTTACAATGTCGATATAATAGTTGCTTAAACTTATTTATGGTTTCACAATTTTTAATATTATTTGGTAGGTCATTAAAATGTTTAAGTCCTTTATAATAAAGATTTGATCGATCAGCTTCATTTGTAATTCCCACTACTCGGAAGTCATTTCGTCCTCTGGTGTTGTAGTTGTGTATCTGATTGACGTATCTAATTTTCTCGGTCAAATATGTGGGACAATTTTCTATCTTTATATTATAGATGAATTTCATTGCGTAATAAAATAAGCTCTGCTTTACACTCAGCCAATTTAATCGATCTAACATATCTTTTATGTGCCTATCTCTAGGCTTCCGCAATATAAATCTCATTGCCTTGTTTTGAAGTTTTTGCAGTAGTTCTATTTGTGTATCCTTAGCAAGAAATAATACCGAAGGACAATAAATAAAATGTGGCTCAATTATGCTTCTATATATTAATATTTTATGGTATTCACTTATGATGTGGCAAGTTCTATACATAAGATAAAGTTTTTGGTTTTTTTTATTCACTAAATATTGAAAGTGTGCATCAAATTTAAGTTTACAATCTATTATTATACCCAAGTATTTAATTTCGTTTACTTTTTCTATTTCACGATTATTTATGTATAATTTATTATTATAGTTATTGTGTGATATTATCATATATTTAGTTTTATTTGTATATAGTTTTAACATATTTATACACATCCACCTGTAAAGAGTATTCATATCAGACTGCATTTTATTAATAGCCACATCCAAACTAACATCACTAATTGCAATCAGTGCATCGTCTGCAAATAGTCTAACATCCCCGTACTTTAAACCGTCTTTGAGAAATGTCATATTCACTGGTATCGCTGACGATGTCGTGCTTCCAATTCTTGTTTGTTGCTTTCTATTCGATAGATAATCTTCAAACCATTTTAATTCCATATCACGCACTCCAATTTTGTGTAGTTTCTTAAGCAATAATTTTCTGTCTATAGTTTCAAATGCTCTTTTTAAATCTATGAAAGTTGATACAATGTATTTTTTATTCATCAAATCTTCACGCCATTCACTTATAATATAATTAATTGCAGCTTCACATGAGTGTTTGCTTCTAAAACCCGATTGCTCTGGAATAATAATATTGTTATCATTCAAATATTGCAGTAACTGATTTTTTATCACTGTTTCAAGGATTTTTTCGTCACTTGGAAGCGTATTTATTGGCCGCATCTCTTCAGGTTTTATAGTATATTTTATTTTTTCAATTGGCACAATTTTGGAAATTTTCCATTCGTTTATGCAATTTGTACTTCTAAAATCTTTTGTGCTTCTGACAATTAAGCCATACATTTTGTTCGCTTTACTTGCTGTATAACTTACGTGATAGTTAAACGTCAATTTGGAATGAAAAATCACCCCTAAGTCCTTTATCTTATCCTCATACAAAAGTGGGACATTCTCAATACTATATGTAAACTTTATCGGCTTCAGTTTTCTAGTATAAGAAACAACAGTACACATACTTACACTAAATAAATCTTATTGTCAACTGCCCATTTTGCAACGTTGTCTACATCATTCTGCAAAATCCGGCAGTCAGCAGGCGATCTAATTTCGTAATAAAGTTTTAAGTCGTCAGCAAATAACAGGCAGGATGCATTTTTAACTACACCAGTAATGCCGTTGATATAGAGTAAAAAGAGCAGAGGTCCTAGGTTGGACCCCTACAGAATGCCGGATTAAATTCACGTGGAATCCAAAATCCTTCTTTAGCTTATTCAACAATATCGCAAATGAGACCTTATCGAATGCTTTTCCAAAGTCTGTATATACAATATCCATTTGGCCGCGCCGATTTAAGACATCTGACGTTGCCTGCATTACCGCTAATAAATTACTGATGACAGATCTACCCTCCATAAAGCCGTGCTGATAAGTACTTATACTGTGACGAACCGACGTTGATATATTGTTATAAATAATCTTTTCAAAAACTTTAGCTGCCGTTGAGAGTATTGCAATTGGTCTATAGCTCTTTATATCGTTTTTGTCACCCTTTTTAAAAACTGTAAAATATTGTATTTATTTACTTTTATAATTGTTAAAAAAATTTAGTCCACTTTTAGAAGGAGCAAATTTAGTATACAAATGTTGAAGGTATATTTTGCATCTGATAAATTTTTCCTGAAAATTAATTTGGATAAAACCATTTTTAATCCTTTAGTCTTCTATACCAATTTTTAAGGAAACTGGCGCTAATATGAGGCGTTGCGGATAGTAAGGGCGAACTCAACAAAATGAAGTTTCGAAAAAATTGAATTTATAGAAAAATCTAAATGGCGAACTCAACAAAATATTGGCAAAATTAGGTTTTTATTATTTATTTATAATTTATTAGCTTTTTATTATTTACTTAAGTAGAATAGTGTATTCCGTGAATTTTTAAATGTTTTTTAAATATTTATTTGTGTATTTTTTTTTCATATTTTACTGTTCGTTTCTGATGCTACACTATCACCTAAAATTGGCAATACCTGGGAAAAAATTAGACCGGTATTAAAAATTTTGAACACATTTTATTTAATTTTAAGGTTATTGTTTTAATTAAAGGTTTTGTTATTACAAAAGAGTTACTTGATACAACATACAAAACAGTGGAAATATGGTATTGAAACTAACATAAAAAAAACTAAAGAAAAGAAACAAATAATTAGCCAAGTTCAGTCGTAATCTATTTGGTCATCGTCCATAAATAACATCTTCATTTTCGGTGCTCTTATTCGTTGCTGCGTCTTGAGAGGCTATAATGTTAGTAAAGTACCGACTCCAAGGTAGGGGAACATACGGTAACAAGTCCTGAATGTCCTTTAATTTGGGGGCTGGTGTTTTAATGGGAGCACTGTAAAGTCTGGTCAGTGTGTCGCTGGCCAAATGAAAATGATCAGGATCATAGTTTTTCACCTTGCCTTTTTGTAGTTTGACTGCCGTTTTGACATCCAAATTGTAAGCAGAATGAATGTAGAAACCTTGCTTAAAGTTATTTGTAAATTCAAAGATCTTTCCATCTTTAAACTTAGCACCAGCCATCTGCATTTTAGTAATTTTCTTTTGAAAATTAGAGAAATTGAAAATCATGTCCTGTCTAAGTTGGACAACGCAAAACTGGTTTTTTCGGCGACAGCTTTCAATCATTACATTATAGTGATCCATGGTATACACAGTGCTATTCCGTATTTCTCTCTCAATGTTCCCAAAATCCCTATCACAGGGAAGGTATGAGTGCCCAGGTATCATAAAATAGTGTTTAATTTCAGTGAACTGGTCTTTGTGTATAAAGTATAGATTTGCCAAAACAAGATTTAAATTCTTGTTCTGTCCAGAACAGTTATCACTGAACATAATAACTTTTTTAACATTAACATCAACTTTACACAAATAATCGTACAAGCAACTTGCAATCTCACATGATCCACGCCTCCCTGTACTTTCATCCCAAAGGTACATCGTTGAAGAACCGGTTTTTACATTATGGATACAAAAGTTATAGGTCCATAGCTTCCTTTTGTAATACTGAATCCCAGTAGTCAGCTTTGGGGTTGGCAAAGCCTGCTGCAGATCAAAAGCTATGACCAGAAAAGAGTCATCGGCATTACTCCTTAATCCCTTAAGAAGAGACTGAGCAGCTTTTGCACGGGTCAGATGTAACTCCTTCTCTTGTTTAAGATTCTCGATTTAAGCAACATTTTTGGAATCGTGCATTTGACTACTTTTAATTTTTATGTCTACTTTATCGCAATAATTACAGGTGTCACTTTTTGGGGGCTCAAAACCAATATTGAAGTGCATATTAAACGTATCACGATAATAGTGCTGATTTACCGGGCTGTAACCAGGGTAATTTTCCGTAAGCCATTCATTGTAAAGAGAATAGAGCTTATTAATATTAAGTCCAACAGGTAAGTATTTTCGATGAGGGCTTTTGGCGCGACTGTAATGACTGGTGACAGTAGGTAGTGACATGATGTGTTCTTTTACTTTAGAAAGATCGTCATTTCCTATTTTCTTCACGGGTTCACACCTCCTCCTTTGAGCCGTCGTAACAGTTCCAGTTCTGCTGGTTTTGTCAAATACGACTCGAACGCGCTTTTCAGAGATGCCATGAATGTTATAAAACGCAGTACGACAAACTTCACGATTAGCGTGATCAACAGTCACATTATATTGAATGCGTCTCAGGGTACGACTTGGACGCCCCTTTACGTAAGATCTTTTTACATCATTGCAGATCAACAATTTTGATAAGTAAGCATTCTGTAGATCATAGTTTCCAATTTGCCAAAAAGAGTCAAAAATATTGGTGACCAGTTCAGCGCCTATTTTCTCAAAACATCCACACTTGCAAGGAGGTCCAATTTTGCGGGCAATAACGTGCCTTTTGTTATTTCTTGAAATGTAAGCACTTCCTGAATTTCGTTTCAACTTACACTCGTTTTTTTTGCCAATCATTCATCTTAGCAGGTCTCTTTCGCGAATAACCCGACACAGCACTACCATCTAAATGTTGTACACTTACTTCACTACTAGAAGGTCCAGGTTGCGCCATACTTTTCTTAAAAAAAGAAGCAACAAAACCAAACAAAACATAAACGTATTAACTTCAAAATTAACTTGAACTAACACGCAGAAAGCGTAAAATTTCAAGTAAACCTCATTTAGTGACGCAATACCGGCGGTTGCTCCGCGCGAAATTGTTGAGTTCGCCCTTACCACCCGCCCGGCTATCGCCTGTTCGAAATTTTTCATTTATTTGATACTGAAATTTGAAGGCGAAGCAAGGGTGAACTCAACAATTAGACCGGTATGTGATGTAGGAAAAGTACTATAAAATAGAATTACATAAAAAAAAAATTTGACCCAATGTTGAGTTCGCCCTTACTATCCGCAACGCCTCATATTTAACAGAATTGTTCTCCTTATCTTTTAATTAATTAGAAGATGACGTTAAGATATTCATTAAAATGTACAGGAGGTGACTCAGTATAGAACCCTCTGTACATTGAATGCTTGAAGCGGTTTTTTATGCGATAAAATTTGATTAGACTCCATGTCTTAATTTGCTATTCAGTAGTGTATGATCCACTGTGTCAAATGCTTTGTAGAGGTCTGGGCACAGCATTACAACCCCTTTTTTTATTGTTTAGAGGTTGTAATTTTTCTTTCTCTTTCTTTTTATAGATTGCTCTTGTATGATCTAGCTTCAGTACTTTGGCTTGTACTTCAGATACAAAAACCTCAGTAATTGTGCGCATAAACTGAGGTCTTATCTAGTCCCACTGATTTTTTTTTAAATTGTATTACTTTTTTTAGTTCATTGATCCCTAGCTAAGTCAAAAAGAAATATTTTCGTTTAATTATTGTCTCGACTAAGGCCATTATATAACACTTATCACCACTATATTTTTAAGTCAACCTTTAACTTACAGTCCCTGGCCAAATTATTAGACGCACTGCAAAATTTCATGTAAAATATTAATTACCAAGTGATATTGTACCGTTTTATTATTTTAAATTGATTTGTTTTTTATTTTTATATTATCCAATCAATTACCTATTTATTTGACATAAATAAAACAGCATTAATTTAGAAAAGCATAAGTTTTATTAAGTTTTAAAGAAAAGTGAAATTAATGTTAGTAAAAGTCAATATTTAGTTGAGCCACCTTTAGCCGCTATCAAAGCTTTAATTCTGCGCGGCATGCTATCAATGCAAGATTGTACTGTCTCCTGCATTTGAGGATGATGATTCCACACATGAATAATCTTTTCTAGGAGCTGGGTTTTGTTGGTAATCACATCTTTAGCCACTTCTCTTTTCATCAGCTCCCACACATTTTCAATGGGGCCAATCCAACAGAGGGATATTTTTTTCTGCCAAAAAAACTTTAACAGACCGAGCAGTGTGGCAGGGAGCTCCATCTTGCATGAAAGTGAATGGTTCCCCATTTGGAAACCATTCTCTGAGCTGCGGAATCAACCGATTTTGTAATACTTCTTTGTACTGATCTTGCCTCATTATTCCTTTGACGACGTACAGACGTCCAGTGTCCTTGCCGCTGATGACTGACCAAATCATCACTTTGGTGGGATGTTTAACCGTCGGGACGACACAATCAGGATGAAACTTTTCTCCATGACGACGACGCACGTACTGAGCTTTATTCTGCAAAATTTCGAATGTGCTTTCATCACTGAAGCAGACCTGTCAAAAATAGGAAAAATATGTAAAATTCCATGTTTATTTGCTTTATTTAACTGAAAATGATAATAATGTATCAATTATTGATTAAATTGCTGTATCTTACCGATCTCCAGAAGTCCACATCTTTGTCTTGCCATTGTTTGGCCCACTTCAGGCGCTTTGCTTTCATTGCAGCTGTTAACTTGGGCTTCCTGGCGGGGCGACAGGCCTTAAAATCTAATTCTTTCAATTTTCTTCGAACAGTGCGCTCAGAAGCATTTACGCTAGCATCCTGGAGTTGTGATTTTATTACCTTTGTGGTAGCAAATCTGTTTTCTACACAAATTTTCTTCAAACATCTCTCTGACCGTGGAGTGAAAATTGGTTTTCTACCGCATCTTTTCTTTCTTTTCGGGCTTAATTCCTTCCCTGACTCAATTTTCTTTTTTATGCGTCGTACACTAGCTTCAGAAACCTCCAATCTTCGTGATATTTCTCGGTTTGTAAATGTTTTCGCAATCACAAGGGCCTTCACTTCAGCTTTTTACGTGGTGAAAGATCGCCTTTTCTACCCATAATGAAAATAGTCCAATTACTTTTTTAAAACACTGCATACAAAATAAACTAATAACTGAGTAGTATAAAACTGTTAAACAAACAATCACAGTCCATAAAGCCACAGAAACACGTCCGTACTTGACTCGATTCCGATCGCGACTGATACAGGTTTGTACTTCTTTACGTTCATGTATCACTTTGTCAACACAGTGTTGCCATATGTTAAAAATAAATACAAATATGTAGTCTACAACAATTCTTTTAAATAAAAATCAATAATATTGTAGTTTAAATATACCATTATTGCATAAAAAACTCTTAAGAAACATAAAATTACTAAAAAAAATACAGTGCGTCTAATAATTTGGCCAGGGACTGTAGTCTGATATTTGCATATTCTGTAGAAGAACCTAAATACACTCTTTAAAACGCTGTATGTTTCGAAGTCGAAGTACATAAGACATAAACAATAAAAAACTTTAACATTACGTATCTTTGTAAATGAACTTATATGTAAGGGGCACCCGGTCTACCCGACCAAAACCGGGTATCTGTCTGATTTGGCAAGGTACCCGGTTGGGCTGGATGCTTTATTACCCGACTAGGTACCTTCTCAAATTTTTTGAGCAAAACAAAACCAACCAACCAACCAGTTTATACTGTTTAACTGGATGAAAACCTCCCTCAAGTCTTGCCACCTTTTTCTGTTCTTTGGCCACTTGTACCCAATTTCCAGCCACTCTCTTCAAATTGTCAGTCCACTGATTTGGTAGTCTACCTCTACTTCAATAGGCACTCTATAATTTTTTTGTCCACTGTCCATCCTTAAACCTAGCAACATGCCCAGCTCAGTTCCATTTAAGATGCAGAATTAATTTGACTGCATCTTATAACCTCCATTCTTTTCCTGATAAAGTGATTTGGGATGTGATGTCTAAGGGTAACGCCTAACATTGACTTCACCATTTTTCTTTGCATGGCACATATTTTGTTGATATTTTTTTTCGTCAATGTGAGAGTATCGGTTACGTACTTAAGAACCGGTAGTACGTATCTGTCAAAAACTTTTCTTTTTAAACGCATCGGAAGATTAGAATTAAAATATATATATAGCCCAGTTTGCCGTATGCCTTCTAGGAGAGATCTATTCTCCGCCGAATTTCATGTGTTTGGTTGTCTCGTCCTATGCTGACTTCATGTCCTAGGTATTTATATCGTATACTTGCTCGATCTCCACGTTATTCAGTTTTATAGTATCGTTTAATACTAGATTTGTCATAAACTGAGTCTTGGACTCATTTGGTTTTTAAACCAACCCTTTCTGAAGCATATGGAGCATAGTTTGTGCTTCTTGCATATTATCTGTTATTAAGACAATGTCGTCTGCAAAACAAAAGTGATTTAACTTTTTACCGTCAATGTTAAGCCCCATGTCTTCCCAGTTTATTGATTGTAGCATTCTTTCTAGGAGTGTTAAGAAAAGCTTAAGAGAGAGTGTATCACCACTCCTCTTTCGATTTCAAATTTGCTGGTGGATTGGTTTGTAAACCAACCCTTTCTGGAGCATATGCAGCATAGTTTGTGCTTCTTGCATATTATCTGTTATTAAGACAATGTCGTCCGCAAAACAAAGGTGATTTAACTTTTTACCGTCAATGTTAAGTCCCATTTTTTCCCAATTTATTGATTGTAGCATACTTTCTAGAAGTGTTATGAAAAGCTCGAGGGAGAGCGTATTACCCTGGCGCACTCCCCTTTCGATTTGAAATTTTTTGATGGATTAGTTAGTTTGTCTTTTGACATTAGTGGTGGTATTTTCATATATGTATTTAATTACAATGGAGTATGAATCAATATGACATTTAGCAAATGTTTCCAAGAATCTCTGCTGGTTTACAGAATCAAAAACCTTTTTAAGTCCATGAATATGAGCATCAGAGGCTTATTATATTCTATACATTTTTTGATGAGGACTTTAACTGTAAGCAGATGGTCGTTTGTTTCATACCCTGTGTGGAAACCTGCCTGCTTTTAAAAAAAAAACTTATTTGGTTATTTATTAGACGTTTAGTAAGTGTTTTAGTGAATAATTTGTATACCAGGTGTACAAGTATGAAATGCGGATTTTTTTTGTGTAAAAAAACATGTTAAATTCGGAAGAATGATAAAAAGTGCTTTATTCAAAATACGCTCCATCGCTTGTTATACATTTTTCCCATCTTTCGGGCAATTTGTGAATACCACGCCAGTAATAATCTTCCCCTTTTGCTGCGAACCATTCATCGAGCCATTTTTTTCGCATCTTCGTACGAACCAAAGCGCTGCTCAGCAAGTGCGTGACCATCGATGCAAACAAGTGGTAATCGGAAAGAGCCAAGTCTGGTGAGTAAGCCGCACAGGGTAGAACTTCCCAGCTGAGTGCTTCCAACGTGTCGCGAACTGGTTCTGCCGTCTGTGATGGAGCATTGTCATGAAGAAAAATGACTTTGTGTTGTCTCTTTCAGTATTCTGGCCTTTTTTCAAGCAGCGAACGGTTCAAATCGGTCAATTGTTGTTGGTAACGTTTAGTATTAACCGTTTCCCCAGGTTTTAACAGCTCATAATAGACCACGCCCCTCGGGTCCCACTAAACAGAGCATCGTCTTTCTGCCAAAGCGATTCGATCTTACAGTCGATGTGGATGGTGTGCCTGGGTCTATCCATGATTTTTTGCGCTTGAGATTCTCAAAATAAATCCACTTTTCATCCCCTGTAACTATACGATGCAAAAACGACTACCTTTTGTACCGAGCGAGCAAAATGTCACACGTGTTTTTGCGCTTTTCCATTTGCCTGTCGTTCAACTCATGTGGTACCCATCTACCGGTCTTCTGAATCTTTCCCATCTCTCGTAGCCGATTGGAAACAGTTTGTTGACTAACGCCCAATTGCTCGGCGAGTTGTTTTTGTGTTTGCGAACCATCTTCGTCCAACAATGCTTGCAATTCCACATCTTCGTATTTTTTTGGCGGTTTTCCACGTTCCTTATCTGTAACATCGAAGTCACCACTTTTGAAACGCCGAAACCATCGTTCACACGTATCTTGCGATGGAGCATGTTCACCATAAGCTTCTCGAAGTCATCGGTATGATTCAACAGCAGTTTTCTTCAAATGAAAACAAAAAATTAATGCTGTTCGCGAATGCACTTTGTTCGGTATAAATTTCGACATATTGAACACAACACTATGCACACACTTTTCCAATTTATCATTCGTGCGCGTCTGACACTTATTGATGACACCACAAAATGGCGCAGTGTCAAATCTTTATAGCACAAACTGCATTGGTGCACCACCTGTTGTCTGAAATCCGCATTTCATACTTGTACACCTGGTATATGACTCAGGAGGCTAATGAGTCGATAGTTTCTAAGTTCTGACGTATCTCCTTTTTTATGCATGATTACAATAGTTGCAATATTCCATTGTGATGGAGTTATTCCTTCCAGGAGGCATTTATTAAATAACATTTCCAACGCCTAAAATTACTCTTCTCTACTTCGTAAGGGTATTTCAATTTTGAGAAAAAATATTTGTTTAATTTACGCACTTAAAAAGATAAAGAGGATTAATGCCGGATAAAATAAATTCGTATGACAGCTGTAATAGTACGAATATGATAAATAAATACTTAGATAGATAAAACAATGGGGTATTGTGGAAATAATGCCATAAAGATATTATCATTGTAAATTTTGATGTACATACATTGTAATCTAGAAATCCTGGAGGGTTTAGATTTCTTTATGGTCACATGATTTTTGATGTTTATATTTAGATAGTTCTAAGAAATATAATCCAATCAATTACAGTAATTTAATATTTAGTAACAATTTAAAAACGCTGTTATCGGCGCCAAAATGTAGATCCTCATCCGTGCACCGTTAACTCATTTGTTTGTTTCCTATCTCCAGAAATTACATTTTTATATATATATATATATATATATATATATATATATATATATATATATATATATATATATACAAGGTGCTCCATATGTCAGTTCGAAGAAATTACGCCATCTTAATTTTTTTTTAAATGGAAAGCCCTGTATATTAACTTATTTTTGAGTTCTACTAAAAATTATTTGTCTAATATACCATATGTCTAAATTGAACTGTTATGGAATTAAGGAAATCAAATTTAAAAAAAATTAAGCTGGCTAGTGTCAAACATTTACTTTCAGGTAACGACTTAACGCGTCAAAAAATGATTTATTGGCGAAAACGTTTATTGCTACATTTTGTGAAACTGCAATTTGAGCGTAATATCATAATAGTACATTTAACAGAAACTGGAAGAATCACTTTGTTAATGATGGTTGGTTACGGAAACCGTAGGAGAACACAGCAGGAGGTGTGTGATCTTTTTAAGGCAGAATATCCGAATCTAGAACCTATTCGTAGTTAGCAAAACATTAAAACGATTTAGACAATCAGGATCGTTCTACATCTGGACCTCCAAAAGTTAAAACAAGCGATGATAAAAAGATGTTTTATTGGAAATTACAGACAAGCAACTGAATGAAAAAACATTGTATCCATACAAACCCATTCTGTTGCAAGAATTATCTGACGATGACTACTATAGACGGGTTGAATTTTGCGAGGTCATGATGGAACGAATCAATAATGATCCTAACCTAATTCATAATATTGTTTTTTCTAACGGGGCCACATTTTGTCTTAACGGAAGAATTAACAGGCATAACTGCCTGTCTACTGAGCATCCCCACTGGATAATCGACAGTCGTTCTTAAAGACCACAAAAGATAAACCTGTGGGCAGGGATTTGTGGACGTCATATCATTGGTCCCTCTTTTACCCATGGAAATCTTACAGGACAGCGGTATTTACAGTTACTCCAAGGGCAAGTTATATCAACTTGTACAGGTCTTTTTCTCGTTGAAAATAATTTGGATACCCCTAACAGGAATCTGTGGTATCAACAGGACGGAGCACCTCCTCTTTATGAAATGAATGTTCGTAGATATTTGGATGCAATTTTTCCTACTCGATGGATAGGCAGAAGAGGTGCTGTAGAATGGCCTGCAGGGAGTCCCGACTTTACGCCACTCGATTTTTTTTCATAGAATCATTTGAAAACCAAAGTTTACCGAAGTCGACATGAAACTGAAGATTTACAACAAAGAATTCAATATGAAGTAGCACAGATCACCTCGGATTCTCTGCAAAACTCTGTTCAGGTTGTTTTTGACAGATTGGGTCATTGCCCCGCTGTTAACGGTAGGCATTTTGAGCAATTGTTACCTTAAAAATTTAGACATATGGTATGTTAGAATGTTGGACAAATAATATCTAGAATTTTTAGTAGGACTCAAAATAAAATTAAATAATATACAGGGCTTGCCATTAAAAAAAAAATTAAGATGGCGTAATTTCTTCTAACAAACATTTTATTGTCGAGGTCAGTATGTGCGCCGTATAACACCCTATAACTTTTATTTAAACATTTTTTTGATACACTGATTACTAAATGCTGTCGAATCATTATTCCATACATATGGGGCACCCTGTATATATATATATATATATATATATATATATATATATATATATATATATATATATATATATATACATACATACATACATACTACCGTCAGTATTTGCCCACCTAGATATTTCAGTGTAACTGCCAAAATTTAATACCTGTTTAAACCCTTTTATTATATTAGGTAAATTTAATTGTTCTTAACAAGTGTCCATCATAAAATTGTTTAGATAACCCTTTTGGTGAAATAACAAATTAAAAACCAATTAGAACAAATTTCCAAGTTTTGCATGATAATCGTTTTGAGACGATTTCTGAGAATTCCAGTTAAAGTAAAAACTCATTTCAAGTTTCTAGGGATTATGGAAATTCCTGGTGACATTTTATGATAAAAACCATGTTATAAATACCATTGCCCTTTTGGAAATTAACTATTCGCAAACAGTACTTTGTCATTGATACAGGCTGAATTGTTTTATAAAAATGCCAAAAATGAAAGAAGTTTCCGTTGAAACTCGGGCTCTGATAATTGCGAGACATCAAAACGGTCATTCGAGCCGACAAATCGCGAGTGATATGCGGATGCCAAGGAAAATGGTGGACTACATCGTAAAAAAAAAATCTGCTGAACATGGAATTCTGAACCAAAACGTTCAGGAAGGCCTCGAAAAACGACTCCCGCTGAAGACAAAGCTATAACAACATCTAGCAGACGTAGTTGTCGCCTAACCGCACCAGAAATCACGGCTCAAGTAAACCTGGAGCGGCCCACCCCCATCAGCGTGACAATCGTCAAGAACAGGTTAGTAGAAGGTGGACTACACGGGAGAATTGCAGTGAGGAAACCACTTCTGATGCAAGTGAATAAACGTAAACGATTAGAATGGGCCCGAGAATATAAACATTGGACATCAGAACAATGGAATTCCGCCCTTTGGAGCGACGAATTTAAATTCGAAATTTTCGGTTCAAATCGACGAGTTTACGTGCGGCGGTCAGCTGAAGAGAGGATGTTGGAAGCCTGTCAGTTGCCTACAGTAAAACATGGTGGAGGTTCAGTAATGGTTTGGGGTTGTTTTGGCAGCGGTAAAGTTGGGAAAAGTCTTTAGGATAGAAGGAATCATGCGAAAAGAACAGTATCAAGAAATTTTGCTAACTCAAATGCTTCCTTCCGGAAGAGATGTTGTTCAAGGGAAATTTATTTTTCAGCATGACATCCTAAACCTTCTGCTAAACAAATTAGAGAACTTTTGGACCAATGGAAATCCGACGACGTCCTGGAAGTGATGACTTGGCCTCTACAATCACCCGACTTGAATCCCATGGAATTGCTGTAGGACCATTCGGACAGGTGTGTTCGAAAACTCAATCCAACATCAGAAAATCACTTGTGGGAACTTTTACAAGCAGAATGGGTTAAAATAACCGAAGAAAGTCTGAAGAAACTACTGGACAGGATGCCGAAACTCTGTAAAGCGGTAATTAAAAACAAAGGAGCTCACATATATGAGGAGAAACCTGGAAAATCATGAATATATTTCTGATTTTCTAGACAGTAAATAATGTGAAAATAAATAATAATTCATTAAAATTAAAAAAAAAAATATTATCTGGGTTTTTATTGCCCTGGGACTGAAATAACTAGGCGGCAAATACTTTCTGATGCTAGTGTATACACATACATATATATATATATATATATATATATATATATATATATATATATATATATATATATATATATATATATATATAATTTCATTATAAAGGAGCGCTCGTTGTAAATAAACTAAACGTTAAAAATAGGTAATTTTAATTCTTGATTGCATATTAATCAAAAAAAATTCTGTCTATGTGGAATAATATAATTAGAGATTAGATTTTGTTTCGTTTTTCTGGGAAATAATTTCGTTGAAGTAGTTTATTGTCGGATATGCAAGACATGTAATCTTCAACGATCTCCAGTGATTTTAATAGTTCGGGCATAGTCGGAACTGTTAATGCGTCATTATCCGTGGCACCGGTTCCGTAGTAATGTCAGAGTTTTTGTTAACCACTTCGACAATATCAGAATTACGTTGTGATAATTTCATAATGTGCTTGAAGGTAGGTATCTACTCGTAAATCCGTACCTTTAAAGTCATTAATTTTATTTTTCGTGAGCCGTTCAGATAACGTCAAATTGTCTTCATCATTGCTGTCATAGAACACGATGGTAGGATACCATCGTACTTAATACTGTATCGAAAGCTGACACAGCAGCTTTCAAGCCGACAGAGTGGTTGACGCGGTCAACACTTAGAAGCAGGCAGCGCTTTTCGAGGGATCCTCCTCGGGCATATGTGGTTAATTTGAAATAACTGAAAACGGACAAGGTCAGCAGCTTACCCGCTATTTTTTTATTCGTCAAATCCATCCCGAGACGCGTTTTGTCGTATCACAGCTCATCAGTCGGGCTAGGATTGACAAACAAGAGAACCGAATTTACTGGTACTTATCCAAGTAGTTACGGAATACCTGCCTGCTTTTAATTGTCTCGACCACTCTGTCGGCTTGAAAGCTACTGTGTCAGCTTTCGATGGAGTATTAGGTACATTACCGTCAGAAAGTATTTGCCCACCTAGTTATTTTAGTCCCAAGACAACAAAAACCCAGATAATATATTTTTTTAAAATTTTAATTAATTATTATTTATTTTCACATTATTTACAGTCTAGAAAATCAGAAAAATATTCATGATTTTCCAGGATTTTTCTCATCTATGTGACCTCCTTTGTTTTAATTACCGCTTTACAGAGTTTCCGCATTTTGTCCGGTAGTTTCTTCAGAGTTATTTCGGTTATTTTTACTCATTCTGCTTGTAAAAGTTCCTACAAGTGATTTTGTGATGTTGGATTAAGTTTTCGAACACACTTGTCCAAATGGTCTCGCAGCAATTCGATGGGGTTCAAGTCGGGTGTTGGTGGAGATCAAGTCATCACTTCCAGGACGTCATCGGACTTCCATTGGTCCAAAAGTTCTCTAATTTGTTTAGCAGAATGTTTAGGGTCGTTGTCATGCTGAAAAATAAATTTCCCCTGAAAAATATCTCTTCCAGAAGGAAGTATTTGTGTTAGCAAAATTTCTTGCTACTGTTCTTTTCGCATGATTCCTTCTATCCTAAAGATTTTTCCAACTTTACCGTTGCCAAAACAACCCTAAACCATTACTGAACCTCCACCATGTTTTACTGTAGGCCACTGACCGGCTTCCAACATCCTCTGTCCAGCTGACCGCCGCACGTGAACTTGTCGATTTGAACTGAAAATTTCGAATTTAGATTCGTCGCTCCGAAGGACGGAATTCGATTGTTCTGATGTTCAATTTTCATGTTCTCGGACTTATTCTAATCGTTTACGTTTATTCACTTGCCTAAAAAGTGTTTTTTTCACTGCAACTCTCCCATGTAGTCCACCTTCTGCTAACCTGTTCTTCACGTTTGTCACGCTGATGAGCATGGGCCGCTCCAGGTTTACTTGAGCCGTGATTTCTGGTGCGGTTAGGCGGCGATTACGTCTGCTGGACATTGTTATAACTCTGTCTTCAGCGCGAGTCGTTTTTCGAGGCCTTCCCCAACATTTTTGGTTGGAAATTGCATGTCCCACAGAAAATTTTTTTACGATGTTCCGTTCTCCTTGGCATCCATATATCACTTGCGATTTGTCGACTCGAGTGACCATTTTGATGTCTCGCAATTATCAGAGTCCGATTTTCAACGGAAACTTCTTTCGTTTTTGGCATTCTCACAGAACAATTAGGCCTGTATCAATGACAAAGTACTGTTTGCGAATGGTTAATTTCAAAAGGGCAGCGGTATTTATAGCACAGTTTTTATTATAAAATGTCACTAGGAATTTCCATAATCCCTAGAAACTTGAAATGAGTTCTTACTTCAAATGGAATTCTTAGAAATCGTCTCAAAACGATTATCATGCAAAACTTGGAAATTTGTTCTAATTGGTTTTTAATTTGTGATTTCACCAAAAAGGCTTATCTAAACAATTTTATGATGGACACTTGTTAAGAATAATTAAATTTACCTAATATAATAAAAGGGTTTAATTAGGTATTAAATTTTGGCAGTTACATTGTAATTTCTAGGTGGGTAAATACTTTCTGATGGTAGTGTATGCATACTTAGTACAATTCGTTGTATCCTACCATCGTATTCCGTAACTACTTCAATAAGTACCAGTAATTTCTGTTCTCTTGTTTCTCAATCCTAGCTCGGCTGGCGAGCCATGGGACGGCGAAACGCGTCTCTGGATAGATTTAACGAATAAGAGAATAGAGGATAAACTTCTAAAATAGGGACTTTGTCCGTTTTCAGTTATTTTACATTAGCCATTGCTGTCATAATTTGAATTTTACAATATTCCATTCCGCAAGTAGTGAGTCGTCTTCTGGTTCAAATTCGTCATTTTTAAAACGGAAAAAGTTACTTCAAACATTGTGACTTGACTAATCCAGCATAGAAACATTAAAATCTTTCTTTTGCTCTATTTTTTTCTTCTTCTAGCCATTCTCTATCCTTTAGATATAGGCATCTCTCATGTGCTTCCACATGTCCCTGTTTTGAGCAATTTGATACCAATTGAGCCCCGCTGATCTTTTAATATTGTCATACCAACGTTGTTGGGGTCTGCCAGTACTTCTTTTTTCCCCCCATGGTCTCCATCTGGTCACTTTTCCACTCCAGTTATCAGTATTTCTTGCCACATGGCCAGCCCAGTTCCATTTGAGGGAAGATATCCTCTCAGTTATGTCGTGGACCTTTGTTTTATTCCTGATCCAATCGTTTGATTTGCAGTCCTTAACTGATATACCTAGAATTTTCCTTTCAATTGCTCTCTGATAAACATGCAATTTTCTAATTATTTTCTGTGTCAAAACCCATGTTTCGCTACCATATGTTGTTACGGGTAGAATGCATTCGTTATATAATTTATAGGTCAGGTGGCAACATAGCTGTTGTAAACGAGAAGAAATCAACACCCGATAGTAAAGCAGCAATTCGATTTTTGCATTTTTCGTATATTTCGAGTTAAAGAACTCGAAAAACGATCGTTTTTAGCTGGAAAAAGCGGGTTCAACCTCGTCCACCTGTATTGGCAGCGTCCGTTCTTATGACGATACCAAAAAATCGGTCGATTCGTGAATAGCCTCAAAAGAGGAGTCGTTCTTTCAACGTGGTATTCATACGTGGGTTGCTATTTATATTTCTGGCCTTGGGAACAGTAAGTGTTGCCATCTGACGTTTCCATTAGAAACTTGACATTGTTGAACATAACCTTTAAATAAACATTTTGTCATTTGAGCGCAATTTGTGTTGTTTACAGTAACTTGAAAAATTCATCTCGGGCAAATAATAGAATTAACTCGTGGACATTTTCGTGCGATCATTTTTCATAACTTTCGACGTGGATTATCAAGACAAGAGTGCGTCGATGAATTTAATTCTTTATACAGCGATGAAGCACCATCCCACAGCACTGTAAAAAACTGGTATAACGAATTCAATCGTGGCCGACGTTCGCTCCAGGACGAATTCCCTGAGGGTCGTCCAAAATCGGTTGTTATGCCAGAAAACATCGATACTGAGCGTGAACTGATAAAGCAAGATCGTCATGTGACATACCGTGAGAGTGAGGCATCTTTGGGCATTAGTATGACAAGCATCAATAAGATATTGCATGATCATTTGGCTGTAAAAAAGATTTGTTCGCGTTGGATCCCGCATAATCTGGAAATGTTGAAAAAATACGATCAAGGTGCATCAAAGGCTGTGTATAACATCTACACAGGTGACGAATCATGGATCTATGCATATGAGCCCAAAATAAAACAACAATCGACTGTATGGGTCTTCCAAAACGAGTCAAATCCAACAAAAGTTGTTCGCGGAAGAAGCACATCGAGCAAATGGTTGCGTGTTTCTTCCGCATTACCGGTTACGTGGCGACAGTAGCGTTAGAGCAACTTAGGACGGTCAGTTCTGAATGGTACACGACCATTTGTTTGCCAGAAGTCTTCGGAGAAATTCGGAAAAAGTCGAAGAAGAGGCGAATCATTCTTCATCATGACAATGCGACCTCTCACACACCGGCTTAAACAAAGGAATTTTTGACCTGCCAAAACATCGAATTGATGGGTCATCCGGAGTACAGTCCCGATTTGGTACCCAATGACTTTTTTTTGTTCCCGCATATGAAAAACAAATTACGTGGTCAACGATTTTCGACACCCGAAGAAGCGGTTGATGCATTCAAAACGCATGTTTGGGAGTTACCTCAATCGGAGTGGACAAAACTGCTTCGAAAATTGGTTCAAACGCATACAGAAGTGTTTTGATCTTCATGGAGAATATTTTGAAAAACAATAAAACCAATTTCGATCATAAATATTTGTTTTTAGTGTTCCGTGCGGAACACTTATAAAATGACTTCGGTGTCTGTTTGTTCGTCTGCCTGTCTGTCACACCCGATTTTCTCCGAAACTATTTGTCATAGAAAGTTGAAATTTGGTAATAATATAGGAATTGATGGCCTCATCAGAGCCATGTTGTTTTGAAAGTTAAATTTTGACTTAAGGGGTTAGTTTTGGGGGGTGAAATCGGAAGTGAAAAACAAATTTTTTTATTAGGTCATCGAGTGTGGTGTCAAATGAAAGCTTGTGAAAACACGAGTAAAAAATATATATGTGACGTAATACTTGCGCACACTTTGCTTGTATTATTTTTAAAAAATGGAGAAAAATCGCTATCCCCTCCCTTATCTCGAAAAGTATTGATCAAAAAATTTTGAAAAAATTCTGGAATATTTTCCACCGCGTGTAGATTGAACGAAAATTATCACGAGTGCATTACCTTTAATAATTTATCTGGTATATAAAAAAACAAAAATTTCAAGGTCATCAGTTTTCAGTAAAGATTGGAAACAAACTTTGTTGAAAACTCATTTGGGGTGTGTTTTGTGAAGTCACTGATCGTTTTATACTTCCTAACAAAATTTTAAAAGCAATCAACGTACGGAACACTAATTGCGCAAGTTCAACTTGCGCTTGACCGGTTACTTCATTATTAGGCCAGAAATATAAATAGCAACCCACGTATGCTGCCACAAAGATGGTAGAAAGTAGTGGCTAGCGATGGACAATACTTTAAATAACACTGGTCAACACAAGTCTTGTTTCCTTTATTTTTTTTTCTGTTATTGGGTATTTCTATGGCCCTGACTATGAAAAAAATACTGGGAGATTGCTAACAGCTTTACCTTTTGAAATATACAGTTTTATTATTTTGCCAAAAAAATACAAAAAAATAATACATTATGTTAACAAAATTTCTATTGAACACTAGCAAATGGTCTTTTATAAGATTTCCTTGAATGAACGACTTTAGATAGATCTCGTTGCAAGCTCCAGCAGTAGTCTGCCATCATATGTGAGTCCCACCGCCCCTGATAACGCTCTTCCATTGTCCGAAGATCCTGTTGAAATCTTTCACCCTGCTCCCCACTAAAATCACGCAGATTTTGTGGAAATCGGTCTAAATGCGAGTGAGGAAGTGGATTTTTATGCTCATGTTGCACCCTAACTCTTGCAAGTTCGATAGCATGCACTCAACAAGCTCGACATGGTCGTCAGATTTCTTTTTGCCTAGGAAGCTACGCATAACCAAAACAAATGAATTCCAAGCTTTGGATCCGACTTCAGTCATTGATTTGACAAAATTAGGATCTTTCACGAGGTTGCCTAATCTGTGGCCCATCAAAAAATACCAGCTTTCAGTTTTTCTGAACTTAATCCTGGAAACTTGCGTGAAAGAAAATTAAAACATTCGCCACGTTTGTCAAGCGCCTTCACAAACTGTTTCATTATGCCGAGTTTAATATGAAGTGGTGGAAATATGTTGCGGTCTCGGCTAACTAAAGGCACGTTTATAACATTTTTTGTACCAACTTTTAGCTCTTCCCGCACTGGCCAAACTTTTTGTGACCAATGGTGTTGTTTGTCACGACTATCCCAGAGACACATGAAACAAGGGAACTTTGTGTACCCCCTTGTTGACCTAAAAGAAAGTTAACCATTTTCAGATCAACACAAATGACCCATTTGTGGTCTTGATACTTAATTTTTTCCATAACCTTAGAAACATTTACGTATTCTTCTTTTAAAGTCGTCGAATGTGCAATAGGTATAGATCCGTACTTGTTACCGTTATGAAGCAAAATACACTTTAAATTTCTTTTGCTGCTCTCTATTAAAAGACGCCAATCACTAGGTTGGTACTGTTTTAATCCCATCTGCTGCAAAATACCACCAACATCGTTACAAAAAACTAAATCCTTCTCTTGAGAAAAAACGAGATGCTAAAATTTCAGAAGCTTCTTTTGGTAAGTTCAGATCTCTTGCTAAGTCATTTAGTTCTTTCTGATTAAATGGTTGAGGTTCTGAAAGGCTACATTTGTAGTCTGAATCAGAGTCTTCACTTGATGTATTTCGTTCGGGTTCACAGAGATTTGGATCATCAGAAGATTTAGATGTGTTGGGTTGTACTCTTGTGATTTTAATTGAGGTCGTTGAGCAGAAGATAAGTTAGGATATGACCACTTACTTCGATTTCCAGGGTTAATTCCGTTTATTTTCACAACGCAGAAGTAGCAATCGTCATGATGGTTTCGAGGTTCTCCCCCAAATCATGGGTGTTACGAACATTATTGCATCTCTTTTTCCACTGGACCATAACTGTAGACATACCACACATTTCTGGCATACAATATGAGGAACCCATGGCTTGTCCTGATTACACAACTTTATTTTAAAGTATTGATGATACGCAGTTTTCACAAAGTCCGATATAGGTTTTCGATATTTTGCAAATATATATTCACCACAAATATAGCAAAAACAATCAGGATTAAGCACACAACATCTTCTTGACGAAGCCATATCTAAAACAACAACAAAATATATTTTAGTGTCCAATAAAAAACGAAAATCTAAGTAAAAATAGTAAATGAGGGTAGTTAGCTATAACTCAAAAACAAAAGCTGTTAGAGAAAAATTGTTGCCATATTTAAAAAATACGCGCCAATTTGAGATAGAAACAAAAAAAAATCACAGGAAACAAGCAATTTTCTTTTTTTTGTTGACCAGTGTAATCAATTTATAACCATTTTTTTACAATCATGCGATACTTTTAACGAAAAATCCCTCAAAATTAATTCATACACTCAATATATAAAAGACATACAAAGAATGAGATATTCTGTAAAATGTTTTTAAGTACCTAGGTGTTAATTACGACCATCATTATTGTTTAATTCATTAAAAAACAATTGTCTAAGCTTGCAGAAAAAAAAAAAACAGTTAAGATCTTAAGGTTCCTACTACAAATTTTTTAATTTCCTTAATTATGTAATATAATAACAGACACATATGTAGAATAACAAAAGAACTCGTATAAGTCCTCTTATCTAAAAATTATATCTGTGAAATGAAATAAACACTTAATAAAACATTTTAGATACTCATAATAAAGTGAATATTTCCGAGATAAATCCACTATATCACACAATTTCGTATGCGAAATATGCTTTACATAATAGAACTCCTTATTGCATAGCTGTTTTAATTGTAATTATACAAGCTAGAAGACCCTAAACCTGTCATTGAGATGGGTCAGAAAGGCATTGCATGATATAGAGTTTGGAGAGAGAATTAATGATGAACTTATGAACGAATGCCTGCCATAGTTCTCAAAAACTGTGCAAGGGAACTAACACCAGTTTTCTGTACACTTTTCAACCTATCCTACAGAAAGGGAATATTTCCGTCCTGCTGGAAATGTGCCACAGCTCAGCCGATACCTAAAAAAGGCAAGAAGACCTTGCCAAATAACTACCGACCAGTCGCACTGCTGTCAATAATATCGAAAGTCATGGAAAAGGTTATCAATCAGCATCTTCTAAAATATCTTGAACGATTCAATATTATTAGCGATCACCAATATGGCTTTCGTAAACATAGATCAACAGGAGATGTTCTGACTTATGTAACACATATTTAGTACAACGCAATTGAACACTTTGAAGAATCTCGAGCGGTTGCTCTTGACATATCCAAGGCATTCGACCGTGTTTGGCACGATGGACTGTTGGCTAAGCTACGCTCTTTTGGTATGTCTGAAAAGTTCTGTTTGTGGCTCTCTTGTTTCCTCAGAGAGCGTTCTTTACGAGTGGCGGTCGACGGATTTCTTTCTAACATCTTCACTATCAACGCCGGTGTGCCCCAGGGCTCTATACTGTCTCCTACTATCTTTCTCATTTACATTATCGATCTGCTGGAAAAGACCGGGAATCCAATCTACAGCTTTGCAGATGACAGTACGCTTGTCTCTTCATTCACTTTGAACTATCGGAGATCGGCTGCTCAGGCAGACAACAGGAGGTCGTTCAACTTAAGAAAGACCTGGAAGAAATTCTATCTTAGGGTGACAGTAACCAAGTGGAATTTAACGCTACAAAAACCCAGGCGGCAGTTTTTTCTAAAAAAGTTAACGTTGCTGAGCCCGACATAGTTATGTCGAGGCACTCCATTCCCCTAGTATCGTCGCTCAATTTATTGGGCGTTAATTTGGGAGCAAATATGAGGCGTTGCGGATAGTAAGGGCGAACTCAACAAAATGAAGTTTCGAAAAAATTGAATTTATAGAAAAATCTAAATGGCTCAACAAAATATTGGCAAAATTAGGTTTTTATTATTTATTTATAATTTATTAGCTTTTTATTATTTACTTAAGTAGAATAGTGTATTCCGTGAATTTTTAAATGTTTTTTAAATATTTATTTGTGTATTTTTTTTCATATTTTACTGTTCGTTTCTGATGCTACACTATCACCTAAAATTGGCAATACCTGGGAAAAAATTAGACCGGTATTAAAAATTTTGAACACATTTTATTTAATTTTAAGGTTATTGTTTTAATTAAAGGTTTTGTTATTACAAAATAGTTACTTGATACAACATACAAAACAGTGGAAATATGATATTGAAACTAACATAAAAAAAAACTAAAGAAAAGAAACAAATAATTAGCCAAGTTCAGTTGTAATCTATTTGGTCATCGTCCATAACATCTTCATTTTCGGTGCTTTTATTCGTTGCTGCGTCTTGAGAGGCTATAATGTTAGTAAAGTACCGACTCCAAGGTAGGGGAACATACGGTAACAAGTCCTGAATGTCCTTTAATTTGGGGGCTGGTATTTTAATGGGAGCACTGTAAAGTCTCGTCAGTGTTTCACTGGCCAAATGAAAATGATCAGGATCATAGTTTTTTCACCTTGCCTTTTTGTAGTTTGACTGCCGTTTTGACATCCAAATTGTAAGCAGAATGAATGTAGAAACCTTGCTTAAAGTTATTTGTAAATTCAAAGATCTTTCCATCTTTAAACTTAGCACCAACCATCTGCATTTTAGTAATTTTCTTTTGAAAATTAGAGAAATTGAAAATCATGTCCTGTCTAAGTTGGACAACGCAAAACTGGTTTTTTCGGCGACAGCTTTCAATCATTAACTTATAGTGATCCATTCTGTATTTCTCTCTCAATGTTCCCAAAATCCCTATCACAGGGAAGGTATGAGTGCCCAGGTATCATAAAATAGTGTTTAATTTCAGTGAACTGGTCTTTGTGTATAAAGTATAGATTTGCCAAAACAAGATTTAAATTCTTGTTCTGTCCAGAACAGTTATCACTGAACATAATAACTTTTTTAACATTAACATCAACTTTACACAAATAATCGTACAAGCAACTTGCAATCTCACATGATCCACGCCTCCCTGTACTTTCATCCCAAAGGTACATCGTTGAAGAACCGGTTTTTATATTATGGATACAAAAGTTATAGGTCCATAGCTTCCTTTTGTAATACTGAATCCCAGTAGTCAGCTTTGGGGTTGGCAAAGCCTGCTGCAGATCAAGAGCTATGACCAGAAAAGAGTCATCGGCATTACTCCTTAATCCCTTAAGAAGAGACTGAGCAGCTTTTGCACGGGTCAGATGTAACTCCTTCTCTTGTTTAAGATTCTCGATTTCAGCAACATTTTCGGAATCGTGCATTTGACTACTTTTAATTTTTATGTCTACTTTATCGCAATAATTACAGGTGTCACTTTTTGGGGGCTCAAAACCAATATTGAACTGCATATTAAACGTATCACGATAATAGTGCTGATTTACCGGGCTGTAACCAGGGTAATTTTCCGTAAGCCATTCATTGTAAAGAGAATAGAGCTTTTTAATATTAAGTCCAACAGGTAAGTATTTTCGATGAGGGCTTTTGGCGCGACTGTAATGACTGGTGACAGTAGGTAGTGACATGATGTGTTCTTTTACTTTAGAAAGATCGTCATTTCCTATTTTCTTCGCGGGTTCACACCTCCCCCTTTGATCCGTTGTAACAGTTCCAGTTTTGCTGGTTTTGTCAAGTACGACTCGAACGCGCTTTTCAGAGATGCCACGAATGTTATAAAACGCAGTACGACAAACTTCACGATTAGCGTGATCAACAGTCACATTATATTGAATGCGTCTCAGGGTACGCCTTGGACGCCCCTTTACGTAAGATCTTTTTACATCATTGCAGATCAACAATTTTGATAAGTAAGCATTCTGTAGATCATAGTTTCCAATTTGCCAAAAAGAGTCAAAAATATTGGTGACCAGTTCAGCGCCTATTTTCTCAAAACATCCACACTTGCAAGGAGGTCCAATTTTGCGGGCAACAACGTGCCTTTTGTTATTTCTTGAAATGTAAGCACTTCCTGAATTTCGTTTCAACTTACACTCGTTTTTTTGCCAATCATTCATCTTAGCAGGTCTCTTTCGCGAATAACCCGACACAGCACTACCATCTAAATGTTGTACACTTACTTCACTACTAGAAGGTCCAGGTTGCGCCATACTTTTCTTAAAAAAAGAAGCAACAAAACCAAACAAAACATAAACGTATTAACTTCAAAATTAACTTGAACTAACACGCGGAAAGCGTAAAATTTCAAGTAAACCTCATTTAGTGACGCAATACCGGCGGTTGCTCCGCGCGAAATTGTTGAGTTCGCCCTTACTACCCGCCCGGCTATCGCCTATTCGAAATTTTTCATTTATTTGATACTGAAATTTGAAGGCGAAGCAAGGGCAAACTCAACAATTAGACCGGTATGTGATGTAGGAAAAGTACTATAAAATAGAATATATAAAAAAAAAATTTGACCCAATGTTGAGTTCGCCCTTACTATCCGCAACGCCGCATATGTCCTGGCATGAACACGTTGCAGGCATAGTAAGGAGAGCTTCTCAAAAGTTGGGAATATTATTTCGAACCAGAAAGCTTTACACTTCACAACAACTGTTAATTCTTTACAAAGCTCAAATTCGACCAACTATGGAATAGTGCTCCCATGTTTGTGGCTCTGCTCCCAAACATACATTGCATTTGTTGGATTCTGTTCAGAGAAGAGCTGTTCGTCTGATTGGAGACTCAGAACTGACCTGCGGCCTTGATCCGCTTGAACATCGAAGAACGGTTGGCGACTTGAGTCTGTTCTACAAGTATTTTCATGGAAAGTGTTCGAAGGGTGTGGCCCGCTTAATTCCTCCCAAAGCGGTGCATGTTAGAAATACACGTCGCACTGGTGCTTCACATCCATATGAGATTCAGCTTGTTACACCGCGTACAACGCTTTTCAAGCAGTCTTTTATATGGAGAACATCATCCCTTTGGAACAATTTGCCCAGCGCTGTGTTTCCCACCGAGTACAATTTACAGCGATTCAAGAACAACGTGAATCGCTTTTTCCGCACACATGCCGCTCCTGGAGCGCTTTAGGGACTTCTCTGCAGCACGTGTGCTAGACCCAAAAAAAAAACTATTAGATATGCCCATGATACCTACTTACAGTCGGTCAAGTAATTACGTGTCGCCCTTTTAAGGTTTTACAAAAACAATGAAAGAAAAATAATTTTTTGGTGCGAATCGTTTTGTTGTTTCTCGAAATATTCGCCTTTAAAATTTATACACTTTTGCATGCGTCCAAATCAATTCTCGAATCATTTTTCCCACTCTGAAGTTGGTACCACAGAAACATGGTTTTGAAAGCACTCAACAGCGTCTTGAGGTGACAAAAATCGCTGTCCACGCATTTTTCTTGACATTCTGGAACAAAAAGAAGTCGGTAGGCGAAAAATGAGGTGAATACGGGCAATAAGACATTAATTAATTGTTTGACTTTCTGTGTGAGAGGCATTGTTATGATGTTTTTCCTGATTTCATCGATGACTTCAGGCAAAAAAATTGTATACCATTCAGCATTAACTGTTCTTCGATCCTCTAAAGCAGTGGTTGCAACATGTTCAGTATAACTAAAGAACCAAACGATTATTTTCTTGGAAGTGCTTCGCAAACGAACCGCTTTGGTTGGATTCGGGTCATCTTGGAACACCCAAACAGTTGATGGTTGCTTAGTTTCCGGCTCGTATGAATATATCCAGCCTGTTTTTGAGTTTCGCTCAAATTATGCGGAATCCATCGGGAACAAATCTTTTTCACAGGTAAATGCTCATGCAAAATCGATTATGCTGCATTCTTCGACATGCCTAAGGATGCCTCTATCTCACAGTAAGTCATATGCCGATCCGCTTCAATCACGTTGCGCACAGCATCGATGCTTTTTGGAACAACAACTGATTTTGTCACGAAATTCATCGCTGGCGGAAGCATGACGATCACGAAATTCTACAAACCAGTTGTAAACAGTCTTTTCTGATGGTGTTTCATTACCAAAACTTGAACGAAGCGATTTGGGGCATTGTTGTTGAGTTAGGTCTTTGCTAAAATCATAAAAAACCATCCAACGAAAACCTTCATGTGAAATTTCCATCTGTTCACAAAACTGTTTTTTTTTTTAAAGGCTCACTACAAACTACTCGGCCAATTGCTGAGCTCCCACTGTTTTAACATTAACAAATGTCAAATTTTACAAGAATGGTAATGTAACATCTCAATAACGTCATCTAGTGGTCGTTTGTAAATACTTAAAGGGCGGCCCTTGTAGTCGGTAAAAGTTCTTTTTTTTTGAAGTTATTGTTGGCACCACTGCAAATAATGCTTTATCGAAAGAGATTCATTTCGAACCTTATTTATGGTTAATGGCCTTTCACAGTCCACTCCTGAACATGAGTCTCTCTAAGTTTCCTCCATTTATCTCGATGACTTGCCCTCTGATACCAGTGTGTGCCTGCTGCCTCTTTGATGTTGTCCATCCAATTTTGGAGGTCGCCCACGCTTCTCTTTTGTAATCTTGGCCCCCATTGTATAATACGCCATGTCCATCTCGTATCATCCTGTCTGGCAACATGACCTGCCCAAGCCTATTTTAGCGTTGCTTTCCGTTTCATAACATCCTCCGCTTTTGTTTGTCGACGTATTTCTTCTTAGAGTAGACATTAGTTATCTAGAAATGTATATATATATATATATATATATATATATATATATATATATATATATATATATATATATATATATATTCATATTCTAGAGAACTAATGTCTACTCTAAGAAGAAATACGTCGGTAGAAATTTGTTTACAAACAATAATTTTTTTTTTCCCCGATTTCTGAGCGGTACTTCCGCTGCTCTGTGCACTTGTTGATCGCTCGCGACTCCATCATTCATTTTTTTGTAATCGTCATGCGCTATATGTGATAATTTTGACAGTTTACCCGCCCAAAGATAGGAACTCCTAAAAATTGAAAGTGTTTCTCTATTGAAATAACCGGTCAAGTGCAAGTTGAACTTGCACAATTAGTGTTCCGTACGTTAATTGCTTTTAAAATAAAAAATTTTGTTACGGTGGTATAAAATGATGTATAAAGTGACTTCACAAAACACACCCCAAATGGGTTTTCAACAAAGTTTGTTTCCAATCTTTACTGAAAACTGATTACCTTGAAATTTTTGTTTTTTTTATGTACCAGATAAATTATTAAAGGTAATGCACTCGTGATAATTTTCGTTCAATCTATACCCCGTGGAGATTATTCCAGAATTTTTTCAAAACTTTTTGATCAGTACTTTTCGAGATAAGGTAGGGGGACAGCGATTTTTTAAAAATAATACAAAGAAAAGTGTGCGCAAGTATTACTTTATATATATTTTTTTTAATCGTGTTTTCACCAGCTTTCATTTGACACCACACTCGATGACCTAGTAAAAAAATTTTTTTTCACTTCCTATTTCACCCCTCGAAACTAACCCCTTAAGTCAAAATTTAACTTTCAAAACTACACAGCTCTGATGAGGCCATTAATTCCTATATTAGTACCAAATTTCAACTTTCTATGTCAAATAGTTTCGTAGAAAATCGGGTGTGACAGACACCGAAGTCATCTTATAAGTGTTCCGTACGGAACACTAAAAAGAGTGCAGTAATTCAACGTTTGAAAGCAGATGAATCCAACGTAACATTCGCGAAGGAGTTTGGTGTAGCTCATTTCGACAAGAAAGCAGAGCAAAAGCACGATTAAAGATTTATTTAATGCTGATGTTTTAAATTCTAAACGAATTAAGAAATCTAATCAGGAAAAAAGGGAAACAAGCATTATTACAGTGGTTTAAAGTGTAACGAAATCGAGGAACACCCGTAAAGGGTCCTATTTTATATAGGAAAAAGCCCATTTCTTTACTTCGCACTTTAATGTTTAAGTAAAGAATCATTATCGGTGAGATAAAATGACGTCAGTGATTGGTTGCAGCGAACATGACTGGCACGATTAAAAACAAAATATTGGTAATCGGTAAATCTCAACTCTCAAGATGTTTCAGAAGTGTGCAGTCATTATCAGTATATTACGAGAATAATTAAAAAGCTGGGATGACATCTGATATTTTCTTATTCCTGGGATCGTGAGTTGACAGCGAAAACCTTGAAGTAAATACGAATGCCATTAATAATATTACTAAAATTACTTTACTCGACGCCATCCTAATGACTTATTAAACTTGCACAAAGTATAATAAAGACTTATTTTAGACACGCCGCGCCGGATTAATAGCAGGAATCGAACAAAGTTCCAACAACTCCTCTGTAGATACGAGCGATCACCTTCTTACTTGACAGACTGTATATACATATACGTATATATACATATATATACATATACATACATATACATATATTATATATACATATATATATATATATATATATATATATATATATATATATATATATATATATATATATATATCTCAGGTGGCCCAAAACCACTCTATTCTCTTTGAGGGCTGGTAGGCCAGCCATAAGTCAACAGAATATGTAAATATGACCTTGGTGAAAAAGCGTTAAATTTCGAGATATTAATACTTATGACTTTAGTGAAAATATATACTTTCTCAGTCTATCGAGTGCCATAACTACAAATTTCCGTATTCTAAGATTCTAACTATTGTTATGTAATCCTGCATAACCATGCTGTTGTTCAGAGTTCAAAATAAAACTAATTGTACTAAGCTTGTGGGGAAAAAACATTTTTGCAAGTATCATGAGTAAAAACACTTAATTAGCTAGTGTCAATATCGCAAAATTTAACGATTTTACACTAAGGTCATATTCTGATGAGTTATGAGCTGGCTTGTCAACCAGGCAGGAAACACGTGGGTTTTTGGGACGCCCTGTATATATGTAACACATGGGCTGAAAAGTCCCGGGCCTAACACATAGATGGCGCTAGTTTTATTGCAGTCACTTTTTTTTCAGTTAATACTAACCTTCAAAAGACAGCTGTTAAAATTTCATGATATTCTATTCATTAGTTTGTGAGTTATTGTGCTAAGAGTGACGCTACTTTTGTTATTTTCAAAACAATGGATCAAAAACAATTTCGTGTTTTAATTTTACACTGCTTCTTGATGGGAAAAAATACCGTTCAAGCGAAGCAATGGCTTGAAAAGTGTTATGGGGACTCCGCTCCATCAGAAACAACAATAAAACGTTGGTTTGCTGACTTCAAACGTGGTCGTAGAGACACCGATGATGCAGAACGCAGTGGACGTCCAAATGAGGCGGTAACACCAGAAAACATCAAAAAAAATCCATAAAATCGTTTTTGAATGATCGAAAAGTGAAGTTGCGTGAGTTAGCTGACATCGTAAAGATATCAAAAGAACGTGTTGGCTTTATATTGCATGAGCATTTGACTATGAGAAAGCTCTGTTCAAAGTGGGTGCCGCGTTTGCTCACTGTTGATCAAAAACAAGAACGTGTTGATGATTCTGAGCAGTGTTTGGCCATGTTTAAACGTAACAAACCGGAATTTTTGCGTCGATATGTGACAATGGATGAAACATGGATCCATCACTTCACTCCGGAATCAAAACGATCGTCATCTGAGTGGACAGCAACTGGTGAACCTCGTCCAAAGCGCCCGAAAGCACAACAATCGGCTGGAAAGGTTATGGCCTCGGTATTTTGGGATGTACGTGGTGTAATATTCATCGACTATCTTGAGAAAGGAAATACCATCAACAGTGAATATTATAGAGCGTTATTGGAGCGTTTGAAGGCCGAAATTGCAAAGAAACGACCGCATATGGCAAAGAAAAAAATTTTGTTTCATCAAGACAACGCACCGTGTCACAAGTCAATCAAAACAATGGCAAAACTACATGAATTGAACTGCGAATTGCTCCCACATCCACCGTATTCGCCAGATTTGGCTCCCAGCGACTACTGGCTGTTCGCAGACCTGAAAAAAAATGCTCGCTGGTAAGAAATTTCGCACGAATGAAGAGGTTATCGCTGAAACTGAGGCCTATTTTGAGGCAAAAGATAAATCGTTCTACAAAAGTGGTATTGAAATGTTAGAGCGGCGCTGGAATGATTGCGTTGCTCTTGATGGAGATTACGTTGATGAAATAAAGCTAATTTTGAACCAAAAAAAACCGTGTTTTCTTTGTTAGGCCCGGGACTTTTCAGCCCATGTGTTTATACAAACACACTCCCTCACCCTTATATGGTTTACTAGAAATATTTATGCATAAAAATTGTTCATTATACCAACAAAAAACAAGAAAAATGTACATTAAAACTGAGCAAATAAAATTTTCCCCAATATCAATAAAAATAACCGGTCAAGTGCCAGTTGAACTTGCGCAATTAGTGTTCCGTACGTTGACTGCTTTTGAAATAAAAAATTTTGTTACGGAAGTAGTTTGGGCAACTGCCAATAACAAGCCAGCTTCTTTTCCAGACTGTGACGGTATTTTCCTGTCATATAGTGTTTGATAATATTTCTCTGTAGCTTCCTTTATCTCTTTGAATCGTGCGATCTCTTGGTTATCGTTAATTATAATTTTTGTTATTTGATATCTCCCTTCATTCATTTGTTTGTTTAGGTGTTTCAAATTTTTTCCCTCTTTCAAAGCTTCTTCTGTTTTCGAGTTTCTGTACTGTCTGACGTCTTCTCTGATCTTTTTCTTTATTTTTTTGTCTATTTCTGCCAATTCTAATCTGCAATTTGTAGGATCATTTCTTAATAGTCGTTCCTGTTTTTAATTTTTGTGTTTTTTCTTTTTTCAATGTTGCTATTTGTTTTGTAGTCATGAGTAGGCCGTTCGTTATTTGTGCGTTTAATTCATCAAGTTCTGTTTGGTAGTTTATGTGTTTTATATGATTTTCCAGGACTTGTCGATATTCGTCTGTGTTTTGCTTTAGTATTTCTGTTGGTGTCTTTATCTTTGTATGGGCTATCAATCTACGTCTCTCCTGCTTCAGATTTATTCTTATTTTTGCTGTGAGCATCCGATGCTCACTACCCATGCTTATGATGTTCAGGACTGCCGTATCAGTTACAATATTCTTGTCATTTCATAACACATAACACAGGGGAACAGCTGTTTTGGTGTCGAGGTTTTTTGAGCTGATTCTATATCAATTTGATGTCCTGAATTCAAATAACGTATTCATTTGTACCTAGGAGCTCAAATTTTTTAAGATATACAATTTTAGAGAAATATAAGTTACATTATTGTAACTCAAATCCGTAAGTGTAGTAAACAAAAGTAGATACGAAATTTTTATTTTAGTTATACAAAATACAATATTATGTCGTACTTACAAACAAAAAAAAAACATTGAAGAAATGAAATAGTCACTCAACACTTGGAAAGCTTCTTTTCCGCGACATTCTTGAATGTTTTTTTAAACAGTCCCTTTTTAAACTCCAGCTGTAATCTGCCATCATGTGCATGTCCCATCTTCCTTGGTAGCGGTCCTCCATAACTTTAATATCTTGGTGAAATCTTTCACCTTGTTCCTCACTCATGTCTCCTAAATTTTCTGGAAAAACGGTCTAAGTGGCTGTGTAAATAGTGTATTTTAATACTCATATTGCACCCTAAGGATTTGAAACTATTAAGCATCTTGTTAACCATTTCAACATAGTTTTGAGCTTTATGTTTGCCTAGAAAATTTTCTACAACTGCAACAAATGATGTCCAAGCTTCTCGTTCAACTTGATTCATTGAATTTATGAAGGCAGGATCCTTAATTAATTGTCTTATTTGTGGACCGTCAAATATCCCTGCTTTGAGTTTTTCTGTGCTCAACTGATGCATTTTTTACCCCTATATATGCAAAACAAGACCCATTCTTATCAAGAGCCTTTACAAATTGCTTCATTAAGCCCAACTTTATATGTAACGGAGGAAGTATGATTTTTTCTCTTTCAACCAAAGCGTCGTTAATGACATTCTTTTCCCCAACGTCCATGTTTTCTCTCTGAGGCCAATCTTTTCTAACCCAGTGGTGTGTTTTGTCCCTACTATCCCAGAGGCACAAGAAACACGGATATTTCGTGTAACCACTTTGCTGCCCAAGAAGAAAGTTTACCATTTTTAAGTCTACACAAATCATCCATTGATGTTCGTAATACTTTATCTTCTGCAAGACCAAAGCTATGGTATTATATTCTTCTTTCAGTTTCGTTGAGTGAGCTAGTGGTATTGAACCATATTTATTCCCATTATGTAGAAGGACACATTTTTAAACTTCGCTTTGAACTGTCAATAAATAGGCGCCAATCATCTGGAATATATTCAGAAAGTCCCATTTCTTTCATGAGTCCCCTAATTTCGTGACAAAATACAAGATTGTCTTCTTGAGAAAAGAATGGTAGCAGATCTTTTTCTCTTGTACGGTAAAAGGTAATTTTGGTTCCTTGTTCCAGTAAATTTTTGTCGTTCAACCTAGAAGCCAGTACTTCAGAAGCTTTTTTCGATAAATTGAGATCCCTGGTGAGATCATTTAATTCATTTTGATTGAAGCGTTGAGGAACTGATGACGTCCCCTCATAGTCACTGTTAGTTTCATTAGCATCAGAACTTTTATTAGCATCAGAAGAGCGATCAGAGGGAAAATATTCGTCATCAGAGATATGTGGTAGCTGATGAAATGTTGGAATCGGTATTTCATCTGAGTGCGGGATAGGGCGTATTGCCGAGTCTAAATTGGGATAAGTCCACTTACTGCGGTTATTTCGATTGATTCCATTAGTATTTACTAAACAGAAATATCAATCATTGAAGTGGTTTTTTGGTTCTCTCCAAACCATTGGTACGCCGAATTTTAGACATTTTCTTTTCCCGGTAGTCCACTGCCGTAAATGCTCTGTACAAGTTTTACATACGAGATGCGGGGCCCACGTTTTGTCCTGATCACCAAGCTTAACTCCAAAGTATCCAAGATACGCTCGCTTTACAAAGTCAGTAATAGTTTGTCTGTTTTGTTGAAACATGTATTCTCCGCATATACAGTCCCTGGACAAATTATTAGACGCACTGCAAGATTTCATGTAAAATATTAATTACCGAGTGATATTGTACCGTTTTATTATTTTAAATTGATTTGTTTTTTATTTTTATATTATCCAATCAATTACCTATTTATTTGACATAAATAAAACAGCATTAATTTAGAAAAGCATAAGTTTATTAAGTTTTAAAGAAAAGTGAAATTAATGTTAGTAAAAGTCAATATTTAGTTGAGCCACCTTTAGCCGCTATCAAAGCTTTAATTCTGTGCGGCATGCTATCAATGCAAGATTGTACTGTCTCCTGCATTTGAGGATGATGATTCCACACATGAACAATCTTTTCTAGGAGCTGAGTTTTGTTGGTAATCACATCTTTAGCCACTTCTCTTTTCATCAGCTCCCACACATTTTCAATGGGGTTCATATCAGGGCCAATCCAACAGAGGGATATTTTTTTCTGCCAAAAAAGCTTTAACAGACCGAGCAGTGTGGCAGGGAGCTCCATCTTGCATGAAAGTGAATGGTTCCCCATTTGGAAACCATTCTCTGAGCTGCGGAATCAACCGATTTTGTAATACTTCTTTGTACTGATCTTGCCTCATTATTCCTTTGACGACGTACAGACGTCCAGTGCCCTTGCCGCTGATGACTGACCAAATCATCACTTTGGTGGGATGTTTAACCGTCGGGACGACACAATCAGGATGAAACTTTTCTCCATGACGACGACGCACATACTGAGCTTTATTCTGCAAAATTTCGAATGTGCTTTCGTCACTGAAGCAGACCTGTCAAAAATAGGAAAAATATATAAACATCCATGTTTATTTGCTTTATTTAACTGAAAATGATAATAATGTATCAATTATTGATTAAATTGCTGTATCTTACCGATCTCCAGAAGTCCACATCTTTGTCTTGCCATTGTTTGGCCCACTTCAGGCGCTTTGCTTTTATTGCAGCTGTTAACTTGGGCTTCCTGGCGGGGCGACAGGCCTTAAAATCTAATTCTTTCAATTTTCTTCGAACAGTGCGCTCAGAAGCATTTACGCTAGCATCCTGGAGTTGTGATTTTATTACCTTTGTTTTCTACACAAATTTTCTTCAAACATCTCTCTGACCGTGGAGTGAAAATTGGTTTTCTACCACATCTTTTCTTTCTTTTCGGGCTTAATTCCTTCCCTGACTCAATTTTCTTTTTTATGCGTCGTACACTAGCTTCAGAAACCTCCAATCTTCGTGATATTTCTCGGTTTGTAAATGTTTTCGCAATCACAAGGGCCTTCACTTCAGCTTTTTTACATGGTGAAAGATCGCCTTTTCTACCCATAATGAAAATAATCCAATTACTTTTTTAAAATACTGCATACAAAATAAACTAATAACTGAGTAGTATAAAACTGTTAAACAAACAATCACAGTCCATAAAGCCACAGAAACACGTCCGTACCTGACTCGATTCCGATCGCGACTGATACAGGTTTGTACTTATTTACGTTCATGTATCACTTTGTCAACACAGTGTTGCCATATGTTAAAAATAAATACAAATATGTAGTCTACAACAATTCTTTTAAATAAAAATCAATAATATTGTAGTTTAAATATACCATTATTGCATAAAAACTCTTAACAAACATAAAATTACAAAAAAAAATACAGTGCGTCTAATAATTTGGCCAGGGACTGTATAGCAAAACACATCAGGTTGATTTACACAACTTCTTCTTGAACTGGAACCTGAACTCATTTTAATTCTGTTCAATAACACAAAAACACTCTTTTCTTAACATAAAATAACACGCCGAATTCGATCTACTCTCATTAGTAAGAACGCACAAACTGACGAGACTTACCCGAGTTAGGTGATTAAAAGGGTCAGTTCAGGTACCTGATAGGCAATGGTTCCACTCTTTATAGATTTACCTGGAATTTACTCAATTACAGACTGACAATAAAACCATTGTACCTACATTAATGAATATATAATAATTTTAGAACTCTCATAAATGAATATACTGAATAAAAACCACATTGGTAGATAAGTTGATGTATCTAAAAAAGTAGAGCTGATAGAGAAAAACGGATTGCATGTATAGATTTAGCGTCCCAAATATAGTTAAAATCAGCTCTAAAATCCCAGGCACCAAAACAAAAATATTTTTTTGTTGCCCTGTGTAATCAATTTCATTTTTCGTTTTTTCTATCTGGGCTTTGCCATGTCCATCGTCTGTGGTCTGGGTTTTGGAAAAATGTATTCATAACGTAAGTTACTTTCGTTTACAAAATTTAATAACATTTTTCCTCTGCTGTTCCTCGTACCCAAACCAAACTTCCCGATACTCTTTTCATTTGTATTCATTGGTTTCCCTATTTTGGCATTGAAGTCGCCGATTATTATAATATATATCTTGTTTTATATTGTAGCAATGCTTTATTTATATTTTCTTAGAATTGGTCAATTGCTTCTTCCTCGCTGTCTGATGTCGGCGCATATACCTGAGGGATCTTACATTTACATCTTCTGTTCATCTGTCTGCTGAAATCACTTATTTCCGCTAAGCCCAACACTGTCCATTTTATGTTTTATGTAAATTAAAATTATATATATATATATATATATATATATATATATATATATATATATATATATATATATATATATATATATAGTAGAACCCCGATTAACCGAGTCGCGATTATCCGAGCTCCGGATTAACCGAGCCAATCTAAGAACCTGATTATCCGAGGTACGCGCGTCTATGCTGCGTATTAACCGAGCTTCTAAAATATGTATGTACATATTTCCATTTAATATCGTCGGGGCCTTCGGGGAATCCCCCTGACCCGTGTGAGGGGTTCCCCTATTTATGTTTTTGGACTCTTTCAGCATGTAAATTTGCGTGAATGCAGTGCGTTATAGCGTTTACTATGGAGAAGTACGAGTATTCTTACATAATTTATTTGGTTGGAATTCTGGTAGTTAAGTGTAATTAATACGAACTGCTTTATTTGAATTTTTGTTTGTCGTGTTATAATAGAGCAAAACAAGCGTAAAAGAATCGTCGTTCCTATTAAACAAAAATTAAAGCCTATCAGAAGGATTGAAGCAGGAGACACGACAATTAAAGTGGTTGCACGAGATTATGGAGTAGGTGAGGTAACAGTTGGAGATTGGAAACAAAACCGCACAAAAATAGAAAAGTGGTGTATAAATCAAGCCTCCTCGTCCTCAGGAAGAAAATCAATGAAAACCGGTGACTATGAAAAGGTTAACGAAGCTTTGTTCATGTGGTTTAACCAACAGAGATCAAAAGGTCTCTCTCTCTCTGTCAGGTCCAATTTTACAACAGAAAGCAATAATGATTAGTAGGCAATTCCCAGAGATAGATCAGTTTACCGCCAGTTCTGGATGGCTTGACTGCTGGAAAAAACGGTACGTTGTACGACAACTGACTGTATGTGGTGAAAAACTTTCTGCTGATCTGTCATCAATTGAGAAGTTTAAGTAGAACTTTAAAAAGCAAATCGAAGATTGTGTATACACATGTGATCAAATTTACAACTGTGACGAAACTGGTCTGAATTATAAAATGCTTCCATCAAAAACATTGGCATCTCGTCAAGAAAAATCAGCTCCTGGGCACAAACAAAGTAAGGAAAGATTAACTATAATTGTATGTTCCAATGCATCTGGCAAGCACAAAATCCCACTGATGGTGATTGGCAAGTCTGCACGTCCAAGAGCTTTAAAAGACATCTCACCCAAAGCCCTACCAGTCTATTACAAAAGCCAGAAGAGCGCATGGATGGATGCGACCTTATTTACTAACTGGTTTGAAGAAGAGTTCGTGCCATCTGTGACTAAATTTTTGAACAGAAACCGTCTTCCTATTAAAGCAATTTTGTTAGTGGATAATGTCCCCTCTCTCACCCTAGAGAAGGACTTCATGTGGGCGAAATTGTAAAATTTTTTTCCTCCAAATGTAGCCAGCATAATGCAATCAATGGATCAAGACATCCTCGAAAACATTTAAAAAAATTAAAGGCGTTTATATCTTGAACATCTGTTAGAATACACAGAAAAGGAGGATATTATCAATGGGATGAGAAAAGTTACACTGAAAAATGTTATTTACTGGTAAGTCAAGATTGGGATTCTGTGCGTACTACCACTGTTCGAAAAATCTTGGTCAAAAGTTATTAATTTTGAGGACTATAATGACAGTGAAGATGATACTCCATTAAATGAATTAGCTTTGAAATTGAGAAGCCATGGAGAAATGTCCTGTTCAAATTTTAATAGCGAGATAGAAGAAAAAGAAAAAAGTTTATTTGAATTAATGCAAAAATTAAAAGGTTGCGAAAATGTGTCAAGAGAGAGATGTTGAATGGATTACAACAGATGATTTAGAAGAAGAAATGAGTATTGAAGAAATAACGAATGCCTTTCAGGAAACCGAAAAATCAGATGACGAAGCGGCGGTGGATCAACAGTCTCCCACTAAGATCTCTCATCAAGAAGGTTTTGCTTCTTTGGAAAAAGCTTTGAGGTATATCGAACAACAACTAGAGGCAACCCCAGCGGATTTGCTTCTTCTTAATAGATGGAGATACATTGCAATATGAAACAGAAGCGCATAGATACCTATTTCACTGTTTTATAATTTATATGTAAAAAACGTTAATACGTCGGTTTATAGTATTGGTGTTTATTTTTTGAATGAATAAAAAACAAATCCGGATTATCCGAGTTTTCAGTTATCTGAGAAGGGTGCCCCCACGTTACCTCGGATAATCGGGGTTCTACTGTATATATATATATATATATATATATATATATATATATATATATATATATATATATATATATATATATATATATATATATATATATATATATATATATATATATATAATTTTAATTTCTCTGCGTTTTTCTTCATATTTAGGGAGATAACTACTCACATCCTCATACAAGAATCGATCTTGGAGATAGCGGACCAGTTTTTATTTTCGAAGCGGTGGCAGTATGAAACCTTTTAATAGAGAGATTTTGCAAGGCTTATTTTGGCAGGCCACTGTCTTTGTCTTTATTGGAAACATGCGTAATAGTAAAGGGAAGAAATTAAATGTATACACTCAGCTGTAATCGTTATTTGAGGCATACGCCCACCGGAGCTTGTGCAGTGTTGAAACAAAATAAGAGGAACCGTTATTAAGGATAACGATTTCCCTTATTTAGGAACTTATAGAAGTCATTTCTTCTTTTTCTTCTTCCGACTTATAGTTAGGCACTATTTCCTGCTCTATAGATCGTCGTTTCATCTCTTTCTTGGACGTCCCATTGATCTTCCATTCAGTGACTTGTCTCTTGCTGTAGGTACTATCGTGTTGTTTGCCATTCTTCCTTCACCTGTTCTATTGGTTCTTCCACCACCAGCTTGCACCTGATCGGCTCTTTTGCTATTACTATTGCCTTGATTTTTTCACTTAAGATTGACATATTATATTGTTTTGCTCCTATCTAGAATTCGTATAGCAGCCTTTGCAGATAGTTCTCGGTCTCAGCCATTATCATTGCGTCATCTGCATAACGTATAATTTTAAGTTTTCTGTTACCCATTCTATATCCCTTCTTTCTTTTGACATTCTTTATAATTTCATCCGTAACAGTATTAAATAGAGGAAGACTCCTTGCCTAATTCCAGATTCTTAGTTGATTGGTTCTGTCATTCCTTCTGTTCATCTTGCGACTACTTTATTGTCTTTATATATATTCTCGATAGTTTTAATTAGGTCTAATGGATGTTCCTGTTAGATAATAGATGAATAACGTCTTCTATTTGCACATTGTCGAAAGCTTTTTAAAGTCTATCAGGCACAAGTATGCTGGAATGTTGAATTCTCTGGATTTTTCTTTTACCAGTCTCACAATGAATACGGCATCGGTGCATGAACGCCCACTTCTGAATCCTTGCTGTTCTTTTTCCAGTTGTATTCTCGTGTTTATTTTTGTTGTAATAATCTTTGTTGTTAATTCCGGTTTAGTAGATTCATTGATCTGTTACCTCTAGTGTTCTCGAATGCATATTTATATTGCTTTTTATGGTCAAAGTATGTATTATTTAATCTCAACTCGTTTATGCGCTACATAAATTTATCATAAGCTCCCCGTTGTCATTTTTTAGGTTTTCATTAAATCTCTGTTTAGCTCCTGGTATTACCTCGTTTCCAACTCTTGCATTATTATCATCATCATCATCATATATCAGCCCTTTAGCGTCCACTGCTGGATATAGGCCTCCCTTAATTTTTTCCAGTTAAACCGGTCTTGCGCTTTTTGGATCCAGTTTCCCGCTACTCTTCTCAGATCATCTGTCCATCTGGTGGGAGATCTTCCTCTATTCCTACACGCTTCTTGTCTAGGTCGCCATTCCAACACTTTCCTAGTCCATCTGTTATCTTGCTTTGTGGCTAGATGACCGGCACAATTCCATTTCAAAGATAGAACTTTCTTAAGCATCTACTACTCTCGCTCGGTTCCTAATTTCTTTATTTGGGACTTTATCTCGGTGAGACAAACCCAACATTGACCGCTCCGTTGCCGCTTGAGTTACCCTTATCTTATTTATTGTTTTCTTTGTCAAAGTTAGATTTTCTGCTCCATAAGTAAGCACAGATAATACGCATTGGTTAAAGATCTTTCGTTTATGGCAAATAGGTATGCCTGTTTTTGGCGTTTCTCTTAGTTTGCCAAATGCGGCCCAAGCTAGAGTGACCCTCCGTTGCAGTTCATGAGTCTGATTGTCTCTGCCCAACTTAATTTCATGTCCCAAATATTTATATGTCACGACTTGCTCGATGTTTACGCCGTTTACTGATAGTGGCTTGATAAAAACTAGATTTGTCATAAACTGGGTCTTCAAAAAATTTATCTTAGGCCAATTTTATGGGACTGTTCTTTTAGGGTGTCGAGCATGACATTCGCATGATCTGCGCGATCTGTTAACATGACTATGTTATCGGCGAATCTCAAGTTATTCAGCATTTCTCCATGTATATTGATGCCTATGTCGCTCCAATTCAGATTTTTAAACATGTGTTTCAGAAAGGTGATTGATAAACATCTTTGGGGAAATAGTGTCACCCTGACGCACACCTGTTTCGACTTAAAATTTGTTTATTTCCTTATGTAATTTATCTGTTAATGTTGCCTGACAGAAGATATGTATTAGGATTTCGATGTACCTTGAATCTATACGGCATTGAAGAGTCTTAAAAAGCATATCCTGGTTCACTGAATCGAAGGCCTTCTCATAATCCACAAAGATTAATATTAAAGGCCTGTTATATTCGACACACTTTTCTACAATTAACTTAACAGTCAAAAGGTGATCATTGACAACATGGCCTGCTCGGAAGCCAGCTTGATTGGTAAAAGTCTAGCTTTGAGGTCCAACGTTTTGTTAATATTTTTGTGAACCTCTTATAAATATGGAAGAGGATGCTTATAGGGAGGGTAGTTTGATAGATCTATTGAAACACCTTCTTTTATAAAGGGTAATGATAATAGCGTTGTTCCACTGCGTTGGTGTTATAGACTTAGTAAGACATAGGTCAAACAGTATTGTAAGGACCCTGATGGCAGTAGGTCCAGCCAGCTTTATGGCTTCAACCACAGCACCATCCTCACCTGGAGACTTATTATTTTTCTTCTCACTCAAGATTTGTATGATCTCATCTTCTATTATTTCGGAATTATCTTCTGAACCTTGTTTTTGAATATGTGGAATCTCATACGATGTGTCGTTATTAGTGTTTTTATAAAGCTATTTATAAAAACCTTCAACAATATTCATAATCTCTTCCTTATCCGTTATCACTCTTCCACCTTCGTCTTTAGTTTTTGTGTAATTTTTGTTCCCGTAGATAATTTGGATCTCAAACTTTTAGACTTTTATTCTCCTATATTACTTTTTTTTCTCGTTCGGTGTTAAACTTTCTAATATCTCTTCTTATTGATGTTGATACTGGCGCATTGGTATAACAATTAAAAATAAACGAAAAAATCGTAATTCTTAGAAGTTACCAAAGTGTTGTGTTCTTCGCATTTGCTGAACCATCCCAGGACGCGTTTCGTCGTATCACGGCTCATCAGCCGGGCTAGGTTCAGTAAATACGAGAACACACTTTTAGTCCTTTATCCAAGTAACTAACGGAAAACTATAACAAATTTGTTATAGTTTTATACTTTGTTTTATTGCAATTCTGCCGTAATGTGAAAGTGCAATTCCTTTGCATAATGCCGCGCATGCTTGAGATAACGATAAGAACAAAGTCAAGTGGAAAATAAGCGTTGCAAAATCTCTCTAATATGTCTTATCGGATACCCCAAGCTATATAATCGCAACTTTAAACTAATTTACACCTGATGAAATTATGAGTTTCATAGATTTTCTTCACCATGATCGAAAGGAGAACCATCAGACCATCATAATTGCGTGCCTGCATAAAAAAAATATATTTCAATTGCAATATTCACCAGCCGCATACATTAATTAAATTAATTATTATACATTCCTAAAGTTAATATATAGAAGAAAGTATTTTTTCTCCACTTGAATCTAGTACGGATTTGTTAACTCCAGTTAACCTAGTAATTATCAATTAACTAATACAAAGAGGCTATTTTTTGCTGTGCTAATGGGTTCTACTGGTCTTGTAAGTGCCTTTTCAAAGAAATATTTGTTATAGAAGAATGTATTTTTTTTTTAACAATGTTTTGTCACGTTCTCTAGATCGTCATGTACGAGGCTGGTTTGAAAAGTCCGTGCAAAAATAAAAACTACTTATGTGTTTGAGGTAAACCTTTTTTATTTTTCGACATAGTCTCCTTTTAGGCTTATACACTTCGTCCAACGATGTTCTAGTTTGTTGATCCCTTCCGAATAATAGGATTTGTCCAAGTCTGCAAAATATCCATTAGTGTCTGCAATCACCTCCTCGTTTGAATAAAATCTTTGTCCCGCCAGCCATTTCTTCAAATTGGGGAACAAATAGTAGTCCGAGGGAGCCAAGTCTGGAGAATAGGGGGGATGTGAAACGAGTTGGAATCCTATTTCCATCAATTTTGCGACCACAACTGCTGAGGTGTGTGCTGGTGCGTTGTCGTGATGGAAAAGGACTTTCTTGTGGGCCAATCGCGGACGTTTTTTCTTGCAGCTCGGTTTTCAAACGGTCCAATAACGATGAATAATATTCACCTGTAATAGTTTTACCCTTTTCCAGATAGTCGATGAGGATTATCCCTTGCGAATCCCAAAAGACAGTCGCCATAAACTTTCCGGCCGAAGGAACGGTCTTCGCCTTTTTTGGTGCAGATTCCCCCTTGGTAACCCATTGTTTAGATTGTTGTTTGGTCTGAGGAGTATAGTAATGTATCCATGTTTCATCCACAGTGACGAAACGACGCTTAAAGTCCTCCGGATTCTTCTGGAACAGCTGCAAACCATCCTTGCAACACTTCACACGATTCCGTTTTTTGGTCAAGCGTGAGCAATCGCGGCACCCATCTTGCGGATAGCTTTCTCATGTCCAAATGTTTATGCAAAATATTATGTACCCGTTCAGTCGAGATGCCCACAGCACTAGCAATCTCACGCACCTTAACTCTTCTGTCATCCATCACCATATCATGGATTTGATCAATGATTTCTGGAGTCGTAACCTCCATAGGCCGTCCAGAACGTTCAGCGTCACTTGTGCCCATATGGCCAGTTCGAAAATTTTGAAACCACTTATAAACTGTTCTAATCGAAGGTGCAGAGTCACCATAATGTTTATCAAGCTTCTCTTTAGTCTCCTGAGGCGTTTTGCCTTTCATAAAGTAATGTTTAATCACCACACGAAATTCTTTTTCGTCCATTTCTTGAAAATCACTCGACTTCCTTGATTCACACGAATGCCAAACACAAAGAAATAGACCAATATGGCTGAAACTTGGTGTGCGTTCATTCAAGAGATGCTACTAACTAAACATGACCTCGATACGCGCCGGTGGTGCCATCTCTCGGACTTTGCACGGACTTTTCAAACCAGCCTCGTATGAATGTGAACTAACGCGTAGGCTGAAAAGTTTTTAGTCTAGCTACTTAAAACACATTCTTTTGTAAAATTCAACTTTATTCATCAATATAGTCTCCTTTAAGAGCGATACAATCAGTCTAATGCTTTTATGACATTTCTATACCTTTCTTGTAGAAGGATTTATGATTGCCTTCAAAATAGGCCTCAGTTTTCTGCGATAACTTCTTCATTTTAGCGAAATCTCTTTCCCTCGAGCATTTTTTTGAGGTCTGCGAGTAGATAATAGTCGCTGGGGGCCAAATTTGGAGAATACGGTGGACGAGGAAGAATTCGAACTTCAATTCATGCAATTTTGCCATCGTAACCATCTACTTGTGACACGGTGCATTGTCTTGTCGAAAGAGCACTTTTTTCTTGTTCATTTATGATCGTTTCTTTGCGATTTCTGCCTTTAAACGCACCAATAACTTTATATAATATTCGCTATTGATGGTTTTTCAAAACGCAGGCCAAAACCTTCCCAGCCGACTGTTGTGTCTTTGGTCGCTTCGGGCGGCTTTCACCGGCTACTGCCCACTCAACTGACTGCCGATTTGATTCCGGTGTGTAGTGGTGGATCCGTGTTTCATCCATTTTCACATATCGCATAAAAAAATCCTTTTTATTGCGCTTAAACAGGTCCAAACAGCGCTCAGAATCATCAACATGTTCTTGTTTTCGATTCACTGTAAGCAAACGCGGTACCCATTTCGGACAGAGCTTTCTCATGCCCAAATGTTCATGCAAAATATGACCGCATGTTTTTTTGATACCTTTAGGATGTCAGCTATCTCATGCAATTTCACTTTACGGTCATCCAAAACAATTTTGTAAATTTTTCTGATGTTTTCCGATGTAACCACATCATTTGGGACTTTTGAATGGGAAAACGTGTGAGGAGGTAAAAGCGAAATTGGATATTGTTTATGGGGACCCTTCGCCGTCAGTGACAACAGTCAGCTATTGGTTCAACGAATTTAAACGTGATCGAACAGCCGTTTTTGATGAGGATCGCCCGGGACGCCCATTAGATGTGGTTACCGAGGAAATCATTGGAAAAGTCCACGACATGATTCTAGCTGATTATCGAACGAAAGTGCCGACGGCAGCGGTAATTAATATTATACATAATAAGTTGGCTATGAAAAAGTTGTCGGCCCGATGAGTGCCGCGATTGCTCACCGTGGACAACAAGCGGGTGCCGTTTTCAACTTCGAAGCTGTAAATGGAACAATTAAAGCGAAATCCGAAGGACTTTTTGGGTCGAGTTATCATCTATAATATATATAAAATGCAACGTCTCTCTGTCTGTCTGTCTGTCTGTCCGTTAGTGCGCTTATCACTGGAGAACCACTTATCCGATTTACGTACTTTTTTTTTAAAAAACATACATATATTCTCTAGCCAGGTTATAGGCTATATTTTATTACGATAGGTAGCATACGGAATGAGCAGTGACGATAATAGTGAATGAAGTCGGAAAAAAGTTTGCCGCTAGCGCGTTCCCTTGCAATATACAGCCTAAACCATTAAATATGGAACAATATTATGTAGCAGAGAATATCTATAATCTAGAATATATATAAAATGCAATGTCTCTCTGTCTGTCTGTCCATTAGTGCGTTTATCACGCGAGAGCCACTTATCCAATTTACGTGTCTTTTTTTAAATTCATACATATATTCTTTGGCCAGGTTATATAATAATAATAATCTATATCTATAATGTGTATAAAATGCAGCTTCTCTCTGTCTGTCTGTCCGTTAATGCGCTTATCTTTGGAGAACCACTTATCCGATTTACGTGCTTTTTTTTAAACATATATATATATATATATATATATATATATATATATATATATATATATATATATATATATATATATGTTCTCTGGCCAGGTTATCTATCTATAATATATATAAAATGCAACGCCTCTCTGTCTGTCTGTCTGTTAGTGCGTTGCGTACTTTTTTTTTAAAACATACATATGTTCTCTGGCCAGGTTATACGATATATTTTATTGCGTTAGGTAACATAAAGAATAAGCAGTGACGATAATAGTGATTCAAGTCGGAAAAAAAGGCTACCGTTAGCGCGTTCTCTTGCAATATACTGGCTAAACCATTAAATACGGAACAATATCATGTTGCAAAGAATATAATATATATAAAATGCAACGTCTCTCTGTCTGTCTGTCTGTCTGTTAGTGCGCTTATCACTTGAGAACCACTTATTCGATTTACGTGTTTTTATAAATTTATACATATGATATGTTTTATATAATTCGATATAAGCCTAGATAATGGGAGATAAGGTGAGATAATGGGAGATAGGTAAAAATAATGGGAGATAAGGATAAATAATGGGAGATAAGCAGAAATAAGTCTAAGTAATGGGGGTTATGGTGAGATAATGGGAGATAAGGAGAAATAATGGGAAATAAGGAAAAATATTGCGAGATAAGTCGAGATAAGCCTAGATAATGGCAGATAAGGTGAGATAATGGGAGATAAGGAGAAATAATGGGAGATAAGGAGAAATAATGGGGGATGAGTAGAGATAAACCTAGATAATGGAAATTATGTAGAGATAATGGGAGATAAGGAGAAATAATGGGAGATAAGGAGAAATAATGGGAGATAAGGAAAAATATTGCGAGATAAGTCGAGATAAGCCTAGATAATGGGAGATAAGGTGAGATAATGGGAGATAAGTATAAATAATGGGAGATAAGGAGAAATAATGGGAGATAAGCAGAGATAAGTCTAGGTAATGGGAGTTATGGTGAGATAATGGGAGATAAGGAGAAATAATGGGAGATAAGAAGAAATATTGCGAGATAAGTCGAGCTAAGCCTAGATAATGGAAGATAAGGTGAGATAATGGGAGATAAGGAGAAATAATGGGAGAAAAGGAGAAATAATGGGAGATGAGCAGAGATAAGCTTAGATAATGGAAATTATGTAGAGATAATGGGAGATAAGGAGAAATAATGGGAGATAAGGGGAAATAATGGCAGATATTTTATTACGTTAGGTAACATAAGGAATAAGCAGTGACGATAGTAGTGAATCAAGTCCACGCGAGCGGAGCCGCGGGCACGGCTAGTCGTCGATAAAACCTGGACCATTATATACTCGAAACCAAGCAACAATCAAAACAATGGATTGCTCCCGGTGAATCTGCTCCAAAGAAGGAGAAGACGGTCCTATCGGCCGAAAAAGTTATAACGACGATTTTTTGAGATGCAACGGGCATTATACTCATTGACTTAGAAAAAGGAAGAACGATTACTGGACTATATACTATAGCCAGTTATTGGACCGTTTCGGCTAGAAATTGAAGGAAACGCGGCTCCATTTAGCGAAGAAGAAAGTGCCGTTTCACCATGACAATGCTCCAGCACGTTCATCCGGAGTTGTCGCCGCCAAACTGCATGAATTGCGTTATGACTTGTTTCCGCATTCCACGTATGTGCCTGAACTGGCTCACTGCGATTTCTTCTTGTTCCCAAACATGAAAGAAAAAAATCAGCTCAAATGAGGAGGACATCGCCGAGACAGAAGCGTATTTGAGGTGTTGGACAATTCATATTCGTTGGAGGGGTTAAAAAAATGGCAAGAACATTGGGAAAAGTGTATATACCTAAAAAAAAATAATAAAAAATTGATTTTTGAAAAAAGTGACGTCTTCGATCCTAACACGGGTACTTATTGGACCACCCTCGTGTATCGTCGATATTCCAAATTTTCTGCCAGCAATAAAAGATGTTCCGGAAGGATCTGTTTTTGGCCCAATACATTTTATCTTGTGTACCTTTGAAGCTTTGCTGGCAATATTCAAATTTACCATCGAGTTAACTACTATACAATGATTTAAAAAATTGTACAAAGGGTACTAGGAAAGTTTTGCAATATGACGCAACAATGAATCGCAGGAAGCTGCTTGTTGCTGTATGTTGAGACATATTCATACGTGCATAGTAACCGCCGCGCCAAGTCGATGGGATCAGTTATTCATTAGCAGTGAGAGTGTAAACTGCTTGCGATGGCATCGTGGTCACGAAATGAGATAAGGGCAGTTTTGAGTTATAATTTCGTGCGTGGTTTAAACATAGACCAGTGCTTAGAAGAAATGACTTTTGCACTAGGTGATGTTTGTCCACATCGTACAACGATATTCAGGTGGTATAGACAATTCCAAAGAAGAAATTTCACTCTGGAGGATGCTGAGAGGCCGGGAAGGCCACGAACGTCAGTTACGGAGGAAAACGTTACTGCTGTAAGGAAAATGCTTGACGAGGACAGGCGAGTGACCTACCAACAGATAGAGGGTACTTTAGACCTAAATGCACCAGCAATTCGTTCGATTCTGCATGATCATTTGCACGTGAAGAAACTTTGTTCTCTGTGGGTGCCGCATCGACTGACTGAAGAGCAGATGACACGACGTGTGACTTGGTGCCGGGAGGTGCTAAAAAAGTTTGATAAGGGACAATCTCGGTATGTGAACAACATCGTTTCAGGTGACGAGACTTGGCTGTACTATTACGATGTGCCAACTAAGGCTCAAAACAAAGTTTGGGTCTTTGATGATGAGGACACACCCGTAGTTGTCAGAAAATCCCGATCTATAAAGAAGAAAATGATAGCTGTATTTTTCAAATCGAGTGGAATTGTGGAACGTGTCGTTTTGGACACACAGAAGACAGTCACAGCTAAGTGGTATACTGAACAGTGCCTGCCTAAAGTCATTGGATCTATGAAGACCCTGCGGCCAAAGTCAAGAATGGACACCTGGTTCCTCCATCACGATAATGCTCCAGCTCACCGCGCCAAAGCTTGCACCGAATATTTGATCACGACAGGACTGAAACTTCTCGAGCATCCTCCCTACAGTCCAGACCTTGCTTCTTGCGACTTTGCACTGTTCCCGCATGTGAAAATGAAACTAAAAGGGAAGCGGTTTTCCAGTGATGAGGACCTTCTGCTGGCTTGGGACAACGAGTGTGCTTTACTCCCTAGTGAAACTTGGCAGAATTGGTTTAAAGATTGGTTTCGGAGGATGGAGAGGTGTACTGAATGTAGAGGAAATTACTTTGAAAAAATTAAATAAACACAGCTGTATTGCAAAACTTTCCTAGTACCCTTTGTATATCCTTACTTAATGATGATTTTAACATCTCTACAGTAATATATGAGTACACATGACCATGGCTTAAAAAAGAATGAAATCTTAAACGTAAAAATTAAAAATAATTCAGATTTAAAAATTACTTGTAATGGGTATTTAAGGATGTCGATAATACAATCTCGAAAAAAATTTTGATGTGATTTTTGATTAATATTTGAATTTTTTTACCACAAAATGTCATGAGTCAAAAATGCATGTTTTAAATTTAATATTACGGTTTATTATTTAAATGCTGAATCAAAACTTAAACTTGTAGATTCTACAGTGGTGGGCAAAAAAAATCGACTCAAACTATTAGGCTTCATTTCACACGGATCCTAGAATTTAGTGTTCATATATTTTTTACGGATTTTGTTATCATTTAAAAGCTCATTCTATTCTCTTTCTGATGATATTAAATTCCATAGCATACCTCAGGCTCTTTACTGATTAAAATGATTGAAAGGGGAAACAGGGAGAACAAGGATTGAAAATAAGGGTAAGAGAAAGGAAAAATTAAACAAATTTTAAGTTTAACGATTAAATTTATGGATGAAAACCATAAACCATTTGTATTACCCCCCCCCCCCCCAACCCTTTCTACTACTTCCAGCCGGTTTTTTATGGAGCAGGTGAGCTTTTTCATCACAATAGAGCAATGACTTGTGCCGTTTCCTCCGGAGTGGTATCCATTTTCCGATGACGTAATTAGTGAGCAGGTATAGTTGAGCTGTTGACGGTTCAAGTTTCGATAAAGAAATGATAGGAAAATGCAATTCCATTTATAGAGATAAATAAAACGCAACGAGTACGTTGCTGAGCGAGCGATTCTGTTGAGTAAAACCGTTTTAAACCAGCAAAACTTTTTGGAAATATAAATGTTTTTGGTATTATTGGAAAGTGTAGAAAATCAGCATTCTAATGATACCAAAAATAATGCCACTGTTTGAAAATTAAATTCGAGGATCGGTGTTAAATGAAGTAGAATCGTTTGAGTCGATTTTTTTGCTGACAAGTATATTATCCTGTGGGGATTAGATTACTCTCATTAATTACCAAAACAATGACTCTCATTATTTACTACTAAAACATGATAATGACAAACAAAATTATAAAATGATGCAAAGGAATTGTATCACATTTTGAATAATTACTCAATATATGTATATATATATATATATATATATATATATATATATATATATATATATATATATATATATATATATATATATAAATAAAATGTTAGCTTTTATTTTAAAATAAAATAATTTAAACACTTTTGGGCAATTTTAACAACAATAACTTTTATTAACAATTGCATTCAGACATCTAACAAAGATGGCCGACTACTTCGGCTCTCTCTAAAACTATAATTCATAGTGCGTACTAAAATATCTCTGTTACCTAAATCTCATTGGGGTTACATAAACAGTTTTTTATAATGTGTGTGACAGATATGGCCTACCTGTCACATAAAACAAACTCAAGGGTTTGGTAATTTGAGACATATCAATAACAGTAACTTAAGTATAGTTTAATCTACGTAATGTAAACAAATCAGTCTTCCTGAAACCAATTATTAATAATTAATATTCTCCTTCTCATATTGCATCGTTCCGCCTATCCTAATTTTTTCAACCAGGCCTGAAACGGGAGTTTTTTCTATACAGAAAAAATGCTGACAGCTAACACGGCCGTCCTGAGGAAAAGCGCCTTCGCGACGTCTTCATTTTATTTTCACCTAAAACAAATTAACGAACAGTATCTCTGCTATACTTAGTGGGATTGCCACTAATATAATTTTTTTTAGTTCTAATGGGATTGCCATTAGTATTTTTAACATCATAGTGGGAATGCCTTTATCTTTTTCAGACCTAATAGGATTGCCATTACTATTTTTTTCTTATTATTTTTCTTATAGTGGGATGTATTTTAATCTTATAGTGGGATTGCCCCTATCCTGATGGAAAAACTATTAGTATTTTTTATTCTTATAGTGGGATCGCCACTATCTCAATAGGTATTGGTGAGATCGTCACCAATCCTCTCTCAACTCTATAGTGGGGTTGCCACTATCTCAATAGGCATTAGTGAGATCGTCACTAATCCTCTTTTATCATCGTAGACTATATTTCGCATACCTAATAGGATTTCAATCAGTTTTTTTTATCCTTATAATGGGATTATCACTATCCTAATGGGAAGGCTATTAGTATTTTTAAACTTATAGTGGGAATGCCACTATCTCAACAGGCATTGGTGAGAGCGTCACCAATCCTCTCTCAACTCTATAGTGGGTTCGCCACTCTCTCAATAGGCATTAGTGAGAGCGTCACTAATCCTCTCTTAACCTTATAGTGGGATTGCCACTATCTCAATAGGCATTGGTGAGAGCGTCACCAATCCTCTCTTCAAATTTATGTTACTGACAACTTTAGTCAGACAAATACACAGTAAATATTTATTTTAGGTAAAAGTAGTGAGATCCTACTCTAACTCACCCTTTTGCATAATTATCTTGAAGACAATGACCTAACTGGTCAAGTGCAGCTACCATGATTCACTATCCTTTCTTATGTAGTCGGTATCTCTCTTATTGATTTTCACCTTTTTGTGTAATTATTTTGGAAACCATGACCTCAGCTGGTCGTGTGCATCCACTGCGATTCGCTGTCCCTTCTCATGTAGTCGGTATCTCTCGGTTGGATTTTTACCTTTTTTATTATTATTATTATTATTATTCGGAAGACCATGACTTCATCTGATAGTGTGCAGCTACTATGATTCCTTGTCCTGTCTCATGTAGTCAGACTCTCTTGCTTGTCAGAATCTCCTGGACAGTATAAGGTCCTTTGCATGATTTTTTTTTACAAAACACTTCTAATACACTGCGTACGACGTTCAAATGCCAATTCTGATGTTAGCTTTTATTTTAAAAGAAAATAATTTAAACACTTTTGGGCAATTTCAACAACAATAACTTTTATTAACAATTGCATTCAGACATCTAACAAAGCTGGCCGACTACTTCGGCTCTCTCTAAAACTATAATTCATAGTGCGTACTAAAATATCTCTGTTACCTAAATCTCATTGGGGTTACATAAATAGTTTTTATGTGTGTGAGAGATATGGCCTACCTGTCACATAAAACAAACTCAAGGGTTTGGTGACTTGAGACATATCAATAACAGTAACGTAAGTATAGTTTAATCTACGTAATGTAAACAAGTCAGTCTGCCTGAAACCAATTATTATAATTAATATTCTTTTTCTCATATTGCATCTTTCGGCCTATCCTAATTTTTGTTCAACCAGGCCTGAAACGAGGGTTTTTCCATACAGAAAATGCTGACAGCTAACACGCCCGTCCTGAGGAGAAGCGCCCTCGCGATGTCTTCAATTTATTTTCACCTAAAAGAAATTAACGAACAGTATCTCTGCTATACTTAGTGGGATTGCCACTAATATAATTTTTTTTAGTTCTAATGGAATTTGCCATTAGCATTTTTAACCTCATAGTGGGAATGCCTTTATCTTTTTCAAACCTAATAGGATTGCCATTACTATTTTTTTTTCTTATTATTTTTCTTATAGTGGGATGTATTTTAATCTTATAGTGGGATTTCCACAATCCTGATGGAAAAACTATTAGTATTTTTTATTCTTATAGTGGGATCGCCACTATCTCAATAGGTATTGGTGAGATCGTCGCCAATCCTCTCTCAACTCTATAGTGGGATTGCCACTATCTCAATAGGCATTAGTGAGATCGTCACTAATCCTCTTTTAACATCGTAGACTATCTTTCGCAGACCTAATAGGATTTTAATCAGTTTTTTTTTTACCCTTATAATGGGATTACCACTATCCTAATGGGAAGGCTATTAGTATTTTTAAACTTACAGTGGGAATACCACTATCTCAACAGGCATTGGTGAGAGCGTCACCAATCCTCTCTCAACTCTATAGTGGGTTCGCCACTATCTCAATAGGCATTAGTGAGAGCGTCACTAATCCTCTCTTAACCTTATAGTGGGATTGCCACTATCTCAATAGGCATTGATGAGAGCCTCACCAATCCTCTCATCAAATTTATGTTACTGACAACTTTAGTCAAACAAATACACAGTAAATGTTTATTTTAGGTAAAAGTAGTGAGATCGCTACTCTAACTCACCCTTTTGCATAATTATCTTGAAGACAATGACCTAACTGGTCAAGTGCAGCTACCATGATTCACTATCCTTTCTTATGTAGTCGATATCTCTCGTTTTGATTTTCACCTTTTTGTATAATTATTTTGGAAACCATGACCTCAGCTGGTCGTGTGCATCCACTGCGATTCGCTGTCCCTTCTCATGTAGTCGGTATCTCTCGGTTGGATTTTTACCTTTTTTATTATTTATTACAAAAAGTTCTTCTTTCTCACATTTGATCAATGTGGTTCCATGTTTGGCTGACGGGCCAAAACCAAGTCAGCACAAACGCTATTACCATTCCGTATTAAGGAATGACCTGACAATGTTACATGTTTTCAAAATCACTGACTTCTGAATGTTTCTGTGTATGTCCGTGTTGAGTCCCAATTGCACTAAATGTGGTGTGAATGTTATTGGTGTAAGGCCTGTGGCTGATATAATGAGGGGGACAATGATGACTTTTTCCTGTCTCCATAGCCTTTTTATTTCCGTTGCAAGGTCTGTGTATTTGGAAATTTTTTCTGTGTATTTCGCTTGGATGTTTGTGTCGTTGGGGACAGCTATGTCAATCAGATAGGTGACTTTTCCTTTTTTGCACTGAAAAGTAATATCGGGTCTATTAGCGGAGACTGTTTTATCTGTATGGATACCGATATCCCAGTAGAGCTTGTAATCTTCATTTTCAAGTATGGATGTTGGCGTGTATTTGTAGTAGGGATCTGTGTTTTCTATGAGTCTGTATGTTGTGGCTAGTGCTTGGTGAACCACTTTGGCAGCTGAATCATGCCTGGCTGTGTACTCCGTTCCGGCTAATATTTTACATCCGCTCGTTATGTGTTCGATCGTTTCTTTCTGCTGGTGGCATTTCCTACATCTGTCCTCTGCAATAGTCGGGTCTTTGATGATATGCTTTTGGTAGTTTCTGGTTAATATGACTTTATCCTGGATGGCAAGTAAGAAGCCTTCAGTCTCAGGGAATAGCTGCCCATCCCGTAACCAGGTGTATGATTGTTTTTTATTTACGTGGTCTTGTTCTATGTGGTATCTGTGTTTTCCGTGGAGTGTTTTCTCTGACCACGTTTTCATCTTTTCCTGTTGTAATTGGGTGTGACTGTGTGTGTCTGCTGAGTGGTCTGCCCGGGCTAAGTCGAGAGGTGTGTAGTTTTTGTCTGCTTTCACTGTCGCTGTGTGGAGGCTGGTTTGCTTGCTGTGAAATAATTTCCTAAGTGTCTGTATTTGTTTTGTGTGTAATGATCTGATGTCTATAATTCCTCTTCCTCCTGCCTTCCTCTCGATGGTAAGTCTTTCTTTGCATGCGTTGGGGGTGTAATTTCCTGTATTTGGTGAATTGAGATCGTATAAGGATGTGAATATTTTCTATGTCTGTTTGTGACCATTTGATGATACCAAATGAATATGTGAGTATAGGTATAGCGAACGTGTTGATGGCTTTAGTGAGATTCTTAGAGTTGAGTTTTGTTTGCAAAAGTTTCGTCAGTCTGTTTTTGAATTCGGTTCTGAGCTCTGTTTTGATGTGAGTGTGGTTGAGTTTGGTGCTTTGTTGGAAGCCTAGATATTTGTATGTTTCTTTATCGAACATGTTATCGAGCGTTTCATTGTTGATGGTTTCTGTCTCATGGTGGTGCTTCCATTGGCCTTTGTTGATGTGGAGCACTTTGCATTTACTTATACCAAATTCCATATTGACATCTAGGGTGAATATTTCTGTGATTTTGAGGAGTTCTTTCAGCTGTGTTTGTGTGGCAGCGTAGAGTTTTATGTCGTCCATATATAGGAGGTGGTTTATTTTATGTTGATTCTCTTTTTGGTGTCTGATATTGAAGCCATGCTCTGTTCTGTTTAGTATATTTGAGAGTGGATTGAGACAGAGGCAAAACCATAGAGCACTGAGCGAGTCTCCCTGAAATATACCCCGTCTGATGTACAGCTCTTCTGTTTGGATCCGTTCGGTTTGTGTTTCTAGGCGTATTTTGGTTTTCCATGTTTTCATAATCTGCGCGAGAAACTGCCTGAGGTGTTGGTTGATTTTATAGATTTCTAGGGCCCTGATTAACCAGCTGTGGGGTATGGAGTCGAAGGCTTTTTTATAGTCTATGTAACCGATGTGAAGGTTTCTGTGTTCTTTTCTGGTTTGTCCCATAATCACGCTATCTATAATCAGCTGCTCTTTGCATCCTCGACTATTTTTCCTGCATCCCTTCTGCTCTTCTGTGAGGATATTGTTGTCTGTTAGGTGTTGTTCTATTTTTTTCGATATTGTGGCTGTGATGATCTTGTATAGGGTTGGAAGACAGGTGATAGGTCGGTAGTTTGACGGGTTTGTGGTGTCTGAGCTTTTGGGTTTAACGTATGTTATTCCTTGTGTGTCACCAATCCCCTCTCAACTCTATAGTGGGTTCGCCACTATCTCAATAGGCATTAGTGAGAGCGTCACTAATCCTCTCTTAACCTTATAGTGGGATTGCCACTATCTCAATAGGCATTGATGAGAGCCTCACCAATCCTCTCATCAAATTTATGTTACTGACAACTTTAGTCAAACAAATACACAGTAAATGTTTATTTTAGGTAAAAGTAAGTAGTGAGATCGCTACTCTAACTCACCCTTTTGCATAATTATCTTGAAGACAATGACCTAACTGGTCAAGTGCAGCTACCATGATTCACTATCCTTTCTTATGTAGTCGATATCTCTCGTTTTGATTTTCACCTTTTTGTATAATTATTTTGGAAACCATGACCTCAGCTGGTCGTGTGCATCCACTGCGATTCGCTGTCCCTTCTCATGTAGTCGGTATCTCTCGGTTGGATTTTTACCTTTTTTTATTATTATTATTATTATTATTCGGAATACCATGACTTCATCTGATAGTGTGCAGCTACTATGATTCGTTGTCCTGTCTCATGTAGTCAGACTCTCTTGCTTGGCAGAATCTCCTGGACAGTATAAGGTCCTTTGCATGAATTTTTTTTTTTACAAAACCCTTCTAATACACTGCGCACGAAGTTCAAATCCCAATTCTGATGTTAGCTTTTATTTTAAACGAAAATAATTTAAACACTTTTGGGCAATTTCAACAACAATAACTTTTATTAACAATTGCATTCAGACATCTAACAAAGCTGGCCGACTACTTCGGCTCTCCCTAAAACTATAATTCATAGTGCGTACTAAAATAGCTCTGTTATCTAAATCTCATTGGGGTTACATAAACAGTTTTTATAATGTGTGTGACAGATATGGCCTACCTGTCACATAAAACAAACTCAAGGATTTGGTGATTTGAGACATATCAATAACAGTAACTTAAGTATAGTTTAATCTACGTAATGTAAACAAGTCAGTCTGCCTGAAACCAATTATTAATAATTAATATTCTCCTTCTCATATCTCTCTATCGTTCGGCCTATCCTAATTTTTTTCAACCAGGCCTGAAATGGGGGTTTTTCCATACAGAAAATTCTGACAGCTAACATATATATATATATATATATATATATATATATATATATATATATATATATATATATAACGTTCTTAGTGTTCCGATAAGATTTTGCTCGGCATTTTCAATGCTGACTTGTCAGAGTACACTGTACTCAACTACAAAATTCCACCCGAATGTAACAAATGAACCGATATATTCCCGAATTAACTCAGATTGATAGATTTCTTTTTTAATTATCATCGTTTACGTAATAGATAAGTTTAGTGCATCGATTCTCTTGTTCAAGTGTCCCGCTCTCGATAATCTCTAAGAATGTTTTTGTCTTGTACTCTTCTACTTTGCCTTTCTGTGTGTAGCTATTAAGATCTATGTCGTAGTCGGTCTGGAACTGATATTGAAAAGTACATATATGTGGTTTGTTTATTTTTGATGGTCAATTTAGTCCCTTCCAGTCTGGGCGTCTCCTTTGCTACAAATTCCACATAATCCACTATAAACACCCTGGTTTTTCCAACTGGATTTTGTCTTTGAGGTTTGTTTTAATAAATATTATGTTCTGCCGTGGTTTGTATCTGTATACAGCTGTTATGTATTTCTACAGAAGGCAACCTATCAGACCAGTGGTTTCTTTAATGTACGGTAGCTCTCTCTTTGTGTCTAATAATTGTTTAGTCTCACTTATATATATATATATATATATATATATATATATATATATATATATATATATATATATATATATATTTCGTTAAAAAAACCGTAACTCTCTCAAGGGCAATTATCGAATATTTTAGCCTATTTACTTGCAGTTTGATGATTATACAGTCCCTGGCCAAATTATTAGACGCACTGCAAGATTTCATGTAAAATATTAATTACCGAGTGATATTGTACCGTTTTATTATTTTAAATTGATTTGTTTTTTTATTTTTATATTATCCAATCAATTACCTATTTATTTGAAATAAATAAAACAGCATTAATTTAGAAAAGCATAAGTTTATTAAGTTCTAAAGAAAAGTGAAATTAATGTTAGTAAAAGTCAATATTTAGTTGAGCCACCTTTTGCCGCTATCAAAGCTTTAATTCTGCGCGGCATGCTATCAATGCAAGATTGTACTGTCTCCTGCATTTGAGGATGATGATTCCACACATGAATAATCTTTTCTAGGAGCTGGGTTTTGTTGATAATCACATCTTTAGCCACTTCTCTTTTCATCAGCTCCCACACATGTTCAATGGGGTTCGTATCAGGGCCAATCCAACAGAGGGATATTTTTTTTCTGCCAAAAAAGCTTTAACAGACCGAGCAGTGTGGCAGGGAGCTCCATCTTGCATGAAAGTGAATGGTTCCCCATTTGGAAACCATTCTCTGAGCTGCGGAATCAACCGATTTTGTAATACTTCTTTGTACTGATCTTGCCTCATTATTCCTTTGACGACGCACAGACGTCCAGTGCCCTTGCCGCTGATGACTGACCAAATCATCACTTTGGTGGGATGTTTAACCGTCGGGACGACACAATCAGGATGAAACTTTTCTCCATGACGACGACGCACATACTGAGCTTTATTCTGCAAAATTACAAATGTGCTTTCGTCACTGAAGCAGACCTGTCAAAAATAGGAAAAATATATAAACTTCCATGTTTATTTGCTTTATTTAACTGAAAATGATAATAATGTATCAATTATTGATTAAATTGCTGTATCTCACCGATCTACAGAAGTCCACATCTTTGTCTTGCCATTGTTTGGCCCACTTCAGGCGCTTTGCTTTCATTGCAGCTGTTAACTTGGGCTTCCTGGCGGGGCGACAGGCCTTAAAATCTAATTCTTTCAATTTTCTTCGAACAGTGCGCTCAGAAGCATTTACGCTAGCATCCTGGAGTTGTGATTTTATTACCTTTGTGGTAGCAAATCTGTTTTCTACACAAATTTTCTTCAAACATCTCTCTGACCGTGGAGTGAAAATTGGTTTTCTACCGCATCTTTTCTTTCTTTCCGGGCTTAATTCCTTCCCTGACTCAATTTTCTTTTTTATGCGTCGTACACTAGTTTCAGAAACCTCCAATCTTCGTGATATTTCTCGGTTTGTAAATGTTTTCGCAATCACAAGGGCCTTCACTTCAGCTTTTTTACGTGGTGAAAGATCGCCTTTTCTACCCATAATGAAAATAGTCCAATTACTTTTTTAAAACACTGCATACAAAATAAACTAATAACTGAGTAGTATAAAACTGTTAAACAAACAATCACAGTCCATAAAGCCACAGAAACACGTCCGTACCTGACTTGATTCCGATCGCGACTGATACAGGTTTGTACTTATTTACGTTCATGTTTCACTTTGTCAACACAGAGCTGCCATATGTTAAAAATAAATACAAATATGTCGTCTACAACAATTCTTTTAAATAAAAATCAATAATATTGTAGTTTAAATATACCATTATTGCATAAAAACTCTTAAGAAACATAAAATTACTAAAAAAAATACAGTGCGTCTAATAATTTGGCCAGGGACTGTATATATATATATATATATATATATATATATATATATATATATATATATATATATTGAAAGTGGCACGTCCTTGTAGCAAGACCGATTGCAGAAAATTCACCTTAAATAGCAAATCTCAATAATAAATTAAAAAACCTACCCTTAAGAAATAATGAGATGAATAAAATGAAAATGTTGTTTTCGTTCCGCCACTAGTAAAATACCTAAACAATGTGGCCGATTGTTAACGTGACATTTACAATGTTGGTGAGATGTAACTCAGCACAGACGCATTGTACGCACAGCAACAATACGCCGGCTCCTGAGCTAATTCGTCCAGTCGTAGTTTTCAAGTGCTGGTTGGTTTGGCGATAAAATCCAGTTTTACCCTTTTTTTTAATTATTCAAAAAATTTACGAATTTGAAAAAAAGTATTTAATGTGCTTCTATATGTATGCAGTGATTTCCATAACACCCTATATATATATATATATATATATATATATATATATATATATATATATATATATATATATATATATATATTCCTTAGTTTGATTAGACACTGACTAAAACTGGAGGTGATGCCTCTTTCCAAATCCGTCACTGCCTTACCTAATTCTTGCTTGTGTTTAAAACCATTCTTTAGCCTCCCCAACTTCTTTTTGATTTTAATTTTTTGATTCTTCCTCGTACATATTTCCGAATTTCCTAAAATGAAACAACGAATTTGCTAAAATGAAACACTGCCGACGCAGCATCATCAAGATTTAAGAGTAATCTACATAACGAATAGAGAATTATAATTCGCAGTAAGAAATCCTGAGAGGTCGTGAACGTCGGTAATTCCTAAGTTTTAATCTTATCTTTTAATCTTGTCGTCTGCAGATGTAGTAACGATAACCCTTTTGCCTTATGTTTGACTTACAATTAGGAAGAGTAGAATCGAGATTAATTAGTTTTGAATTACGAGGTGCTATTCAAAAGTTTGCAGGATGAAGGACCTGTAAAGAGAAATGAAAAATCTTTACACTTAATATATTTTTCAAATTTGAAAAAGATCTTATGCATTCAAGAAATATGTTATTTTTTGGAAAGAAAATACGCCGGAATCGGTGCCTGGATTTCCCCATTGTGTTAAAATTTTTTTAAAAGCATTTTATGATTAGATTTGCGCACGGTTTGCTCATACGTCAGAGAGGGTGGGTTCCAGTTACCTAAAACACTTGGGTGTGTCTTTCTAAAGTTTTTAAAGTTTCGTCACCACTTGTTTGCGTCTATTTGATTCTATTCCACCGTAAAAAATAGGAAACACTTAGCAATTGATACTGACGATTTTAAAAAAAATGTCTTATCAACTAGACAATGAAACTAAATATTGCAGTTAAAATAAATGATAATTTATTTATAATTAGTAGTTTTTGAATTGTTTCTAGCTTAGTGTATGCCAAAAATATATATGACGAGAAAGTTCTGCTGCTGATGTTCGAGAGTAAGTAATTCTTTATAATAAGAACTCTATTTATGGTACATAAAATTGATTAACATCAATTTAACAGTTGTTAACAAATAAAAAACTGGATTTAAATTTATTCACTTTTTCAACACTTTTTCTAAAATGCTAAATAACCAAGTCATACCTAGGCTGTCTGAAAAGTTCTCAGCCTGACACATACATAGATGGCGCTAGAAACTGTGAAACCATAATTATATTGAAAAGTTCCATCCTTAATATACACATATGTAAAATTATATTCATTCTACACCTGAAATTTAACTGGGCTGGGCATGTTGCTAGTTTTTTAAGGATGGACGATGCACAAAGAGAATTATAGAGTGGTGACCAAGATCCGAAGCCTATCGGAGTAGAGGTAGACCACCAAGTCGGTGGATGGTGATGATTTAAAAAGATTGGCTGGAAATTATGTACAAGCGGCCCAGAACAGAAAAAGGTGACAAAGACTTGAGGGATGCTTTCGTCCAGCAGTGGACAGTATAAGCTGTTGATGACGTATATATATATATATATATATATATATATATATATATATATATATATATATATGACAGTATAAGCTGTTGATACTGAAAAAAAGTCGTTTAAGAAATTCATCAGAAGTAAAAAACGTGAATCGGTAAAATTTATCAATATTATGAGGGGTGAAAAATATATCTAATATGTAAAAAGTGGTTAAAATTATGTTTGGATCAATTAAAGTAATGTCAATGGCACATATTTCCAGAGTTAACTAAAAAAAGAGCTTAGAGTGTGCAAATTCACCTATTTAATCATAAAAAATGAAAAAAAAAACGACAAAATTAGCCAATTTCTCGCCACCAGAAGGTTCAAATTACATCCATAGCCCCTTACATTTTTCGTTTTTTATCTAGAATCAAAATCTGTCAGAATTTTTAGTTTATTTTCATTTATGATAAAATTGCAAAAAATACTCTAAAAAACCCAAAAACCAGCAAATTTTCCCATTTTTTTGAGGGTGCTGTCCCAATTTTTCAGCGGTCGCAATATTGTTTCCTTAATGTACTCGTCGACACAAATATATATTTTTTTTAAGTAGCAGGATCTGACGATTTCACCTTAAAATCGTATTTTGACTGGAGTAAATCGTAGATAATAATAATAATGATAATTTTATTTCCTCTTTTCTGCGAAACAACATTAATATTACACTTTACATTATACGTTTCAATATTTCCGCTACAAAAAGAAGAAAAAGGAGCTGAAAATAATTAAAACTATTCAAAGTTCAACCCCATGTAAACTACATCATCTAGCATAAATGTTCATGAATTAAAGAAAATAATAAAACTAAACGAGATAGAGAGAGAGGGAGAGAAAGAGAGAGAAATGCGACGACAAAAATTAACCTAATTAACTAACTGGTTTAAAATACTTTTTATCCGCTTTCTAAATATCTCAGGTATAAGGGTTTTTAAAGCAACAGGTACGGTATTATAAAGTTTATAAATATCATAGGAAAAGTTTCTTTTAAAAAGAACCGTTCGGTGAGGTGGTGGAGATATAAGTCCACCAAATCTTAAATTCAACCTATGAACGTCTGTTCTATAAATAATTTTATTTGTTAGGTATGGTGGGCAATTATTAACAACAAAAACATGAAACATTACCAAAGAATGTAGTCACGGACTGAAATTTTCTTATACCATAAATGAAACGTAAACAGCTCCTTTGCACTTTTTCAATTCTATTTAACTTTACTTTATCTAAACACGGTCCATACATAATATCACAATAATTAAAGTGACTTAAAACAAGGAAATCTGCCAATTTTACCTTGAGAGATTCTTCCAAAAGATGTCGATGTGGGTAAAGCATTTTCAGTGACATATATGCGTGTTCTTTGAAACGCAAATCTGTTATCTGTTTATAACACCTAAACTTTTTAAACTATTTTGCAATTCCAAACGTTGACCAGCAATATCTGACTGATATCACGCTGCAAACGGTCCCTATGTTTACCAAAAATCATGACAGATGATTTATCAGGGTTAATTAGAAAACCATGGCGCTCCGAAAACTCCACCAAAGCACTTAAATCATTATTTACCGTTGCTTTAACCATTCTCCAATCACTATACAAAAAGGAGTACAACAGTTGAGTGTCATCGGCATAGAGATATGACTTGACATGTTTCAAACAAGAAATAAAATTATTCGTATAAATTGTAAAAAGTAGAGGTCCCAATATGGAGCCCTGTGGCACTCCACACTTCACCAATTCCCTCGATGACTGTCCCATGGTCGTTTCAACGTACTGGAGTCCGCTGCTCAAATAATTTCCAACAAACCCGATAGCACTATTCGAAAAATCAACAAAGTTTAGAACAGCTAACAGTAAGTCATGGCATACCATATCAAACGCCTTGGAATAGTCCAAAAGCACCAATATCGACGATTTCGCAACGTCCAAGGCTCTAAATATGTCAATCCGTCAGACCTAATAAAGTTGTTGTACACCTGTACCCCTTTCTGAAAAACCCCACTGCCTTTCGATTTCAGTTAAATTGTTTAAATTACTACTCTAACACAGTCGTAGAAAACTTTGGAGAAAATGTATCTCCTTTCCTCATTCCGCACTCTGTACAATACTTATTTGTGGATTCATGGAACTCGAAGCTGATTGTTCTTATAAAATAAGAATATTAAAAACAACCGTCGAAAACAAAGCTTTGTATTATTAAGCGCGAATAATGGATTATGGTATGATAAAGAGATTTATTAATGAAATCGGTATTTTTCATCGGAATTACTTATTATCGTGTATTTACTTTTGTAGCAACTTTCAAATCACATGGCCGACAACGGGCGGTTTTTTATTTTATTTAAATCAGGGTTAATGCGCAGTCTAATAGGAATAATGAGTACCTGAGTATTAAATTGCTTAGGGGTGTAGTGTAAATTACTAACATAAGCCCTTCTATTGGGTCATTTTTTAATGAAAACCATTTAATATAGTAATATAAAAACATAATCGTTTATAATAAAAATCCCCTATATCCTTTAATTTAAAAAGTCCTTGTATTATCAATAAAGCAATTTCAGGAATTATGGGGTTGTTGAAAATGATTGCCCCCTTGAAAGTTATAATCTAACGCTGTTTTTCTGTGTTAAAAAAATTACCTATAAGATTTATAGAATATCAGTGATATACGTGGGCTGTCTGAAAAGGTCTCGGCCTAAAAATGAAAGAAATTTGTTTTGACTTGAAATGTTTTATTTTTCAATATGATCTCCTGAAACTTCAATACATTTTTTCCAAGGTTTTTTCAATAATTCTCACGAATTTTTACATCCAACTGATCCAAAAGGTTACAATAATATCCAGAGTTAATTGTTTTACCTTTCGGAAGATAATCGATCAACAAAACACCTTTGTAATCCAAAAAAATTAAGGAGAGGAGATTAACTAAATCATTTATATGATTTTCCCTTTGAGCAGGACTGCCAGTAGATATAGCTTTTTTGGCTGCCTGATCGGCTCTGTCATTGCCACTTATTCCCATATGACCAGGAATCCAAAGATAAGAAATGGTTTTCGCCCTGAATTTCGCAATGTATTGTATGTCCGTAATTTGTCTCACGTAAGCGTAGTTAAAGTTGTTGGCTTTGAGAGCACTTAATGAATCCGAAATGATTAGAATCTTTTTATTTTCTATTAAGCTGATTATATATCTAGTTGCCTCCTTTAATGCAAGTAATTCTGCTGTGAATATTGTATGAACAAAGGCAGCTCCAACTCATTTTTCAGTCTTTGATCCATCAGTGTAGATTAGTGAAAATCTCGGATATTTAAGATGCAGTCTTTCAAGAAATTTAGATTTAAGTTCCGAGTGACTTTGATTCTTTGTTTGTTGTCTTTGATTCTTTGAAATGTCCCCTGAAAAATATCTCTTCTAGAAGGAAGAGTTTGAGTTCTTGATACTGTTCTTTTCGCATGATTCCTTCTACCTTAAAGATTTTTTCAATTTTATCGTTGCCAAAACAACCCTAAACCATTACTGAACCTCCACCATGTTTTACTGTAGGCAACTGACAGGATTCCAACATTCTCTCTCCAGCTGACCGCCGCACGTAAACTCGTCGATTTGAACCGAAAATTTCGAATTTAGATTCGTCGTTCCAAAGAACGCCATTCCATTGTTCTGATGTCCAATTTTCATGTTTTCGGACCCATTCTAATCGTTTATTCACTTGCCTAAAAAGTGGTTTCCTCTCACTGCAACTCTCCCATGTACTCCACCTTCTGCTAACTTGTTCTACACGGTTGTCACGCTGATGGGGATGAGCCGCTCCAGGTTTACTTGAGCCTCGATTTCTGGTGCGGTTAGGCGGCGATTATGTCTGCTGGACTTTGTCATAGTTCTGTCTTCAGCGGGAGTCGTTTTTCGGGGCCAAAGTTTTTGGTTGGGAATTCCATATCCCCCAGAAAATTTTTTTACGATGTAGTACACCGTTCTCCTTGGCATCCGCATATCACTCGCGATTTGTCGACTCGAGTGACCATTTTGATGTCTCGCAATTATCAGAGCACGACTTTCAACAGAAACTTCCTTCGTTTTTGGCATTTTCACAATACATTTGAGCCTGTATCAGTGACAAAGTACTGGTTGCGAATGGTTAATTTCCAAAAGGGCAATGGTATTTATAGCATAGTTTTTATCATAAAATGTCACTAGGAATTTCTATAATCCCTAGAAACTTGAAATGAGTTCTTACTTCAACTGGAATTTTCAGAGATCGCCTCAAAACGATTATCATGCAAAACTTGGAAATTTGTTCTAATTGGTTTTTAATTTGTAATTTCACCAAAAGAGCGTATCTAAACAATTTTATGATGCACACTTGTTAAAAACAATTAAATTTAGCTAATATAATAAAAGGGTTTAATTAGATATTAAATTTTGGCAGTTACATTGAAATTTCTAGGTGGGTAACTACTTTCTGATGGTAGTGTACGTGCAAAAATAAAAACTACTTATGTGTTTGGGTAAACCTTTTTTATTTTTCGACATAGTCTCCTTTTAGGCTTATACACTTCGTCCAACGATGTTCTAGTTTGTTGATCCCTTCCGAATAATAGGATTTATCTGCAAAATATCCATTAGTGTCTGCAATCACCTCCTCGTTTGAATAAAATCTTTGTCCCGCCAGCCATTTCTTCAAATTGGGGAACAAATAGTAGTCCGAGGGAGCCAAGTCTGGAGAATAGGGGGGATGTGAAACGAGTTGGAATCCTATTTCCATTAATTTTGCGACCACAACTGCTGAGGTGTGTGCTGGTGCGTTGTCGTGATGGAAAAGGACTTTCTTGTGAGCCAATCGCGGGCGTTTTTCTTGCAGCTCGCTTTTCAAACGGTCCAATAACGATGAATATTATTCACCTGTAGTAGTTTTACCCTTTTCCAGATAGTCGATGAGGATTATCCCTTGCGAATCCCAAAAGACAGTCGCCATAACCTTTCCGGCCGAAGGAACGGTCTTCGCCTTTTTTTGGTGCAGATTCCCCCTTGGTAACCCATTGTTTAGATTGTTGTTTGGTCTCAGGAGTATAGTAATGTATCCATGTTTCATCCACAGTGACGAAACGACGCTTAAAGTCCTCCGGATTCTTCTGGAACAGCTGCAAACCATCCTTGCAACACTTCACATGATTCCGTTTTGGTCAAGCTTGAGCAATCGCGGCACCCATCTTGCGGATAGCTTTCTCATGTCCAAATGTTTATGCAAAATATTATGTACCCGTTCAGTCGAGATGCCCACACCTTAACTCTTCTGTCATCCATCACCATATCATGGATTTGATCAATGATTTCTGGAGTCGTAACCTCCACAGGCCGTCCAGAACGTTCAGCGTCACTTGTGCCCATATGGCCAGTCCGAAAATTTTGAAACCACTTATAAACTGTTCTAATCGAAGGTGCAGAGTCACCATAATGTTTATCAAGCTTCTCTTTAGTCTCCTGAGGCGTTTTGCCTTTCGTAAAGTAATGTTTAATCACCACACGAAATTCTTTTTCGTCCATTTCTTGAAAATCACTCGACTTCCTTGATTCACACGAATGCCAAACACAAAGAAATAGACCAATATGGCTGAAACTTGGTGTGCGTTCATTCAAGAGATGCTACTAACTAAACATGACCTCGATACGCGCCGGTGGTGCCTCTCTTGGACTTTGCACGAACTTTTCAAACCAGCCTCGTATAATGTAATAGTTGCGTATAGTTTTCTTTGTATTATTTTTGAAAAAATCGCGAAAAATCGCTCCCCCCTTCCTCTCGAAAAGTACTGATCAAACAATTTTGAAAAAATCCTGGAATATTCTCCACGGGGTGTAGATTGAACGAAAATTATCACGAGTGCATTACCTTTAATAATTTATCTAGTATATAGAAGAAAAAAAAAATTCAAGGTCATCGGTTTTCAGTATAGATTGGAAACAAACTTTGTTGTAAACTCATTTGGGGCGTGTTTTGTGAAGTCACTGACCATTTTATACCCCCGTAACAATTTTTTTTATTTTAAAAGCAATCAACGTACGGAACACTAATTGTGCAAGTTCAACTTGCACTTGACCGATTATTTCCAGTGGAAATTGAAGGTGACACCTCCTTATACATTTTTAATAATTTCAGATGAATTTCTGTTGGTTTTAAACCATCCAAAACAATTCATCACATTCATCACAAGCATCATATTCAATTTTTTAAATTTAAAAAAAAATCGATGACACGTCAATATTAAACAACTGCTACTGCTGGAATGAATTGACAGATCGAAATAAAATTTTACTTGTGTTTATATAAAGGATGGAACTTTCCAGTACAATTATGGTTTCACAGTTTCTAACGCCATCTATGTGTGAGGCCGAGAATTTTTGAGACAGCCCTCGTATTTCAGATTTTATAGCGTTAGTTTGGAACTTTTGAGTTGATTGAAATAAAGGATTTAGCTTCTGTTTTATTTTCTATTATTATTCGGTTTCTTTTGAACAGAGATATAGATTACGGGACCGACTATCCATCTTGAAAATCGAAATCCCAATCACACACTAATCCATAAATCTTGTTCAATGACAATAATAAGAATATTCAATTAATCCACAGAGTTGTGCGTAACGCGCGGATGAGTTTTTGGGTCGCGTACACTTATCCATCGTTTGGCATGATAAAAGGTAATTCATTATGTCTGTCTTGTCGTCCCATGGAGGAAGTAACCTTGCATTTTTTGTTACGGTAAAATAGAATAAGTACGTGGGTATTTAAATACGTAATTTCTGTTTCTATTCACGGCAGAGAGCTCAAGTTTCAATGATTAATACGTAGGCTGAAAAGTTTTTGGTCTAGCTACTTAAAATACATTTTTTTTCTGCAAAATTCGACTTTCTTTATCAATATAGTCTCCTTCAACAGCAGCATTGGTATAACAACTAAAGACGAAACGAAAAGAATCGTATTTTTAGAAGTTACCAAAAGTGTTCTTCGTATTTGCTGAACCATCCCAAGACGCGTTTCGCCGTATCACGGCTCATCAGCTGGGCTAGGTTTAGCAAATACGAGAACACATTTTTAGTCCTTTATCCAGGTAACTAACGGAAAACTGTAACAAATAGATGCTTTCGAGCAGTAAGCTCGAGAAAGGTGCGTTTCTGCAGTAAGTGCCAGCCGTGCTGTGCCGCTTTGCTTGAATAGGCTTAGTAAGTCGCCGACAGAGTGCAGAATAAGCATCTATTTGTTACAGTTTTCCTTCAAGAGCAATATAATCAGTCCAACGCTTTTCTAATATTTCTATACCTTTCTTGTAGAAGGATTTGTCTGCCTTCAAAAGAGGCCTTAGTTGCGGCGATAACTTCTTCATTAGAGCCAAATCTCTTTCCCGAGAGTATTTTTTTTCAGGTCTGCGAAATATAATAGTCGCTGGGGGCCAAATCTGGAGAATACGGTGGATAAGGAAGCAATTCAAACTTCATTCATGCAATTTTGCCATCGTAACTATTGACTTCTGACATGGTGCATTGTCTTGAGCACTTTTTTCTTGTCCATTTGGAGCCGTTTCTTTTCGATTTCTGCCTTCAAACACACTAATAATTTTATATAATATTCGCTATTGATGGTTTTTTCCTTTCTCAGCATAGTCGATGAAAATTATTCCGTGCGCATCCCAAAATACAGAGACTAAAGTCTTCCCAGCTGACTGTTGTGTCTTTGGTCGCTACGGGCGTCTTTCACCGGCTGCTGTCCACTCAGCTGACTGCCGATTTGATTCCGGTGTATAGTGGTGGACCCATGTTTCATCAATTTTTTACATATTGCATGAAAAAAATCATTTTTATTGCTCTTAAACAGGTCCAAACCTCGCTCAGAATCATCAACACGTTGTTGTTTTTGGTCCACTGTGAGCAAACGCGGTATCATTTCGAACAAAGCTTTCTCATGCCCAAATTTTCATGCAAAATATGACAAACACGAAATTCTATTTTTTTCATTGTTTTGAAAGTATCAAAAGTGGCGTCACTATAACCGCTGTAACTTTTAAACTAATCATTGAAATGTCATGAAATTTTGACACGTATCGTTTGAAGGTTGGTACTTCCTAAAAATCATATAGATTTTTTGAAAAGGTCAGACCAACAACTTTTCAGCCTACGAAATAGTATGTAAATTGACAATAAATAAATCTAATATCCTCTTATTATGCGTTTGTGAACTCCAGGAGGGCGATCTTTTTCACCGCTATGCGTTTATGTATGCTTCTTTAATCCGTCTTAGAGTCTTAACTCTCGAATGGATTTTAATGAATGAGGGTTCTAAGGGTTCGTCACGTATCTGCCGACTGACATTGGCTCTATTTAAAATGCAATTAAGATTTGTCTTCCTTTCGTCCGGATATTTTACTGCCTTATTTTTTATTCAGGATATACGAGGGCTACCTTTTAAAGTTTTTACAAAAACAATGAAAGAAAAAAAAATTTTGGTTAAGATCGTTTTATTATTTCTCAGAATATTCGCCTTTATTTATACACTTTGGCATGCGTTCGAACCAATTCTCGAAACATTTTTTCCACTCTAAAGTTGGTACTTCAAAAACATGGTTTTAGAAGGTTTCAACAGCTTCTTGAGGTGATGAAAATCGCTGTTAACATGTTTACTGTTTGACATTTGTGAACAAACAGAAGTCGTTAGGAGATAAATCAGGTAATGAGGCAATATATAATCAATTTTTTGACGTTCTGTGTGAGAGCTGGCATTGTCATGATGAAAAATGATGTGACGTTTCGGTTCGGAACTTTAAAACTAGAATTAAAGAACCTAAGAGAGATTTTATGAATAACAAAAACAACTCTGCTTATGCCGACCATCTATTAAAAAAATAATCACATTTTCAATGAAAATTTTGTCATTTTATATACAGAAAATAAAGATAAATAGCTGAATTTACTAGAATCTGTAGAGATTAACGAAAGAAAAAGACAGGTAATTTACTAAATGATCAATTAGAAAATAAACAAATCCCCTTTGTTAAATTTACGGGTTTTACCTAAACCGTTAGAATAATAGACCATATAATAATATAAGAGCCATTATAATTTAGAAATTCCACAAGATTTTTATATACCAGGTGTACAAGTATGAAATGCGGATTTCAGACAACAGATGGTGCACCAACGCAGTTCGTGCTATAAAGATTTGACACTGCGCCATTTTGTTGTGTCATGAACAAGTGTCAGACGCGCACGAGTGATAGATTGGAAAAGTGTGTGCATAGTGTTGTGTTGTGTCCAATATGTCGAAATTTATACCGCACAAAGAGCATTCGCGGACAGCATTAATTTTTTCTTTTCATTTGAAGGAAACTGCCGTTGAATCATACAGATTACTTCGAGAAGCTTATGGTGAACATGCTCCATCGCAAGATACGTGTGAACGATGGTTTCGGCGTTTCAAAAGTGGTGACTTCGATGTTGCAGACAAAGAACGTGGAAAACCACCAAAAAATACGAAAAATTGAAATTGCAAGCATTGTTGGACGAAGATGATTCGCAAACACAAAAACAACTCGCCGAGCAATTGGGCGTTAGTCAACAAGTCATTTCCAATCGGCTACGAGAGCTGGGAAAGATTCAGAAGCCGGTAGATGGGTACCACATGAATTGAAACGACAGGCAAATGGAAAAGCGCAAAAACAGTCGTTTTTTCTATCGTATAGTTACGGGGGATGAAAAGTGGATTTATTTTGATAATCCCAAGCGCAAAAATCATGGGTAGACCCAGGCGCACCATCCACATCGACCGCAAGACCGAATCGCTTTTGCAGAAAGACGATGCTCTGTGTTTAGTGGGATCAGAGGGGCGTGGTCTATTATGAGCTGTTAAAAACCTGGTGAAACAGTTAATACTAAATATTACCAACAACAATTGACCGATTTGAACCGTTCGCTGCTTGAAAAAAGGCCAGAATACCGAAAGAGGCAACACAAAGTCATTTTTCTTCATGACAATGCTCCATCACATACGACAAAACCAGTTCGCGACACGTTGGAAACACTCAGCTGGGAAGTTCTACCCCATGTGGCTTACTCACCAGACTTGGCTCCTTCCGATTACCACTTGTTTCCATCGATGGGTTACGCACTTGCTGAGCAGCGCTTTGGTTCATACGAAGATGTGAAAAAATGGCTCGATGAATGGTTCGCAGCAAAAGGGGAAGGTGGGGTGGTATTCATAAATTGCCCGAAAGATGGGAAAAATGTATAACAAGCGATGGAGCATACTTTGAATAAAGCGCTTTTTATCATTCTTCTGAATTTAACATGTTTTTTTTTTAGAAAAAAATCCGCATTTCATACTTGTACACCTGGTAAAGACCAAATATGTTAACCAGATGAAGTTGCAAAGCTACGAAACATGTCATGTAATTATTAACATACAGTTAACTTTAATAAAGTGAAAATCTAAAAACCATACTCTATAGATTTGAAGCTGATAGTAATAAAAATGCCAGTGGACTGACCGGCGGTCCTGTAACATAGGCGGGTTATTTATTCTCAGGTATGTTTCAGGTAACAATGCCTTTTTGTAACGAAGTTTTATTGCCGATCAAATCATTTTATTTACATACCTTCCTGTTGCCCCAACTATAAATACATATTTAGCCATACAAGCCATTTAGTGACAAGTCAGTTAGTGTGGTAACAAAATGTCTTCTCCAGCGAAACGCCAAAAGTGCGGGCAGCTAACGTACAACGAAAAGTGTATTGTTAAAAACGCATTTGGCTACGTTAAAAACGATCAAAATTGGGATTTAAGTATATGGACGATTGTGTGACAAAATGTTCGTTAATGACCGGAGTTAGTAAAGCCACAGTTTGCAGAATTTTAAGAGAAGAAAAGGAGGAGGCATAGACTCTTCAAAAAGAGACCAGGCAAAAAAAACTTCAGCTGACAGACAGCACAAAACAAGCAGTAAGGCGTGTTGTTCATGACTTTGTTTAAGGAAAAAAAAAATCCAACTTCGGACATGATTCTGCAGGCTACGACAAGTCACCCAGAAATACTGAAAATGAGTAGAGTAAAACTAAGGAGTGTTTTAAAAGGTATGAATTTTTATTGGAAAAAGTTTGAAAGAAAATCTTTATTGATGGAAAGTGGAGAAATTGTACACTGAAGAAGAGACTATTCAAGAAAAGTTAGAAAAGCTCGCTCTGAAAGAAAAAGTATATATTACTTAACACGTAGGCTGAAAAGTTGTCTGACACATAGATGTCGCCCTTTTCAAAAAATGATTTTTAGGAAGTACCAACCTTCAAATGATACGTGTCAAAATTTCATGACATTTCGACGATTAATTTACAAGTTACAGTGATTTTAGGGACGCTACTTTTCATATTTTAAAAACAATGGAAAAAATCGAATTTCGTGTGTTGATTGAACACTGTTTTGTGTTGGGAAAAATTACCGTTCAAGCAAAGCAATGGCTTGATAAGTATTACGGGGACTGTGCCCCTGGAAAATCACTCATCATTTACTGGTATGCTGAATTTAAACGCGGTCGTACAGATAGAAATCCTGCTGATTGCTCTGGACGACCAAATGAGGTGGTTACACCGGAAAACATCAAAGAAATCCACAAAATTGTTTTGGATGATCGTAAAGTGAAATTGGGTGAGATAGCTGACACCCTAAAGATATCGAAAGAACATGTTGGTCATATTTTGCATAAACATTTGGGCATGGGAAAGCTGTGTTCCAAATGGGCACCGCGTTTGCTCACAGTGGACCAAAAACAACAATGTGCTGATTCTAAGCGCTGTTTGGACCTGTTTAAGAATAAAAATGATTTTTTCATGCAATATGTGACAATGGATGAAACATGGATCCACCACTACACACCGGAATCAAATCGGCAGTCAGTTAAGTGGACAGCAGCCGGTGAAAGTGGCCCGAAGCGACCAAAGACACAACAGTCGGCTGGGAAGGTTTTGGATTTTGTATTTTGGGATGCGAATGGAATCGACTATGCTGAGAAGGGAAGAACCATCAATAGCGAATATTATATAAAGTTATTGGTGCGTTTGAAGGCAGAAATCGCAAAAAAACGGCCCCAAATGAACAAGAAAAAAGTGCTCTTTGATGAAAACAATACACTGTGTCACAGGTCAATGATGTAAGTTTTTAAATTTGGAAAATATTTATATGTGTTTGTAGTAATATCGCTGATAATAAATCTATTTTTAATTTGAATGATTTCCAGGATTCGTATAAATCCAGAACTGTTTTGCCTGAACCTTGTAACTTTAAGTTGAGTTCACTGAGATGGTTTGTAATATCAGTAAGAAACATTAACATACAGATCCAGTTCTTATCTTCTAGTTCAGGATAAGCATCCACTTGATTTTTTTCCAACAAGGGCGATTTAATTTTGCCCAGACATTGCACAAATCTAGAGAGCATTTTACCACGGCTACCACTTTCTAATTCCTGCAGAAACGCCTTAAATTGTCTATGGATCAGTGAAGAACGACCGACAATGTAGTTAACTATTTTAACCACCCCATCCATCACGGATTTTAAATTTTCAGCGGAGATTTTAGCGCACAAACTCTCTTGGTGAATTATGCAATGAAAATTCAAAACTGATCGGCCCATGCGTTCAATAAGAAGGGAAACAAATCCTTTATGTCTCCCACTCATAGCAGGAGCGCCATCTGTCGTTACGCAAAAAAAATTATTTAAATCAATGTTCTGCTTTTCAAAATGTTTAACAAATTCTGAAAATATATCCTCTCCTCTTGTAGTTCCCTGCAATGGGAGCAGACAAATCAGCTCTTCATACACACTGCCATCATCGAAGTATCGCGCAACGATTGCCAGACGGGCAATGTCATTAATATCGACACTTTCATCCAATGCTACACTAAATACAAAACTCCGTTTGATAGCGTCTCTCTGCTGTTTTTGGACATTTTGTGTCATTTCGGTAATTCGTCTCTCGATGGTCCGCGCTGATGCCGGTATATCCCTAATCCTGGCCAATATTGTATCCTTATTGGGCAAGTCGTCGAATAAAATCTCGTCAGTACTCAAAAACGTTTGCTTCATAAATTCTCCGTCAGTGAACGGCCTACCCTTTTGTGCCAACGATTGTGCAATTTTGAAACTACATTCAGTTACCTGATTTTTTCCTTGGAAAACTTTGCTAAAGAATGTTGACTGTTTCTCGTATTGTTTACTTGCTCTTTGTATTGCCTCCCTTTTATCAGCGTTATCTTTAAATGACGATTCATGTTTTATCTGGAACTGTCGTTGAATACTAGATGTCCGGAAAACTACGCTTTCCCGGCATAGGACCCAAATGGCCCGATCGTTTTGCTGTACAAAACCGTAATCTGTGTTTCCATGAAGTTTGAAATGATCGAACGTCTACCTTCTGTTTCTTCGCGGTCATAACGCAACGTAATTTTAATTTTTAAATTTTTCGACGACTATTGACTGGAACGGATGTTACTTTTATACTAAATGATCCAAACGTGTAGCCGCTTGCTATATATAGAAAAATAATGTTTCCAGAAAATTCCAATAATTGCGTTTATTAAATTTCTTAGAACAAAAATTATTATCTACAACGTGCCCATTGCAATCAAAGGGCCGCCTAGAAGTTAAATCTAACAAAAACTAAAGTTCGGAATATAAAAAGAGTTGCGGCGCGCGTCGGAACGATTGAAGTCAAGTCCAACAAAAACCGCCTTATAGCGGCTCTTTTGATCTGAATTGAGGACGTTTATTTGTGTTTTTGCCTAAGCTTATATTTTGAGGCTTGCCGTCTTTAATACTTGCCGAAATTAAAGCCGAACCAATGCATTCAGTAAAATTATAAATTACAAAATATATATTTTGTAGTTTTTGGTGATAATACCTAGTGACCTATATAATATATCGTTTTTGTTTGTATCGTTAAAGTAATACTGTCTTCGATTATTTATTTAATTTCGAAACATGTCACAGATTACAGAATTAATGTGTAAAACTTTGAATAGGTACGCATGCCATTCAAAATTGCTTGGCGTGCCACAGATGGCATGCGTGCCATAGGTTGCCGACCCCTGCATTAGGGCATCGTGGACGTTAATTATCATTGTTTTTTCTCGCAGGGAAATGCAGATTTACAGACTCCGCGAAGTTTGACCGGGCCAAAACTTAAAGTTGAAGACATCGCTGTTCTGATTTGAACTAAGCATATTATAGGTTTTTGCCTTATTTTCATACTGGCACAGAATACTTTTATAGCGTACTTAGGTACTTAGACACCTACACACTTACCGATAATTATTTTGATTAATTATATCCCAATAACTGCTAAAATCCCGATTAATTTTATTGTACCTATTATCATTAAGCTTTATAACACTCTAGCTTTCTAGTTCTTAAGAATCGATAATTTTACTCGTTTAGGCCTTTATCATACAAATAAGATTTTTAGTTTCATCATTTACTCATTAAAATAAACTTTGAAATGCGTTGATTTATATAGCTTATTGTAAAGTTTAGAAGGCATGTAATAAAATACTTTTTAGAAAAAGGTCGCACTGTTGAACAGAGATAGAAAATAAAGGTGATTAAAACTAAAAATGCAAATAATTGGTAGAGAAATTTCGGACGCCTATAGTTTATGACATTTTAATGTTTATATAACCTATGTTGTGTGCTATCAACTCCAAACAAATGGACTATAGATGATTTATCGCTATCACTTTCAAATAAATATGGATATTGATTGTTGAAAAGTCATTTGGGGTGTCTTTTGTGGAGTCATCGACCATTTTATATCTTCGTAACAATTTTTTTTTATGTGAGGTATTGCAAGGTACACTTGTATGGCGACGATACGCAGCTTTATCACATATGTCGTCCTAACGAGATTCACAGATGCGTCAGAGAAATCAATGATGATCTGGTGGGGCTAGTTTCTGCTGCCAGTGACCACTCCCTATCAATTAATACAAAAAAAAGTACAGTCATGGTTTTTGGTACTCAGAGGCTCAGAAGCAGTTGCTTACCACATATTAATATCAAAATCAACGGGGAAGTGTTACGGATTGATGACAAATGTAGAAATTTAGGCCTTACTATGGACTACAATTTGAGGTACAGATCGCATGTGAGCATAGTTATACGTCGGGCGTACTTTAATTTGAAGATGATTTACAATTCTAGGGACTATTTAAATCAAAAATTTAAAACTATATTGTGTGAGTCTCTGGTATTGTCCAGATTAAATTTTTGTGATACTATATATGGATTTTCAATAGACTCATCCGCTAGACGACGTATCCAAGTTCTTCAAAATTCATGTTTGCGCCTAATATTTGGTATTCGTAAAAGGAATCACATAACACACAAATTGTTTGAACTGGGATGGTTAAATATGAATGATAGACGTTGTTTGAATGCGGCTTGTTTATTCCACAAAATTGTCTTAACAGGTGTTTCCTCCTACCTACATAGAAAAATTACCTTTAGATCAGATGTTCATAATTTGAATATCCGTTTTCGAGGTCGCCTTACGCCTCCGGCTCACAAAACTGAAAAATTTAGATCGTCCTTCTCTTTTCAAATAGCTAAGATTTATAACTCAATTCCAGAAAATATAAAACTATTAGATCCTGGGTCATTCAAGACGGCGCGGCGTATAGGAGGATTTTGTTAAATATATAAAGATATAGTACTTATTTATGTAAATTTTCCTTCAGAAAGGAATATCACTAGCTCTTGAGTGTGTCTGTGCTCTGTATGAATTCTATTGTTTATCTCGGATATGTTGGGGTGACTCGCCTGTCTCACAGTGTGTCGCGTAGAACATGCTAGGTGGACAAAATTCATGTTATGATTTCCAGGAAATCTTATTTGCAAAATGTAAACAACACCACCAAACCCCGAATTCAGAGAAAAGGTTGTTTATCAAATTTTGCAAGTGGCGAGTCATAAGCGTCAGAAGTCAGGTAATGAGTTTAATGCAGCTCTTTCAATCAATCAGTTGCAATTTAGCGACTCTTTCGTGCACATCTTATAGTGACATATTGTAATATTGTGAAAGTTTTTGTGATGAATATTAATACTGAGGGTAAGTACTATTTTTTAATGTATTTTTTTAATCAAGATCTATTAAGTTGAATTTTTAGTATAATTTTTAAATAGCCTATATATTTTATCGTGTTGTAAAAAAAAAAAAACTTTGAAAGTTCAGAATATACAGACATTCACCTCTATCCGGGCTAGTTTTTAGATATTACACAGAAATAACTTTATTCTTCGTAAAAAATACACATATTGTTTAGCACACTTCAGTACAACATGTTTTTTTTTTCTTTTTTTCCAGAACACGTTTACTCTATTTCAAGGGTAGCCTTTTTTGAGGAGTGGTTGAAACACACGAAGAATGAAAAAAACTCGCGTGTATATGACTTTCTTTCTTCAAAATTTCACTTTGGTGACATTACTGAAAGCAGCCAAAAAGAAATAAAGTTGAAGATATCCAACTTGTCTACTACGTTTGGTGCCAAATGGTTGGCTTCAGGAAAGTCGAAGGAGCGTTTTTTAATTAAAAATAAGAATTGGTTGGATGAAGCAGACATACAGTTTACTGCGAGTTCTTTTGCGCCACAACCTTCAACATCAAGTGAGAATGTGACTCCTGCAAGAAGACCTCGCAAAGATTTCGAGGAATCGTCGTTTAAGACGAAGAAACGTCGCGTCGTGGATCTCGTAGAATCCCGAAGTGTCAGTGAATTGGTGACTGCTGCCGAAATTGCTGTGCGTTCAGCAGGGCAAAGGAAAATTGCCAATGTGATTAGAGACTATAGTGAGAGCCCAGATAATATTATTAAGTCTAAAAATACCAGTTCCGTTAATCCTAGGCAGTTAAGTAGTGACGAAGCCTTAGCTTACTATATAGATTCTAAGTCAACAACGCATTCTTACAAACAAATTAGGAAGTGATCCTTGAAGGCGGGGCATAATGTGTTTCCGTCATATTTTAGTTTAAAAAAGTCCAAGCAGGCCTGTTACCCTGCAGAGGAGCACATTGCTATAACAGAAACTCGTGCTGAAATAAATTTGCAAGCCTTATTAAAATAAAACAGTGGAACGTCTAGTATTAGCACAGAATGAAGTTATCAGCAGTGTGCTCCCAACAAGTTCATCGTTAACACTTGTTAGTAAATGGGGATGTGATGGAATATTTTGTTTTTGTTATACAATGTTTTGTGCAGCTGGACAAAAAATACAGGTAAGCGAAATGCAGTTAAATGAAAGACACTGTATTATAATTTTTAATTCTAATAACCATACAAAATACCCTTGCCCTTTAGTTCCGTTATCTACCTGCTAAGCTGATGCAATCCTACCGCGATATGCAAGGGTGGCTATTACACAAATTTTATCGATATTGAGTACCTGCGGTAAATTGTGAATAAAACCCACATTTATTAACCGATTTTCATGATTAATACCTTATTTTATTTTCCAGATACGCAGCTGTCAGAAAAATGTATAATATTTTGTTTTTCTTTTGTTATTGCGCTTTTTTACCGAAAAAAATAATGAATTTTACACGAAAAAAAATTTTTTCTCTCCATTAATTTCTAAATAACTCCAAAACGATAAAAGATAGAATAAAATAATATTCAATCAACTTTAATAAAATTTTGTTACGCATTTTTTAATGTTTTATTTATAAAAATCTGACAAGTTGTTCCCGAGTTATCGTTAAATATGTCTGCGTAGCTGACTAATTTAGGGGAAAAAAATTAGCCACGCCTATAAAAAAAACCAACGCGATGAATTTTTTCTTAAAATAACTTAATATGCCTAGAATATACATAAACAATTGAAATAAGTGAAAAAATAATTTTGTCCAGCTAACTTGTACTAGTCGACACACTGTGTGTCTGTTTAACAATTTAATTTATATCAGGGTTTTTTTTTGTTTGCTCTAGTTGTGTCATGAGCCATTCTCTATTTTCTTTGTCTTTTTTTTTTTCTTTTTTCCACTTCCACACTTACAACATTACACAGTTTTATTAAGATACTAGCCCAGTTTAATAGATAAATATTGTATTCTATAAACTTTAGTATTACGATGCTTAAGGTAAAGAACAGGGAATGTTTGTACCTTCATGGTCTTACATTCCCAGCTGACCTTCGGCATTTTCCAATTTAATGGAGCATTTTGTTTATTTAGTTTATGATGTTTTATTTTCTCTTTCATAATTGGAAATAAAAACCATATTTATTTATTTATTTATTTATTTATTTATTTAAAAGCAGTCACGTTACGGAACACTAGCTGCGCAAGTCCGACTTGCCCTTGGTCGATTTTTTTTTTAAATGATTTAAGATAACGGCTTTTAACGGAAAACCCTACACTTAAAATAGTGGGTTGTAATGCTTGTTTGCAGTTTATTCGTTATCAAGAGGAAGTTAAATTCGTTATTTGTTTTAATACTGCATGTTTGCGAAGTAATTAGTAGGTAAATCACTTCACCGATTTTTTTTTGTTAAAAGCTACAAAAGAAATACATACTTTTATAATGAAAATGTGGTGTAACCTTGTGTTTTTTTAGCTGTTATCAGTCAATAGTAAAAGAAATAAAAGAACCTTGATTACCTAATTTGTAAAATATGTTCATCAATATTATTTTTAGCCGATTTGCCGTAAACAAACGGAGTTCTTTAATCAGAAAAAAAGGAGAAAAAAAAACTTAGATGAGGTGTGCAGATGAGGACATCGGCCTTCAAATTTTACTTAATAAGCAATCTATTATTAGGGAAAAACTTACAGTACTAATGTAATGAGTATTAATTATGATTTTAACGCCTGAATAAATAAAATTGCGTGATCATTCTCGTATTATTTTTAGAAAGGCGCGTCAGTGAATTTTATAATGCAGGTAATCTCTTAAACCATCGTAATGTTATCAGAATAGTTTCTTGTTATAAATATTTAATTATGCTGCCATTATTAATATGTACATTAATATTAAAGTTTATTTATTTTTACCGGAAATGATTCAACGGAGGTATTCTGTGAAATTAAAACTTAAATTTTAAACACAAAACAAGTTCATAAAACATTAATTGTATGTCAAAAGTCCTTTTAAAAAATAATCTCTTTTAAATATTAGGTCAGTTAATAAGTTTTGAAAGCGGAAATGAAACAAGATGGATTAATGAGTCAAAATACTTCTATTCTTCAGGATAATCTTCTTTAAGCTTAATACATTTTTCCCAGCGATTTTCCAATTCATTTAAACCAGAGGTTCCCAAAACTTTTTTTTCTCGTAGACCACTTTCAAAATTTTACTGGTTTCGGTGGACCCCCCTGCTGTTACATTTCTACCATATTCCCAAAACTCGTCAAAAAATGTGAAGATTAGATCTAACGATGGAAATTTACATCGTGGCTGAGTTCCAACCCTAAATTCGGAGTGGTAAAAATAAAAAGAAAAATAATATATTTTCTTGTGTTCTATTTATTAAAATAATATGATTACAGACTTAATAGAATTAAAATTAAACATTAATAACGTACCGTAACTTCAACAATGCAAATCAACAATTAAAAAAAATAGTCATAATTTTAATGGGAGGGATGTTCTTGATGGATTGACAGCAAATTATCAATATTTGGCTTCAGTTTTGTAAGAATAACCGCAAATCTCCCCGTTCTGTGTTGTTCAGTCTGCTCCTTTTTTTTTTAATAAGTTTGTAACGACACTAAAACTTTTTTCGACAAGGTATGACGAGGGAAACGCTATCAAAAGTTTTCTCGCAATTTCCCACAGCCCAGGATATTTTTCGGGTAGTTCTTCTGCCTGCAGCCAAAATGTTTGATAGCCTTTTTTAAATTTCACCTTCAGCTCCTCATTGGTGCTAAGCTCGAGTACTCCTCTTGTAATACCACATTCGCCACTTCCGTTTCATCAAATGGATTTATGATCCATGGTGGTATTTCCATCCTCAGAGTATCTTCAAATCTATTTTTGAAGTCATCATGCAGGGCATTTAAATGTTGAACGTATATCTGAATATCCTCATCAAGACATTCTGCCTGTGACAAGTTTGGAAACTGGGAGCATTTGGGCCGACTAAATTTTTCGCTACCAGGGGTTGTCGGTGGATGACACAGTGAATTGCAGTTACTCCTGGTATAATTCTTTTAAGATGGCTTATAAACCCACGATATCGCCCGAAGATGGCAGGAGCTCCATCTGATTGCCAACCGAAATAATGTTTGTAAATGGAATCGATTTTTCCTTAAAAATATCACTCAGGACATTAAATATTGATTCGCCTTTAGTGTCCGTCTTTCAGAGTTTTTCGCGAATAGCAGGTCGTCATGGATTTCTTCGTCCATAACAAATCGAACATATGCCAATAATAATGCTTCATTACCAGGTAAAGTTGACTCGTCCAGTTGAATAGAAAAATGTTTTTGTTTTAGTAATCATAAGGCGACTTTTAACAGAATATGGCTATTTTAACAGAATAAAATAATAGGATTAATTAATTATTGCAATGAAAAAACCAAAATGCCGGCGGCAAAACTGATTTTAAATTATTAAAAGCAAATAAACTGCTAAGATCCATATAGAGGTTTTCACAAAACGGCTGAACCTATTTTAATGTAATATAAAATATTTTTTGATTAATTATATTTTGATACATTTCTGTAAATTCGAGAGAAAATACTTTTAAAGAATATTTTGACATCAAAACTCCGCGATTTTAATGATTTATTTATTACTTTGATGTACGTTACGAGTGGTACATAAAGACATGTACAATTTATGAAAATATTTTTAGTCATTTAGCATTACCAACTACAAGGGCACTGAAATATGTACAAACATGCAGGTCAATCATATATCTCTCCTTTAGTGAATCACCACAGTCGGGTAAATAAATAATTTTATAATAAAAAAGTACTAAAAGTTCAATCTTTCTCGGCTTTCTGTTCTTTTATAGAAGTATCGAATAATGGCCCTGTTCAGTATTTAATTTTTATTACGTACTTACTACACGCAAACATAACAAATATAATATTATTACAATATAAAATAAAAGTATGCATAACAAATAGGCAGGTACTTACTTTTTCCGGCACTGGCAAAACACTGACATCAATTCACCTCACTTTTCTTTTCAAAATTCCGGAAACAAATGAGTAACGTTTGTCCTTGGCATTCGTATTTATATTGGTGAAGAATCAAACAAGTTCATGCAAGATTGCAAGCACAGCACAAGTCGTATATTTCGTCTCTTTACACGT
>CM032451.1:114945300-115187800 GCA_019049505.1 Pachyrhynchus sulphureomaculatus
TTTTGAGGACTATAATGACAGTGAAGATGATACTCCATTAAATGAATTAGCTTTGAAATTGAGAAAGCCATGGAGAAATGTCCTGTTCAAATTTTGATAGCGAGATAGAAGAAAAAGAAAAAAGTTTATTTGAATTAATGCAAAAATTAAAAGGTTGCGAAAATGTGACAAGAGAAGATGTTGTTGAATGGATTACAGAAGATGATTTAGAAGAAGAAATGAGTATTGAAGAAATAACGAATGCCTTTCAGGAAACCGAAAAAATCAGATGACGATGACGAAGCGGCGGTGGATGAACACTCTCCCACTAAGATGTCTCATCAAGAAGGTTTTGCTTCTTTGGCAAAAGCTTTGAGGTATATCGAACAACAACTAGAGGCAACCCCAGCGGATTTGCTTCTTCTTAAATAGATGGAGAAACATTGCAATATGAAACAGAAGCGCATAGATACCTATTTCACTGTTTTTATAATGTATGTACCTATTTATTTGTTTAAAAACGTTAATACGTCGGTTTATAGTATTAGTGTTTATTTTTTTAATGAGTAAAAAAACAAATCCGAGTTTTCAGTTATCCGAGGAGGGTGCCCCCCACGTTTACCTCGGATAATATATATATATATATATATATATATATATAATATATATATATATATATATATATATATATATATTATAATTATATATAATTTTAATTTCTTGGCGTTTTTCCTTCATAGTTGGGGAGATAACTACTCACACATCCTCATACAAGAACCGATCTTGAAGATAGCGGACCAGTTTTTATTTTCGAAGCGGTGGGCAGTATGAAACCTTTTAATAGAGAGATTTTGCAAGGCTTATTTTGGCAGGCCATTGTCTTTGTCTTTATTGGAAACATGCGTAATAGTAAAGGGAAGAAAATAAATCTATACACTCAGCTGTAATCGTTTTTTGAAGCATGCGCCCACCGGAGCTTGTGCAGTGTTGAAACAAAATAAGAGAAACCGTTTATTATGGATAACGATTTCGCTTATTTAGGAACTTACAGAAGTCATTTCTTCTTTTTTTTTCCTTATTCCGACTTATAGTTAGGCACTATTCCCTGCTCTATAGATCGTCGTGTCATCTCTTTCTTGGACGTCCCATTGATCTTCTTCCATTCAGTGACTTGTCTCTTGCTGTAGGTACTTTCTTGTTGTTTGAGATTCTTCCTTCATCCTGTTCTATTGGGTTATCTTCCACCGCCAGCTTGCACCTGATCGGCTCTTTTGCTATTACTATTGCCTTGATTTTTTCACTTAAGATTGACATATTATATTGTTTTGCTCCTATCTAGAATTCGTATAGCAGCCTTTGCAGATAGTTTCTCGGTCTCAGCCATTATCATTGCGTCATCTGCATAACGTATAATTTTAAGTTTTTTTTCTGTTTACCCATTCTATATCCCTTCTTTCTTTTGACATTCTTTATAATTTCATCCATAATAGTATTAAATAGAGGAGGACTCCTTGCCTAATTCCAGATTCATAGTTGATTGGTTCTGTCATTCCTTCTGTTAATCTTGCGACTACTTTACTGTCTTTATATATATTCTCGATAGTTTTTAATTAGGTCTAATGGGATGTTCCTGTTAGATAATAGATGAATAACGTCTTCTATTTGCACATTGTCGAAAGCTTTTTTAAGTCTATCAGGCACAAGTATGCTGGAATGTTGAATTTTATGCATTTTTCTTTTACCAATTTCACAATGAATGCGGCATCGGTGCATGAACGCCCACTTCTGAATCCTTGCTATTCTTTTTCCAGTTGTATTCTCGCGTTTATTTTTATTGTAATAATCTTTGTTGTTAATTCCAGTTTCGTAGATTCATTGATCTGTTACCTCTAGTGTTCTCGAATGCATATTTATATTGCTTTTTATGGTCAAAGTATGTATTATTTAATCTCAACTCGTTTGTAGCGCATAAATTTATCATAAGCTCCCCGTTGTCATTTTTTAGGTTTTCATTAAATCTCTGTTTAGCTCCTGGTATTACCTCATTTCCAACTCTTGCATTATTATCATCATCATCATCATATATCAGCCCTTAGCGTCCACTGCTGGATATAGGCCTCCCTTAATTTTTTCCAGTTAAACCGGTCTTGCGCTTTTTGGATCCATTTCCCGCTACTCTTCTCGTCCATCTGGTGGGAGGTCTTCCTCTATTCCTACACGCTTCTTGTCTAGGTTGCCATTCCAACACATTTCTAGTCCATCTGTTATCTTGCGTTCTGGTTAGATGACCGGCCCAATTCCATTTCAAAGATAGAACTTTCTCAACTGCATCTACCACTCTCGTTCGGTTCCTAATTTCTTTATTTGGTACTTTATCTCGAAGAGATAAACCCAACATTGACCGCTCCGTTGACGCTTGAGCTACCCTTATCTTATTTATTGTTTTCTTTGTCAAAGTTAGATTTTCTGCTTAATAAGTAAGCACAGGTAACACGCATTGGTTCAAGATCTTTCGTTTATGGCAAATAGGTATGCCTGATTTTAGCGTTTCTCTTAGTTTGCCAAATGCGGCCCAAGGTAGAATGACCCTCCGTTGTAGTTTCATGAGTCTCTGATTGTCTCTGCCCAACTTAATTTCATGTCCCAAATATTTATATGTCATGACTTGCTCGATGTTTACGCCGTTTACTGATAGTGGCTTGGTAAAAACTAGATTTATCATAAACTGAATCTTCAAAAAATTTATCTTTAGGCCAATTTTATGGGACTGTTCTTATAGGGTGTTAAACATGACATTCGCATGATCTGCTCGATCTATTAGCAGGACTATGTCATCGGCGAATCTCAAGTTATTCAGCATTTCTCCATTTACATTTATGCCCATGTTGTTCCAATTTAGATATTTAAACCTGTGTTTTCAGAAAGGTGATTGATAAACAACTTTGAGGAAATAGTGTCACCCTAACGCACACCTGTTTCGACTTGAAATTTGTTTATTTCCTTATGTAATTTATCTGTTAATGTTGCCTGAAGATATGTATTAGGATTTCGATGTAGCTTGAATCTATACGGCATTGAAGAGTCTTAAAAAGCATATCCTGGTTCACTGAATCGAAGGCCTTCTTATAATCTACAAAGATTAATATTAAAGGCCTGTTTATATTCGACACACTTTTCTACAATTAACTTAACAGTCAAAAGGTGATCATTGACAACATGGCCTGCTCGGAAGCCAGCTTGATTGGTAAAAGTCTAGCTTTGAGGTCCAACGTTTTGTTAATATTTTTGTGAACCTCTTATAAATATGGAAGAGGATGCTTATAGGGAGGGTAGTTTGATAGATCTATTGAAACACCTTCTTTTATAAAGGATAATGATAATAGCGTTGTTCCACTGCGTTGGTGTTATAGACTTAGTAAGACATAGGTCAAACAGTATTGTGAGGACCCTGATGGCAGTAGGTCCAGCCAGCTTTATGCTTCAACCTCAGCACCATTCTCACCTGGAGACTTATTATTTTTCTTCTCACTCAAGATTTGTATGATCTCATCTTCTGTTATTTCGGGAATATCTTCTGAACCTTGTTTTTGAATATGTGGAATCTCATACGATGTGTCGTTATTAGTGTTTTTATAAAGCTATTTATAAAAACCTTCAGCAATATTCATAATCTCTTCCTTATCCGTTATCACTCTTCCATCTTCGTTCTTTAGTTTTTGTGTAATTTTTGTTCCCGTAGATAATTTGGATCTCAAACTTTTAGACTTTTATTCTCCTATATTACTTTTTTTCTCGTTCGGTGTTAAACTTTCTAATATCTCTTCTTATTGATGTTGATACTGGCGCATTGGTATAACAATTAAAAATAAACGAAAAAATCGTAATTCTTAGAAGTTACCAAAGTGTTGTGTTCTTCGCATTTGCTGAACCATCCCAGGACGCGTTTTCGCGCAAATTTGTTATAGTTTTTCCGTTAGTTACTTGGATAAAGGACTAAAAGTGTGTTCTCGTATTTGCTGAACCTAGCCCGGCTGATGAGCCGTGATACGGCGAAACGCGTCCTGGGATGGTTCAGCAAATGCGAAGAACACAACACTTTGGTAACTTCTAAGAATTACGATTTTTTCGTTTATTTTTAATTGTTATACCAATGCGCCATCTATGCCTTCGAGCAGTAAGCTTGAGAAAGGTGCGCTTCTGCAAATAAATTGCCAGCCGTGTTGGCAGCTCTGCTTAAATGACTTAGTATGTCGCCGGTAGAGTGCATTAAAAGCATCTATTTGTTATAGTTTTCCGTTAGATGTTGATACTGCTTTGTTAAGAGCTCTATGATCTTGTGTATTGCCGTTTGCCATTTCTCTTCGTTTCTTTAATAATTTCTTTGTCGGTTCACTTAGTTTTTTCCAATTTTTTGGGTTGTTTTGGAGAATGGTTATCTATTGCATCCTTTATTGCTTTAACAAGAGCATTATTCAGGTGTTCTACAGAATTTACGTCCAATTGCTACAGATTTTGTTCTACTGTCTTTGAGAATTCTGCTGGATTTTCAATCTGCTTCAATATTCCTCCTTGTAACTAAGTTGGGAATGTGGAATCTTGGCACAATGATACTACTCAGTATATATCACCACTACACCAAACACTTTATTTTAGCCAATTTATTCATGAGTAAGTTTGAAATCGAAGCCAGTCTAGAATTCGAATATTTCCCAAGGGTATGGTATAGGTATGTGGATGATATTTTCGCGATTTTTGATACAAAGAAAGCAAATATTGATCATTTTGTTTCTAAATTAAATAGCCGTATGATTCCATTAAATTCACTTACGAAGTTGAGAACAAAGGACAATTGCCTTTTCTAGATATTTTAATTATTAAAAAATAATAATAGATTAGAATTTGATATCTATAGGAAGGACACAGTAACAGATAGATATATTCCTAATGATTCATTTCATTGCAAACAACATAAATTAGCCTCATTACATTTTTTAGTTCATCGTTTGGTCACTTTCCCTCTGAATAGAGTAAACTTTAATAAAGAAAGGAATCGTATTAGAAATATAACTAGAGTTAATGGTTATGACAATGACTTAGTAAATAAGCTAATAAATAGACATAAGTTTAGGTTTAATATTCAGAATTCCACCTTTTTTACACGCGAAGAAAATAACACCAAGTATGTCTCCATACCATATAATCCGAAATATAGCAAGGGACTCAATAAGGTATTTAATAAGGTAGGCCTCACCTTAGTCTATAAGTCATCAGACAATCTGAGGAATATCTTAGGAAATCCCAAAGATAAGATTCCTAATTGTGAGAAAAGTGGAATTTATGAAATTAGTTGTAATGATTGTGACAAAAAGTATGTTGGGCAAACTAAAAGGTCAATTAAAACAAGATTTAAAGAACACTTAGCACACTTAAAATACAATAGAACAGAAAAGTCTAGCATTGCCGAACATGCCCTTGAAGCTAATCATACTGTAACATTAGATAATCTAAGATTAATAAAGGATGTATCTGATAGGAGATTGTTAAACGCACACGAAAGTATGGAAATCATAAAATGTAAAAGTAGTTTAAATAAAGACAGAGGGCCTATTCCTTATAGACCCCTCTACTGGTTACTTGACCGGAACTGACGGCTTTGCCTATGTCATTAGTTCCGCTTGAGTAATTCAAGGGTTAGGCTAAGTATAAATAGGTAGATTTGTAGTTTAGCTTTAGTCAATCATCGCTCCTGATGAAGCTAACATGGTTAGCGAAAACGCGTGTCGAGTGCAAAAATAAAGTGTTTGGTGTAGTGGTGATATATACTGAGTATCCTCCTTGTAAGTTTTTCTCTTTCTTGTTTTATGTTCAGTCTTATCGTTGACCTCAGCAATCGATGGTCGCTTCCAGTTGAAAACTTATTCAAAGCCTCCACATCCTGAATTGTCCTTTTTCTTATCTGTTACTATGAAATCAATCATATTTTTCTCGTGGTTCCATCTGGGGCTTATCCACGTCCACTTTCGATTTCGGTGTTTTTTGAAAAACGTGTTCATGAGTTCGTTTATTCTTGTCGCGATTATGGTAGGGCCTGTTGTTTTTTCTACTTAGATATACAGAAGACATCAGCTGATTGTGCGGGGAATGAAAAAAATCCCCTAAGTTTATAGAGATGAATACTAACCTAACCTTACTTTTACTTTGTTTTATTGCAATTCTGCCGTAATGTGAAAGTGCAATTCCTTTGCATAATGCCGCGCATGCTTGAGATAACGATAAGAACAAAGGCAAGTGGAAAATAAGCGTTGCAAAATCTCTCTAATATGTCTTATCGGATACCCCAAGCTATATAATCGCAACTTTAAACTAATTTACACCTGATGAAATTATGAGTTTCATAGATTTTCTTCACCATGATCGAAAGGAGAACCAACAGACCATCATAATTGCGTGCCTGCATAAAAAAAATATATTTTCAATTGCAATATTCACCAGCCGCATACATTAATTAAATTAATTATTATACATTCCTAAAGTTAATATATAGAAGAAAGTATTTTTTCTCCACTTGAATCTAGTACGGATTTGTTAACCTCCAGTTAACCTAGTAATTATCAATTAACTAATACAAAGAGGCTATTTTTTGCTGTGCTAATGGGTTCTACTGGTCTTGTAAGTGCCTTTTCAAAGAAATATTTGTTATAGAAGAATGTATTTTTTTTTTTAACAATGTTTTTGTCACGTTCTCTAGATCGTCATGTACGAGGCTGGTTTGAAAAGTCCGTGCAAAAATAAAAACTACTTATGTGTTTGAGGTAAACCTTTTTTATTTTTCGACATAGTCTCCTTTTAGGCTTATACACTTCGTCCAACGATGTTCTAGTTTGTTGATCCCTTCCGAATAATAGGATTTGTCCAAGTCTGCAAAATATCCATTAGTGTCTGCAATCACCTCCTCGTTTGAATAAAATCTTTGTCCCGCCAGCCATTTCTTCAAATTGGGGAACAAATAGTAGTCCGAGGGAGCCAAGTCTGGAGAATAGGGGGGATGTGAAACGAGTTGGAATCCTATTTCCATTAATTTTGCGACCACAACTGCTGAGGTGTGTGCTGGTGCGTTGTCGTGATGGAAAAGGACTTTCTTGTGGGCCAATCGCGGACGTTTTTCTTGCAGCTCGGTTTTCAAACGGTCCAATAACGATGAATAATATTCACCTGTAATAGTTTTACCCTCTTCCAGATAGTCGATGAGGATTATCCCTTGCGAATCCCAAAAGACAGTCGCCATAAACTTTCCGGCCGAAGGAACGGTCTTCGCCTTTTTTGGTGCAGATTTCCCCCTTGGTAACCCATTGTTTAGATTGTTGTTTGGTCTCAGGAGTATAGTAATGTATCCATGTTTCATCCACAGTGACGAAACGACGCTTAAAGTCCTCCGGATTCTTCTGGAACAGCTGCAAACCATCCTTGCAACACTTCACACGATTCCGTTTTTGGTCAAGCGTGAGCAATCGCGGCACCCATCTTGCGGATAGCTTTCTCATGTCCAAATGTTTATGCAAAATATTATGTACCCGTTCAGTCGAGATGCCCACAGCACTAGCAATCTCACGCACCTTAACTCTTCTGTCATCCATCACCATATCATGGATTTGATCAATGATTTCTGGAGTCGTAACCTCCATAGGCCGTCCAGAACGTTCAGCGTCACTTGTGCCCATATGGCCAGTTCGAAAATTTTGAAACCACTTATAAACTGTTCTAATCGAAGGTGCAGAGTCACCATAATGTTTATCAAGCTTCTCTTTAGTCTCCTGAGGCGTTTTGCCTTTCATAAAGTAATGTTTAATCACCACACGAAATTCTTTTTCGTCCATTTCTTGAAAATCACTCGACTTCCTTGATTCACACGAATGCCAAACACAAAGAAATAGACCAATATGGCTGAAACTTGGTGTGCGTTCATTCAAGAGATGCTACTAACTAAACATGACCTCGATACGCGCCGGTGGTGCCATCTCTCGGACTTTGCACGGACTTTTCAAACCAGCCTCGTATGAATGTGAACTAATGCGTAGGCTCAAAAGTTTTTTTAGTCTAGCTACTTAAAACACATTCTTTTGTAAAATTCAACTTTATTCATCAATATAGTCCCCTTTAAGAGCGATACAATCAGTCTAATGCTTTTATAACATTTCTATACCTTTCTTGTAGAAGGATTTGTGATTGCCTTCAAAATAGGCCTCAGTTTTCTGCGATAACTTCTTCATTTTAGCGAAATCTCTTTCCCTCGAGCATTTTTTTTAGGTCTGCGAGTAGATAATAGTCGCTGGGGGCCAAATTTGGAAAATACGGTGGACGAGGAAGCAATTCATGCAATTTTGCCATCGTAACCATCTACTTGTGACACGGTGCATTGTCTTGTCGAAAGAGCACTTTTTTCTTGTTCATTTATGATCGTTTCTTTGCGATTTCTGCCTTTAAACGCACCAATAACTTTATATAATATTCGCTATTGATGGTTTTTCAAAACGCAGGCCAAAACCTTCCCAGCCGACTGTTGTGTCTTTGGTCGCTTCGGGCGGCTTTCACCGGCTACTGCCCACTCAACTGACTGCCGATTTGATTCCGGTGTGTAGTGGTGGATCCGTGTTTCATCCATTTTCACATATCGCATGAAAAAATCCTTTTTATTCCGCTTAAACAGGTCCAAACAGCGCTCAGAATCATCAACATGTTCTTGTTTTCGATTCACTGTAAGCAAACGCGGTACCCATTTCGAACAGAGCTTTCTCATGCCCAAATGTTCATGCAAAATATGACCGCACGTTTTTTTGATACCTTTGGGGTGTCAGCTACCTCACGCAATTTCACTTTACGGTCATCTAAAACAATGTTTTCCGATGTAACCACATCATGTGGAACTATTGAATGGGAAAACGTGTGAGGAGATAAAAGCGAAATTGGGTAGTGTTTATGGGGACCCTTCGCCATCAGTGACAACAGTCAGCTATTGGTTCAACGAATTTAAACGTGGTCGAACATCAGTTTTTGATGAGGATCGCCCGGGACGCCCATTAAATGTGGTTACCGAGGAAAAGTCCACGACATGATTCTAGCTGATTATCGATCGAAAGTGCCGACGGGAACGGTAATTAATATTATACATAATAAGTTGGCTATGAACAAGTTGTCGGCCCGATGGGTGCCGCGATTGCTCACCGTGGACAGCAAGCGGGTGCCGTTTTCAACTTCGAAGCTGTAAATGGAGTAATTTAAGCGAAATCCGAAGGACTTTTTGGGTCGAGTTATCATCTATAATATATATAAAATGCAAAGTCTCTCTGTCTGTCTGTCTGTCCGTTAGTGCGCTTATCACTGGAGAACCACTTATCCGATTTACGTACTTTTTTTTTAAAACATACATATGTTCTCTGGCCAGGTTATAGGCTATATTTTATTACGATAGGTAGCATACGGAATGAGCAGTGACGATAATAGTGAATGAAGTCGGAAAAAAAAGTTTGCCGCTAGCGCGTTCCCTTGCAATATACAGCCTAAACCATTAAATATGGAACAATATTATGTAGCAGAGAATATCTATAATCTATAATATATATAAAATGCAATGTCTCTCTGTCTGTCTGTCCATTAGAGCGTTTATCACGCAGGAACCACTTATCCAATTTACGTGTCTTTTTTTAAATTCATACATGTATTCTTTGGCCAGGTTATATAATAATAATCTATATCTATAATATGTATAAAATGCAGCGTCTCTCTGTCTGTCTGTCTGTCCGTTAATGCGCTTATCTTTGGAGAACCACTTATCCGATTTAAGTGCTTTTTTTTAAAACATGTATATATATATATATATATATATATATATATATATATATATATATATATATATATATATATACGAGTATATATGTTCTCTGGCCAGGTTATTTATCTATAATATATATAAGATGCAACGCCTCTCTGTCTGTCTGTCTGTTAGTGCGTTGCGTACTTTTTTTTAAAACATACATATGTTCTCTGGCCAGGTTATAGGATATATTTTATTGCGTTAGGTAACATAAAGAATAAGCAGTGACGATAATAGTGAATCAAGTCGGAAAAAAGGCTACCGTTAGCGCGTTCTCTTGCAATATACTGGCTAAACCATTAAATACGGAACAATATCATGTTGCAAAGAATATAATATATATAAAATGCAACGTCTCTCTGTCTGTCTGTCTGTTAGTGCGCTTATCACTTGAGAACCACTTATTCGATTTACGTGTTTTTATAAATTTATACATATGATATGTTTTATATAATTCGATATAAGCCTAGATAATGGGAGATAAGGTGAGATAATGGGAGATAGGTAAAAATAATGGGAGATAAGGATAAATAATGGGAGATAAGCAGAAATAAGTCTAAGTAATGGGGGTTATGGTGAGATAATGGGAGATAAGGAGAAATAATGGGAAATAAGGAAAAATATTGCGAGATAAGTCGAGATAAGCCTAGATAATGGCAGATAAGGTGAGATAATGGGAGATAAGGAGAAATAATGGGAGATAAGGAGAAATAATGGGGGATGAGTAGAGATAAGCCTAGATAATGGAAATTATGTAGAGATAATGGGAGATAAGGAGAAATAATGGGAGATAAGGAAAAATATTGCGAGATACGTCGAGATAAGCCTAAATAATGGGAGATAAGGTGAGATAATGGGAGATAAGTATAAATAATGGGAGATAAGGAGAAATAATGGGAGATAAGTAGAGATAAGTCTAGGTAATGGGAGTTATGGTGAGATAATGGGAGATAAGGAGAAATAATGGGAGATAAGAAGAAATATTGCGAGATAAGTCGAGCTAAGCCTAGATAATGGAAGATAAGGTGAGATAATGGGAGATAAGGAGAAATAATGGGAGAAAAGGAGAAATAATGGGAGATGAGCAGAGATAAGCTTAGATAATGGAAATTATGTAGAGATAATGGGAGATAAGGAGAAATAATGGGAGATAAGGGGGAAATAATGGCAGATATTTTATTACGTTAGGTAACATAAGGAATAAGCAGCGACGATAGTAGTGAATCAAGTCCACGCGAGCGGAGCCGCGGGCACGGCTAGTCGTCGATAAAACCTGGACCATTATATACTGGAAACCAAGCAACAATCAAAACAATGGATTGCTCCCGGTGAATCTGCTCCAAAGAAGGAGAAGACGGTCCTATCGGCCGAAAAAGTTATAACGACGATTTTTTGAGATGCAACGGGCATTATACTCATTGACTTAGAAAAAGGAAGAACGATTACTGGACTATATACTATAGCGAGTTATTGGACCGTTTCGGCAAGAAATTGAAGGAAACGCGGCTCCATTTAGCGAAGAAGAAAGTGCCGTTTCACCATGACAATGCTCCAGCACGTTCATCCGGAGTTGTCGCCGCCAAACTGCATGAATTGCGTTATGACTTGTTTCCACATTCCACGTATGTGCCTGAAGTGGCTCACTGCGATTTCTTCTTGTTCCCAAACATGAAAGAAAAAAATCAACTCAAATGGGGAGGACATCGCCGAGACAGAAGCGTATTTGGGGTGTTGGACAATTCATATTTTTTGGAGGGGTTAAAAAAATGGCAAGGACATTGGGAAAAGTGTATATACCTAAAAAAATAATAAAAAATTGATTTTTTAAAAAAATGACGTCTTCGATCCTAACACGGGTACTTATTGAACCACCCTCGTGTATCGTCGATATTCCAAATTTTCTGCCAGCAATAAAAGATGTTCCGGAAGGATCTGTTTTTGGCCCAATACATTTTATCTTGTGTACCTTTAAAGCTTTGCTGGCAATATTCAAATTTGCCATCGAGTTAACTACTATACAATGATTTAAAAAATTGTACAAAGGGTACTAGGAAAGTTTTGCAATATGACGCAACAATGAATCGCAGGAAGCTGCCTGTTGCTGTATGTTGAGACATATTCATACGTTCATAGTAGCCGCCGCGCCAAGTCGATGGGCTCAGTTATTCATTAGCAGTGAGAGTGTAAAGTGCTTGCGATGGCATCGTGGTCACGAAATGAGATAAGGGCAGTTTTGAGTTATAATTTCGTGCGTGGTTTAAACATAGACCAGTGCTTAGAAGAAATGACTTTTGCACTAGGTGATGTTTGTCCACATCGTACAACGATATTCAGGTGGTATAGAGAATTCCAAAGAAGAAATTTCACTCTGGAGGATGCTGAGAGGCCGGGAAGGCCACGATCGTCAGTTACGGAGGAAAACGTTACTGCTATGAGGAAAATGCTTGACGAGGACAGGCGAGTGACCTACCAACAGATAGAGGGTACTTTAGACCTAAATGCACCAGCAATTCGTTCGATTCTGCATGATCATTTGCACGTGAAGAAACTGTGTTCTCTCTGGGTGCCGCATCGACTGACTGAAGAGCAGATGACACGACGTTTAACTTGGTGCCGGGAGATGCTAAAAAAGTTTGATAAGGGACAATCTCGGTATGTGAACAACATCGTGACAGGTGACGAGACTTGGCTGTACTATTACGATGTGCCGACCAAGGCTCAAAACAAAGTTTAGGTCTTTGATGATGAGGACACACCCGTAGTTGTCAGAAAATCCCGATCTATAAAGAAGAAAAATGATAGCTGTATTTTTCAAATCGAGTGGAATTGTGGAACGTGTCGTTTTGGACACACAGAAGACAGTCACAGCTAAGTGGTATACTGAACAGTGCCTGCCTAAAGTCATTGGATCTATGAAGAACCTGCGGCCAAAGTCAAAAATGGACACCTGGTTCCTCCATCACGATAATGCTCCAGCTCACCGCGCCAAAGCTTGCACCGAATATTTGACCACAACAGGACTGAAACTTCTCGAGCACCCTCCCTACAGTCCAGACCTTGCTCCTTGCAACTTTGCACTGTTCCCGCATGTGAAAATGAAACTAAAAGGGAGCCGGTTTTCCAGTGATGAGGACCTTCTGCTGGCTTGGGACAACGAGTGTGCTTTACTCCCTAGTGAAACTTGGCAGAACTGGTTTAAAGATTGGTTTCGGAGAATGGAGAGGTGTACTGAATGTAGAGGAAATTACTTTGAAAAAATTAAATAAACACAGCTGTATTGCAAAACTTTCCTAGTACCCTTTGTATATCCTTACTTAATGATGATTTTAACATCTCTACAGTAATATATGAGTACACATGACCATGGCTTAAAAAAGAATGAAATCTTAAACGTAAAAATTAAAAATAATTCAGATTTAAAAATTACTTGTAAAGGGTATTTAAAGATATCAATAATACAATCTCGAAAAAATTTTAATGTGATTTGTGATTAATATTGGAATTTTTTACCACAAAATGTCATGAGTCAAAAATGCATGTTTTAAATTTAATATTACGGTTTATTATTTAAATGCTGAATCAAAACTTAAACTTGTAGATTCTACAGTGGTGAGCAAAAAAATCGACTCAAACTATTAGGCTTCATTTCACACGGATCCTAGAATTTAGTGTTCATATATTTTTACGGATTTTGTTATCATTTGAAAGCCCATTCTATTCTCTTTCTGATGATATCAAATTCCATAGCATACCTCAGGCTCTTTACTGATTAAAATGATTGAAAGGGGAAACAGGGAGAACAAGGATTGAAAATAAGGGGAGAAAGGAAAAATTAAACAAATTTTAAGTTTAACGATTAAATTTATGGATAAAAACCAAAATTAATATATTTTGTATTACCCCCCCCCCCCCCCAACCCTTTCTACTGCTTCCAGCCGGTTTTTTATGGAGCAGGTGAGCTTTTTCATCACAATAGAGCAATGACTTGTGCCGTTTCCTCCGGAGTGGTATCCATTTTCCGATGACGTAATTAGTGAGCAGGTATAGTTGAGCTGTTGACGGTTCAAGTTTCGATAAAGAAATGATAGGAAAATGCAATTCCATTTATAGAGATAAATAAAACGCAACGAGTACGTTGCTGAGCGAGCCCAAACGATTCTGTTGAGTAAAACCGTTTTAACCAGCAAAACTTTTTGGAAATATAAATGTTTTTGGTATTATTGGAAAGTGTAGAAAATCAGCATTCTAATGATACCAAAAATAATGCCACTGTTTGAAAATTAAATTCGAGGATCGGTGTTAAATGAAGTAGAATCGTTTGAGTCGATTTTTTTGCTGACAAGTATATTATCCTGTGGGGATTAGATTACTCTCATTAATTACCAAAACAATGACTCTCATTATTTACTACTAAAACATGATAATGACAAACAAAATTATAATATGATGCAAAGTAATTGTATCACATTTTGAACAATTACTCAATATATATATATATATATATATATATATATATATATATATATATATATATATATATATATATATGTTAGCTTTTATTTTAAAATAAAATAATTTAAACACTTTTAGGCAATTTTAACAACAATAACTTTTATTAACAATTGCATTCAGACATCTAACAAAGATGGCCGACTACTTCGGCTCTCTCTAAAGCTATGCGTACTAAAATATCTCTGTTACCTAAATCTCATTGGGGTTACATAAACAGTTCTTATAATGTGTGTGACAGATATGGCCTACCTGTCTCATAAAACAAACTCAAGGGTTTGGTGATTTGAGACATATCACTAACAGTAACTTAAGTATAGTTTAATCTACGTAATGTAAACAAGTCAGTATGCCTGAAACCAATTATTCCTAATTTCTTTCAACCAGGCCTGAAACGGGGGTTTTTCCATACAGAATATGCTGACAGCTAACATATATATATATATATATATATATATATATATATATATATATATATATATATATATATATATATATATATATATATATACAGTCCCTGGCCAAATTATTAGACGCACTGCAAGATTTCATGTAAAATATTAATTACCGAGTGATATTGTACCGTTTTATTATTTCAAATTGATTTGTTTTTTATTTTTATATTATCCAATCAATTACCTATTTATTTGACATGAATAAAACAGCATTAATTTAGAAAAGCATAAGTTTATTAAGTTTTAAAGAAAAGTGAAATTAATGTTAGTAAAAGTCAATATTTAGTTGAGCCACCTTTAGCCGCTATCAAAGCTTTAATTCTGCGCGGCATGCTATCAATGCAAGATTGTACTATCTCCTGCATTTGGGGATGATGATTCCACACATGAATAATCTTTTCTAGGAGCTGGGTTTTGTTGGTAATCACATCTTTAGCCACTTCTCTTTTCATCAGCTCCCACACATTTTCAATGGGGTTTATATCAGGGCCAATCCAACAGAGGGATATTTTTTTCTGCCAAAAAAGCTTTAACAGACCGAGCAGTGTGGCAGGGAGCTCCATCTTGCATGAAAGTGAATGGTTCCCCATTTGGAAACCATTCTCTGAGCTGCGGAACATCAACCGATTTTGTAATACTTCTTTGTACTGATCTTGCCTCATTATTCCTTTGACGACGTACAGACCTCCAGTGCCCTTGCCGCTGATGACTGACCAAATCATCACTTTGGTGGGATGTTTAACCGTCGGGACGACACAATCAGGATGAAACTTTTCTCCATGACGACGACGCACATACTGAGCTTTATTCTGCAAAATTTCGAATGTGCTTTCGTCACTGAAGCAGACCTGTCAAAAATAGGAAAAATATATAAACTTCCATGTTTATTTGCTTTATTTAACTGAAAATGATAATAATGTATCAATTATTGATTAAATTGCTGTATCTTACCGATCTCCAGAAGTCCACATCTTTGTCTTGCCATTGTTTGGCCCACTTCAGGCGCTTTGCTTTCATTGCAGCTGTTAACTTGGGCTTTCTGGCGGGGCGACAGGCCTTAAAATCTAATTCTTTCAATTTTCTTCGAACAGTGCGCTCAGAAGCATTTACGCTAGCATCCTGGAGTTGTGATTTTATTACCTTTGTGATAGCAAATCTGTTTTCTACACAAATTTTCTTCAAACATCTCTCTGACCGTGGGGGTGAAAATTGGTTTTCTACCGCATCTTTTTTTTTTTTTCGGGCTTAATTCCTTCCCTGACTCAATTTTCTTTTTTATGCGTCGTACACTAGCTTCAGAAACCTCCAATCTTCGTGATATTTCTCGGTTTGTAAATGTTTTCGCAATCACAAGGCCTTCACTTCAGCTTTTTTTACGTGGTGAAAGATCGCCTTTTCTACCCATAATGAAAATAGTCCAATTACTTTTTTTAAAACACTGCATACAAAATAAACTAATAACTGAGTAGTATAAAACTGTTAAACAAACAATCACAGTCCATAAAGCCACAGAAAACACGTCCGTACCTGACTCGATTCCGATCGCGACTGATACAGGTTTGTACTTCTTTACGTTCATGTATCATTTTGTCAACACAGAGTTGCCATATGTTAAAAATAAATACAAATATGTAGTCTACAACAATTCTTTTAAATAAAAATCAATAATATTGTAGTTTAAATATACCATTATTGCATAAAAAACTCTTAAGAAACATAAAATTACTAAAAAAATACAGTGCGTCTAATAATTTGGCCAGGGACTGTATATATATAACGTTCTTAGCGTTCCGATAAGATTTTGCTCGGCATTTTCAATGCTGACTTGTCAGAGTACACTGTACTCAACTACAAAATTCCACCCAAATGTAACAAATGAACCGATATATTCCCGAATTAACTCAGATTGATAGATTTCTTTTTTAATTATCATCGTTTACGTAATAGATAAGTTTAGTGCATCGATTCTCTTGTTCAAGTGTCCCGCTCTCGATAATCTCTAAGAATGTTTTTGTCTTGTACTCTTCTACTTTGCCTTTCTGTGTGTAGCTATTAAGATCTATGTCGTAGTCGGTCTGGATCTGATATTGAAAAGTACATATATGTGGTTTGTTTATTTTTGATGGTCAATTTGGTCCCTTCCAGTCTGGGCGTCTCCTTTGCTACAAATTCCACATAATCCACTATAAACACCCTGGTTTTCCAACTGGATTTTGTCTTTGAGGTTTGTTTTAATAAATATTATGTTCTGCCGTGGTTTGTATCTGTATACAGCTGTTATGTATTTCTACAGAAGGCAACCTATCAGACCAGTGGTTTCTTTAATGTACGGTAGCTCTCTCTTTGTGTCTAATAATTGTTTAGTCTCATATATATATATATATATATATATATATATATATATATATATATATATATATATATATATATATATATATTTCGTAAAACCGTAACTCTCTCAAGGGCAATTATCGAATATTTTAGCCTATTACTTGCAGTTTGATGATTATATATATAAATATTTATATATATATATATATATATATATATATATATATATATATGTATATATATATATATATGTATATATATATATATATAATATATATATATATATATATATATATATATATATATATATATATATATATATATATTGAAAGTGGCACGTCCTTGTAGCAAGACCGATTGCAGAAAATTCACCTTAAATAGCAAATCTCAATAATAAATTAAAAAACCTACCCTTAAGAAATAATGAGATGAATAAAATGAAAATGTTGTTTTATATATATATATATATATATATATATATATATATATATATATATATATATATATATATTTCGTAAAACCGTAACTCTCTCAAGGGCAATTATCGAATATTTTAGCCTATTACTTGCAGTTTGATGATTATATATATAAATATATTTATATATATATATATATATATATATATATATATATATATATATATATATATATATATGTATATATATATATGTATATATATATATGTATATATATATATATAATATATATATATATATATATATATATATATATATAAATATATATATATATATATATATATATTATATATATATATATATATATATATATTGAAAGTGGCACGTCCTTGTAGCAAGACCGATTGCAGAAAATTCACCTTAAATAGCAAATCTCAATAATAAATTAAAAAACCTACCCTTAAGAAATAATGAGATGAATAAAATGAAAATGTTGTTTTCGTTCCGCCACTAGTAAAATACCTAAACAATGTGGCCGATTGTTAACGTGACATTTACAATGTTGGTGAGATGTAACTCAGCACAGGCGCATGGTACGCACAGCAACAATACGCCGGCTCCTGAGCTAATTCGTCCAGTCGTAGTTTTCAAGTGCTGGTTGGTTTGGCGATAAAATCCAGTTTTACCCTTTTTTAATTATTCAAAAATTTACGAATTTGAAAAAAAAGTATTTAATGTGCTTCTATATATATGCAGTGATTTCCATAACACCCTATATATATATATATATATATATATATATATATATATATATATATATATATATATATATATATATTCCTTAGTTTGATTAGACACTGACTAAAACTGGAGGTGATGCCTCTTTCCAAATCCGTCACTGCCTTACCTAATTCTTGCTTGTGTCTAAAACCATTCTTTAGCCTCCCCAACTTCTTTTTGATTTTAATTTTTGATTCCTCCTCGTACATATTTCCGAATTTCCTAAAATGAAACAACGAATTTGCTAAAATGAAGCACTGCCGACGCAGCATCATCAAGATTTAAGAGTAATCTACATAACGAATAGAGAATTATAATTCGCAGTAAGAAATCCTGAGAGGTCGTGAACGTCGGTAATTCCTAAGTTTTAATCTTATCTTTTAATCTTGTCGTCTGCAGATGTAGTAACGATAACCCTTTTGCCTTATGTTTGACTTACAATTAGGAAGAGTAGAATCGAAATTAATTAATTTTGAATTACGAGGTGCTATTCAAAAGTTTGCAGGATGAAGGACCTGTAGAGAGAAATGAAAAATCTTTACACTTAATATATTTTTCAAATTTGAAAAAGATCTTATGCATTCAAAGAAATATGTTATTTTCTGGAAAGAAAATACGCCGGAATCGGTGCCTGGATTTCCCCATTGTGTTAAAATTTTTTTAAAAGCATTTTATGATTAGATTTGCGCACGGTTTGCTCATACGTCAGAGAGGGTGGGTTCCAGTTACCTAAAACACTTGGGTGTGTCTTTCTAAAGTTTTTAAAGTTTCGTCACCACTTGTTTGCGTCTATGTGATTCTATTCCACCGTAAAAAATAGGAAACACTTAGCAATTGATACTGACGATTTAAAAAAAATGTCTTATCAACTAGACAATGAAACTAAATATTGCAGTTAAAATAAATGATAATTTATTTATAATTAGTAGTTTTTGAATTGTTTCTAGCTTAGTGTATGCCAAAAATATATATGACGAGAAAGTTCTGCTGCTGATGTTCGAGAGTAAGTAATTCTTTATAATAAGAACTCTATTTATGGTACATAAAATTGATCAACATCAATTTAACAGTTGTTAACAAATAAAAAACTAGATTTAAATTTATTCACTTTTTCACCACTTTTTCTAAATTGCTAAATGACCAAGTCAATACCTAGGCTGGCCGAAAATTTCTCAGCCTGACACATACATAGATGGCGTTAGAAACTGTGAAACCATAATTATATTGAAAAGTTCCATCCTTAATATACACATATGTAAAATTATATTCATTCTATACCTGAAATGGAATTGGGCTGGGCATGTTGCTAGTTTTTAAGGATGGACGATGGACAAAGAGAATTACACTGGTCAACACAAGTCTTGTTTCCTTTATTTTTTTTTCTGTTATTGGGTATTTCTATGGCCCTGACTATGAAAAAAATACTGGGAGATTGCTAACAGCTTTACCTTTTGAAATATACAGTTTTATTATTTTGCCAAAAAAATACAAAAAAATAATACATTATGTTAACAAAATTTCTATTGAACACTAGCAAAATGATCTTTTATAAGATTTCCTTGAATGAACGACTTTAGGTAGATCTCGTTGCAAACTCCAGCAGTAGTCTGCCATCATATGTGAGTCCCACCGCCCCTGATAACGCACTTCCATTGTCCGAAGATCCTGATGAAATCTTTCACCTGCTCCTCACTAAAATCACCCAGATTTTGTGGAAATCGGTCGAAATGCGAGTGCAGGAAGTGGATTTTTATGCTCATGTTGCACCCTAGCTCTTGCAAGTTCCATAGCATGCACTCAACAAGCTCGACATGGTCGTCAGATTTCTTTTTGCCTAGGAAGCTACTCATAACCAAAACAAATGAATTCCAAGCTTTGGATTCGACTTCAGTCATTGATTTAACAAAATTAGGATCTTTCACGAGTTGCCTAATCTGTGGCCCATCAAAAATACCTTTCAATTTTTCTGAACTTAATCCTGGAAACTTGCGTGAAAGAAAATTAAAACATTCGCCACTTTTGTCAAGCGCCTTCATAAACTGTTTCATTATGCCGAGTTTAATATGAAGTGGTGGAAGTATAATGCGGTCTCGGCTAACTAAAGGCACGTTTATAACATTTTTTGTACCAACTTTTAGCTCTTCCCGCACTGGCCAAACTTTTTGTGTGTTGTTTGTCACGGCTATCCCAGAGACACATGAAACAAGGGAACTTTGTGTACCCCCCTTGTTGACCTAAAAGAAAGTTAACCATTTTCAGATCAACACAAATGACCCATTTGTGGTCTTGATACTTAATTTTTTCCATAACCTTAGAAACATTTACGTATTCTTCTTTTAAAGTCGTCGAATGTGCAATAGGTATAGATCCGTACTTGTTACCGTTATGAAGCAAAACACACTTTAAACTTCTTTTGCTGCTGTCTATGAAAAGACGCCAATCACTTGGTTGGTACTGTTTTAATCCAATCTGCTGCAAAATACCACCAACATCGTTACAAAAAACTAAATCCTTCTCTTGAGAAAAATACGGTAACAGATTTTTTTTCTCGGGTACGATAAAATGTAATGTTTGTTTCCGGAGTAAGCAAATATTTTTCTTTTAAACGAGATGCTAAAATTTCAGAAGTTTCTTTTGGTAAGTTCAGATCTCTTACTAAGTCATTTAATTCTTTCTGATTAAATGGTTGAGGTTCTGAAAGGCTACATTTGTAGTCTGAATCAGAGTCTTCACTTGATGTATTTCGTTCGGGTTCACAGAGATTTGGATCATCAGAAGATTTAGATGGGCTGGGTTGTACCTCTTGTGATTTTAATTGAGGTCGTTGAGCAGAAGATAAGTTAGAATATGACCACTTACTTCGATTTCCAGGGTTAATTCCGTTTATTTTCACAACGCAGAAGTAGCAATCGTCATGCTGGTTTCGAGGTTCTCGCCAAATCATGGGTGTTACGAACATTATTGCATCTCTTTTTCCACTGGACCATAACCGTAGACATACCACACATTTCTGGCATACAATATGAGGAACCCATGGCTTGTCCTGATTACACAATTTTATTTTAAAGTATTGATGATACGCAGTTTTCACAAAGTCCGATATAGGTTTTCGATATTTTGCAAATATATATTCACCACAAGTATAGCAAAAACAATCGGGATTAAGCACACAACATCTTCTTGACGAAGCCATATCTAAAACAACAACAAAATATATTTTAGTGTCCAATAAAAAACGAAAATCTAAGTAAAAATAGTAAATGAGGGTAGTTAAAAGCAAACAAAAGCTGTTAGAGAAAAATTGTTGTCATATTTAAAAAATACGCGTCAATTTGAGATAGAAACAAAAAAAATCACAGGAAACAAGCAATTTTCTTTTTTTTTGTTGACCAGTGTTATAGAATGGCGACCAAGATCCGAAGCCTATCGGAGTAGAGGTAGACCACCAAGTCGGTGGATGGTGATGATTTAAAAAGAGTGGCTAAAAATTGGGTACAAGCGGCCCAGAACAGAAAGGTGACAAAGACTTGAGGGATGCTTTCGTCCAGCAGTGGACAGTATGAGCTGTTGATGACGAGTAGTATACTGAAAAAAGAATAAGTCGTTTAAAAAATTTATCAGAAGTAAAAACGTGAATCGGTAAAATTTATCAATATTATGAGGGGTGAAAAATATATATAATGTGAAAAAATGGTTAAAATTATGTTTGGATCAATTAAAGTAATGTCAATGGAACATATTTTCAGAGTTAACTAAAAAAAATAACTTACAGTTTGCAAGTTTACCTATTTAATCATAAAAAAAAATGAAAAAAAAAAAACGAGAAAATTGGCCAATTTCTCCCGACCAGAAGGTTCAAATGACATCCGTAGGCCCCTTAAATTTTTCGTTTTTTTTTTATGTAGAATCAATATCTGTCAGAATTTTTAGTTTTTTTTCCATACATTTATGAAAAATTGCAAAAATACGCTAAAAAAACCCAAAAACCAGCCAATTTTCCCATTTTTGAGGGTGCTGTCCCAATTTTTCAGCGGTCGCAATATTGTTTCCTTAATGTACTCGTCGACACAAATATATATTTTTTTAAAGTAGCAGGATCTGACGATTTCACCTTAAAATCGTATTTTGACTGGAGTAAATCGTAGATAATAATAATAATAATAATGATAATTTTATTTCCTCTTTTCTGCAAAACAACATTAATATTACACTTTACATTATACATTTCAATATTTCCGCTACAAAAAGAAGAAAAAGGAGCTGAAAACAATTCAAACTATTCAAAGTTCAACCCCATGTAAACTTCATCATCTAGCATAAATGTTCATGAATTAAAGAAAATAATAAAACTAAACGAGATAGAGAGGGGGGGAGAGAAGAGAGAGAGAGAAATGCGACAAAAATTAACCTAATTAACTAACTGGTTTAAAATACTTTTTATCCGCTTTCTAAATATCTTAGGTATAAGGGTTTTTAAAGCAACAGGTACGGTATTATCAAGTTTATAAATATTGTAGGAAAAGTTTCTTTTAAAAAGAACCGTTCGGTGAGGTGGTGGAGATATAAGTCCACCAAATCTTAAATTCAACCTATGAACGTCTGTTCTATAAATAATTTTATTTGTTAGGTATGGTGGGCAGTTATTAACAACAAAAACATGAAACATTACCAAAGAATGTAGTCTACGTCTATCCTGCATATTCAACCACTTAGCATCCTCTAATTTGTGCGACACGGACTGAAATGTTCTTATATCATAAATGAAACCTAAGCAGCTCCTTTGCACTTTTTCAATTCTATTTAAGTTTACTTTATCTAAACATGGTCCATACATAATATCACAATAATTAAAGTGACTTAAAACAAGGGAATCTGCCAATTTTACCTTGAGTGATTCCTCCAAAAGATGTCGATGCGGGTAAAGCATTTTCAGTGACATATAGGCTCTTTGTATAATATGCCCTACGTATTCTTTGAAACACAAATCTGTATCTATTATAACACCTAAATTTTTTGAACTATTTTGCAATTTCAAACGTTGACCATCAATATTTATACTGATATCACGCTGCAAACGGTCCTTATGTTTACCAAAAATCATGACAGATGATTTATTAGGGTTAATTAGCAAACCCTGGCGCTCCGAAAAACTCCACCAAAGCACTTAAATCATTATTTACCATTGCTTCAGCCATTTTCCAATCACTATACAAAAAGGAGTACAGCAGTTGAGTGTCATCGGGATAATGATATGACCTGACATGCTTCAAACAAGAAATAAAATTATTCGTATAAATTGTAAAAAGTAGAGGTCTCAATATGGAGCCCTGTGGCACGCCACACTTCACCAATTCCCTCGATGATTGTCCCATGGACGTTTCAACGTACTGGAGTCTGTTGCTCAAATAATTTCCAACAAACCCGATAGCACTATTCGAAAAACCAACAAAATTTAGAACAGCTAACAGTAAGTCATGGCATAGCATATCAAACGCCTTGGAATAGTCCAAAAGCACCAATATCGACGATTTCGCAACGTCCAAGGCTCTAAATATGTCAATCCGTCAGACCTAATAAAGTTGTTGTACACCTGTACCCCTTTCTGAAACCCCACTGCCTTTCGATTTCAGTTAAATTGTTTAAATTACTACTCTAACACAGTCGTAGAAAACTTTGGAGAAAATGTATCTCCTTTCCTCATTCCGCACTCTGTACAATACTTATTTGTGGATTCATGGAACTCGAAGCTGATTGTTCTTATAAAATAAGAATATTAAAAACAACCGTCGAAAACAAAGCTTTGTATTATTAAGCGCGAATAATGGATTATGGTATGATAAAGAGATTTATTAATGAAATCGGTATTTTTCATCGGAATTACTTATTATCGTGTATTTACTTTTGTAGCAACTTTCAAATCACATGGCCGACAACGGGCGGTTTTTTATTTTATTTAAATCAGGGTTAATGCGCAGTCTAATAGGAATAATGAGTACCTGAGTGTTAAATTGCTTAGGGGTGTAGTGTAAATTACTAACATAAGCCCTTCTATTGGGTCATTTTTAATGAAAACCATTTAATATAGTAATATAAAAACATAATCGTTTATAATAAAAATCCCCTATATCCTTTAATTTAAAAAGTCCTTGTATTATCAATAAAGCAATTTCAGGAATTATGGGGTTGTTGAAAATGATTGCCCCTTGAAAGTTATAATCTAACACTGTTTTTCTGTGTTAAAAAAATTACCTATAAGATTTATAGAATATCAGTGATATACGTGGGCTGTCTGAAAAGGTCTCGGCCTAAAAATGAAAGAAATTTGTTTTGACTTGAAATGTTTTATTTTTCAGTATGATCTTCTGAAACTTCAATACATTTTTTCCAAGGTTTTTTCAATAATTCTCACGAATTTTTACATCCAACTGATCCAAAAGGTTACAATAATATCCAGAGTTAATTGTTTTACCTTTCGGAAGATAATCGATCAACAAAACACCTTTGTAATCCAAAAAAATTAAGGAGAGGAGATTAACTAAATCATTTATATGATTTTCCCTTTGAGCAGGAGTGCCAGTAGATATAGCTTTTTTGGCTGCCTGATCGGCTCTGTCATTGCCACTTATTCCCATATGACCAGGAATCCAAAGATAAGAAATGGTTTTCGCCCTGAATTTCGCAATGTATTGTATGTCCGTAATTTGTCTCACGTAAGCGTAGTTAAAATTGTTGGCTTTGAGAGCACTTAATGAATCCGAAATGATTAGAATCTTTTTATTTTCTATTAAGCTGATTATATATCTAGTTGCCTCCTTTAATGCAAGTAATTCTGCTGTGAATATTGTGTGAACAAAGGCAGCTCCAACTCATTTTTCAGTATTTGATCCATCAGTGTAGATTAGTGAAAATCTCGGGTATTTAAGATGCAGTCTTTCAAGAAATTTAGATTTAAGTTCCGAGTGACTTTGATTCTTTGTTTGTTGTCTTTGATTCTTTGAAATGTCCCCTGAAAAATATCTCTTCTAGAAGGAAGAGTTTGAGTTCTTGATACTGTTCTTTTCGCATGATTCCTTCTACCTTAAAGATTTTTTCAATTTTATCGTTGCCAAAACAACCCCAAACCATTACTGAACCTCCACCATGTTTTACTGTAGGCAACTGACAGGATTCCAACATTCTCTTTCCAGCTGACCGCCGCACGTAAACTCGTCGATTTGAACCGAAAATTTCGAATTTAGATTCGTCGTTCCAAAGAACGCCATTCCATTGTTCTGATGTCCAATTTTCATGTTCTCGGACCCATTCTAATCGTTTACGTTTATTCACTTGCCTAAAAAGTGGTTTCCTCACTGCAACTCTCCCATGTAGTCCACCTTCTGCTAACTTGTTCTACACGGTTGTCACGCTGATGGGGATGAGCCGCTCCAGGTTTACTTGAGCGGTTAGGCGGCGATTATGTCTGCTGGACTTTGTCATAGCTCTGTCTTCAACGGGAGTCGTTTTTCGGGGCCAAAGTTTTTGGTTGGGAATTCCATGTCCCGCAGAAATTTTTTTTACGATGTAGTACACTGTTCCTTCCTTGGCATCCGCATATCACTCGCGATTTGTCGACGCGAGTGACCATTTTGATGTCTCGCAATTATCAGAGCACGACTTTCAACAGAAACTTCTTTCGTTTTTGGCATTTTCACAATACATTTGAGCCTGTATCAATGACAAAGTACTGGTTGCGAATGGTTAATTTCCAAAAGGGCAATGGTATTTATAGCATAGTTTTTATCATAAAATGTCACTAGGAATTTCCATAATCACTAGAAACTTGAAATGAGTTCTTACTTCAACTGGAATTCTTAGAGATCGCCTCAAAACGGTTATCATGCAAAACTTGGAAATTTGTTCTAACTGGTTTTTAATTTGTAATTTCACCAAAAGGGCGTATCTAAACAATTTTATGATGCACACTTGTTAAAAACAATTAAATTTAGTTAATATAATAAAAGGGTTTAATTAGGTATTAAATTTTGGCAGTTACATTGAAATTTCTAGGTGGGCAAATACTTTCTGATGGTAGTGTATAATGTAATAGTTGCGTATAGTTTTCTTTGTATTATTTTTGAAAAATCGCGAAAAATCGCTCCCCCCTTCTCTCGAGAAGTACTGATCAAAAAATTTTGAAAAAATTCTGGAATATTCTCCACGGGGTGTAGATTGAACGAAAATTATCACGAGTGCATTACCTTTAATAATTTATCTGGTATATAGAAAAAAAACAAAAATTTCAAGGTCATCGGTTTTCAGTGATTAGAAACAAACTTGGTTGAAAACTCATTTGGGGTGTGTTTTGTGAAGTCGCTGATCATTTTATACCTCCGTAACAAATTTTTTTATTATAAAAGCAATCAACGTACGGAACACTTATTGCGCAAGTTCAACTTGCACGTGACCGGTTATTTCACAGTGGAAAGTGAAGGTGATACCTCCTTATACATTTTTAACAATTTCGGTTGAATTTCTGTTGGTGTTAACCCATCCAAAACGAAGAAATTAATTACTGCATCATATTCAATTTTTTTCATTTTAAAAAAATCGATGAAACGTCAATATTAAACAATTGCTACTGCTCGAATTGACAGATCGAAATAAAATTTTATTTGTGTTTATATAAAAGATGGAACTTTCCAATACAGTTATGGTTTCACAGTTTCTAACGCCATCTATGTGTGAGGCCGAAAATTTTTGAGACAGCCCTCGTATTTCAGATTTTATAGCGTTAGTTCGGGAACTTTTGAGTTGATTGAAATAAAGGATTTAGCTTCTGTTTTATTTTCTATTATTATTCGGTTTCTTTTGAACAGAGATATAGATTACGGCATCGACTATCCATCTTGAAAACCGAAATCCCCAATCACACACTAATCCATAAATCTTGTTCAATGACAATAATAAGAATATTCAATTAATCCACAGAGTTGTGCGTAACGCGCGGATGAGTTTTTGGGTCGCGTACACGTATCCATCGTTTGGCATGATAAACGGTAATTCATTATGTCTGTCTTATCGTCCCATGGAGGAAGTAACCTTGCATTTTTTGTTACGGTAAAATAGAATAAGTACGTGGGTATTTAAATACGTAATTTCTGTTTCTAATCACGGCAGAGAGCTCAAGTTTCAATGATTAATACGTAGGCTGAAAAGTTTTTGGTCTAGCTACTTAAAATACATTTTTTTTCTGCAAAATTCGACTTTCTTTATCAATATAGTCTCCTTCAACAGCAGCATTGGTATAACAACTAAAGACGAAACGAAAAGAATCGTATTTTTAGAAGTTACCAAAATTGTTCTTCGAATTTGCTGAACCATCCCAAGACGCGTTTCACCGTATCACGGCTCATCAGCTGGGCTGGGTTCAGCAAATACGAGAACACATTTTTAGTCCTTTATCCAGGTAACTAACGGAAAACTGTAACAAATAGATGCTTTCGAGCAGTAAGCTCGAGAAAGGTGCGTTTCTGCAATAAGTGCCAGCCGTGCTGTGCCGCTCTGCTTGAATAGGCTTAGTAAGTCGCCGACTGAGTGCAGTATAAACATCTATTTGTTACAGTTTTCCTTCAAGAGCCATATAATCAGTCCAACGCTTTTCTAATATTTCTATACCTTTCTTGTAAAAGGATTTGTCTGCCTTCAAAAGAGGTCTCAGTTGCGGCGATAACTTCTTCATTAGAGCCAAATCTCTTTCCCCAGAGTATTTTTTTCAGGTCTGCGAAATATAATAGTCGATGGGGGCCAAATCTGGAAAATAGGGTGGATAAGGAAGCAATTCAAACTTCATTCATGCAATTTTGCCATCTTAACTATTGACTTCTCACATGGTGCATTGTCTTGATGAAAGAGCACTTTTTTCTTGTCCATTTGGGGCCGTTTCTTTGCGATTTCTGCCTTTAAAACACACTAATAACTTTATATAATATTCGCTATTGATGATTTTTTCCTTTCTCAGCATAGTCGATGAAAATTATTCCGTGCGCATCCCAAAATACAGAGACTAAAGTCTTCCCAGCCGACTGTTGTGTCTTTGGTCGCTACGGGCGTCTTTCACCGGCTGATGTCCACTCAGCTGACTGCTGATTTGATTCCGGTGTATAGTGGTGGACCCATGTTTCATCAATTTTTACATATTGCATGAAAAAAATCATTTTTATTGCTCTTAAACAGGTCCAAACCTCGCTCAGAATCATCAACACATTGTTGTTTTTGGTCCACTGTGAGCAAACGCGGTATCATTTCGAACAAAGCTTTCTCATGCCCAAATTTTCATACGAAATATGACAAACACGAAATTCGATTTTTTTCATTGCTTTGAAAGTATCAAAAGTGGCGTCACTATAACCGCTGTAACTTTTAAACTAATTAAGTTGGGAATGTGGAATCTTTGGCACAATGATACTACTCAGTATATATCACCACTACACCAAACACTTTATTTTTGCACTCGACGCGCGTTTCGCTAACCATGTTAGCTTCATCAGGAGCGATGATTGACTAAAGGTAAACTACATATCTACCCTATTTATACTTAGCCTAACCCTAGAATTACTCAAGCGGAACTAATGACATAGGCAAGGCCATCAGTTCCGGTCTAGTAACCAGTAGAGGGGACTATAAGGAATAGGCCCTCTGTCTTTATTTAAACTACTTTTACATTTTATGATTTCCATACTTTCGTATGCGTTCAACAATCTCCTATCAGATACATTTTTTATTAATCTTAGATTATCTAATGTTACAGTATGATCAGCTTCAAGGGCATGTTCGGCAATGCTAGACTTTTCTGTTCTATTGTATCTTAAGTGTGCTAAATGTTCTTTAAATCGTGTTTTAATTGACCTTTTAGTTTGCCCAACATACTTTTTGTCACAATCATTACAACTAATTTCATAAATTCCACTTTTCTCACAATTGGGAATCTTATCTTTGGGATTTCCTAAGATATTCCTCAGATTTTCTAATGACTTATAGACTAAGGTAAGGCCTACCTTATTAAATACCTTATTGAGTCCCTTGCTATATTTCGGATTATATGGTATGGAGACATACTTGGTGTTATTTTCTTCGCGTGTAAAAAAGGTGGAATTCTGAATATTAGACCTAAATTTATGTCTATTTATTAGCTTATTTACTAAGTCATCGTCATAACCATTAACTCTAGTTATATTTCTAATACGATTCCTTTCTTTATTAAAGTTTACTCTATTCAGAGGGAAAGTGACCAAACGATGAACTAAAAAATGTATTGAGGCTAATTTATGTTGTTTGCAATGAAATGAATCATTAGGAATATATCTATCTGTTACTGTGTCCTTCCTATAGATATCAAATTCTAATCTATCATTATTTTTAATAATTAAAACATCTAGAAAAGGCAATTGTCCTTTGTTCTCAATTTCGTACGTGAACTTAATTGAATCATACCGGCTATTTAATTTAGAAACAAAATCATCAATATTTGCTTTCTTTGTATCAAAAATCGCGAAAATATCATCCACATACCTATACCATACCCTTGGGAAATATTCGAATTCTTGACTGGCTTCGATTTCAAACTTACTCATGAATAAATTGGCTATGAAAGGTGACAAGCAATTACCCATAGCTGTTCCTTCTTTCTGAACATAAAATTGATTGTTATATTGGAAATAATTTTGTTCCATGCAAAGTTTAGATAATGTTAAGTATTCACGAATAATTTCGTCTTCAAAGTCATTCATTCTAAGTAATTCTTCGAGATATTGTAAAGTTTGTGGAATTGGCACACTTGGGAATAAAGAACTAACATCAAAAGAAATTAAGACTTCACCTTCATTAAAAACTAGATTTTTTGTTTTATTAATGAATTCTAACGAATTCTTCACTGCGAAAGTATTTAATGGTAACTTCTCATGTTCTTTTGATAACCATTTGGATATTAAATATGTGGGTGATCCGACCGATGAAACAATGGGTCGCATTGCTTTTCCAGGTTTGTGAATTTTGGGTAAGCAATACAATTTTATGATGTTTTAATTATTAAAAATAATGATAGATTAGAATTTCTATAGGAAGGACACAGTAACAGATAGATATATTCCTAATGATTCATTTCATTGCAAACAACATAAATTAGCCTCAATACATTTTTTAGTTCATCGTTTGGTCACTTTCCCTCTGAATAGAGTAAACTTTAATAAAGAAAGGAATCGTATTAGAAATATAACTAGAGTTAATGGTTATGACGATGACTTAGTAAATAAGCTAATAAATAGACATAAATTTAGGTCTAATATTCAGAATTCCACCTTTTTTACACGCGAAGAAAATAACACCAAGTATGTCTCCATACCATATAATCCGAAATATAGCAAGGGACTCAATAAGGTATTTAATAAGGTAGGCCTCACCTTAGTCTATAAGTCATCAGAAAATCTGAGGAATATCTTAGGAAATCCCAAAGATAAGATTCCCAATTGTGAGAAAAGTGGAATTTATGAAATTAGTTGTAATGATTGTGACAAAAAGTATGTTGGGCAAACTAAAAGATCAATTAAAACACGATTTAAAGAACATTTAGCACACTTAAGATACAATAGAACAGAAAAGTCTAGCATTGCCGAACATGCCCTTGAAGCTGATCATACTGTAACATTAGATAATCTAAGATTAATAAAAAATGTATCTGATAGGAGATTGTTGAACGCATACGAAAGTATGGAAATCATAAAATGTAAAAGTAGTTTAAATAAAGACAGAGGGCCTATTCCTTATAGTCCCCTCTACTGGTTACTAGACCGGAACTGATGGCCTTGCCTATGTCATTAGTTCCGCTTGAGTAATTCTAGGGTTAGGCTAAGTATAAATAGGGTAGATATGTAGTTTACCTTTAGTCAATCATCGCTCCTGATGAAGCTAACATGGTTAGCGAAACGCGCGTCGAGTGCAAAAATAAAGTGTTTGGTGTAGTGGTGATATATACTGAGTAGTTTTAAACTAATCATTGAAATATCATGAAATTTTGACACGTATCGTTTGAAGGTTGGTACTTCCTAAAAATCATATGGATTTTTTGAAAAGGGCGACATTTGGGTGTCAGACCAAAAACTTTTCAGCCTACGAAATAGTATGTAAATCGACAATAAATAGATCTAATATCCTCTTATTATGCGTTTGTGAACTCCAGGAGGGAGATCTTTTTCACCGCTATGCGTTTATGTATGCTTCTTTATTCCGTCTTAAAGTCTTAACTCTCGAATGGATTTTAATGAATGAGGGTTCTAAGGGTTCGTCACGTATCTGCCGACTAACATTGGCTGTATTTAAAATACAATTAAGATTTGCCTTCCTTTCGTCCGGATATTTTACTGCCTTATTTTTTATTCAGGATGTACGAGGGCTACCTTTTAAGTTTTTACAAAAACAATGAAAGAAAAAAAAATATTAAGATTTATACACTTTTGCATGCCTTCGAACCAAGTTTCGAACCATTTTTTCTGTTCTAAAGTTGGTTCCTCAAAAACATGGTTTTGGAAGGTTTCAACAGCTACTTGCGGTGATGAAAATCGCTGTTCACGCGTTTCTTTTGACGTTCCTGGACAAAAAGAAGTTGTTAGGGGATAAATCAGGTAAATACGAGTAATGAGACATAATTCGAGGTTTTTTTTTCGTCAAATAATCAATGGTTTGACATGCTGTGTGAGAGCTGGCATTGTCATGATGAAGAATGATGTGACGTTTCATTTCGGAACTTTAAAACTCGAATTAAGGAATATAAAAGAAATGTTATGAATAACAAAAACAACTCAGCTTATGCCGACCATCTATTAACAAATAATCACATTTTTAATGAAAATTTTATCATTTTACACACAAAAAATAAAGGTAAAATGCTGAATTTACTAGAATCTGTAGAGATTAACGAAAGAAAAAGACAGGTAATTTACTAAATGATCAATTAGAAATAAACAAATCTCCTTTGTTAAACTTATGGGTTTTACCTAAACCGTTAGGATAATGGGCCTTATAATAATATAAGATCCATTATAATTTGGAAATTCCACAAGATTTTTATATAAAGACCAAATACGTTAACATTAGTTTATATACCTTTGTACATCAGATGAACTAGCAAAGCTACGAAACATGTCATGTATTAACTTCAATAAACTGAAAATCTAAAAACTATATTCTATATATTTGAAGCTGATAGTAATAAAAATGGTAGTGACTTACCGGCGATCCTATAACAGAGGAGGAGATCTATTATCAGGTATTTTTCAGGTAACAATGCTCTTTTGTAACGAAGTTTTATAGCCATCAAATCATTTTATTTACATACCTTCCTGTTGTCCCAACTATAAATATATATTTAGAGCAGCATGACTCAAGTGTCAAGCCAGTTAGTGACAAGTCAGTTAGTGTGTTAGCAAAATATCTTCTCCAGCGAAACGCCAAAAGTTTAGGTAGCCAACCCATAATGAAGAGCGTATAGTTAAAAATGGATTTGACTACGTTAAAAATGATCAAAATTGAGATTTGTATGTGTGTGTGATTGTTTTTTCTAAAAAAGTTAACGTTGCTGAACCCGACATAGTTATGTTGGGGCACTCCATTCCTCTAACATCGTCACTCAATTTGTTGGGCGTTAATTTGGGAGCAAATATGTCCTGTCATGAACATGTTGCAGGCATAGCAAGGACTTGTCAAAAGTTGGGAATATTATTTCGAGCCAGAAAGCTTTACACTCCACAACAACTGTTAATTCTTTACAAAGCTCAAATTCGACCAACTATGGAATACAGCTCCCATGTTTGGGACTCCGCTCCCAAACATACACTGCAATTGTTGGATTCTATTCAGAGAAGGGCTATTCGTCTGATTGGAGACCCGGAACTGACTGGTAGCCTTGATTCATTGGAATATCGAAGAAAGGTTGGTGACTTGAGCCTATTCTACAAGTATTTCCATGGAAAGTGTTCGAAGGATGTGGCCCGCTTAATTCCTCCCAGAGCGGTGCATGTTAGAAGTACACGTCCCGCTAATACTTCACATCCGTATGAGGTTCAGCTTGTTACTCCTCGTACAACGCTTTTCAAGCAGTCATTTATATGGAGAACATCATCCCTTTGGAATAATTTGCCCAGGACTCTGTTTTCCATCGAGTACAATTTATAGCGATTCAAGAACAACGTGAATCGTTTTCTCCGCACACGTATTAAAAAAAAATTGAGTGTGGACGATAGTGTGACAAAATATTTGTTAATGACCGGAGTTGGTAAAGCCACAGTTTACAGAATTTTAAGAGAAGAACAGGAGGGGAGTATAGACTCTCCAAAAAAAGAGACCAGGCAGAAAAGAACTTCAGACAACACAAAACAAGCAGTAAAGCCTATGTTCACGATTATAAAGGTAAGATTTTAAAAACTCAATTAAATTCACGTGGAATCCAAAATCCTTCTCCAGCTTATTCAACAATATCGCAAATGAGACCTTATTCAATGCCTTTTCAAAGTCTGTATATACAATATCCATTTGGCCGCGCCGATTTAAAACATCTGACGTTGCCGGCGTTACCGCTAATAAATTACTAATGACAGATCTACCCTCCATAAAGCCGTGCTGATAGGTACTTATACTGTGACGAACATTTCCACGATTAATTTGCAAGTTACAGTGGTTTTAGTGACGATGAGGTGGTTATACCGAATACCGAACATCAAAAAAATCCACAACATTGTTTTGATGACCGTAAAGTGAAATTGCGTGAGATAGCTGACATCCTAAAAAATATCGAAAGAATGTACGAGGCTGGTTTGAAAAGTCCGTGCAAAGTCCGAGAGATGGCACCACCGGCGCGTATCGAGGTCATGTTTAGTTAGTAGCATCTCTTGAATGACCGCACACCAAGTTTCAGCCATATTGGTCTATTTCTTTGTGTTTGGCATTCGTGTGAATCAAGGAAGTCGAGTGATTTTCAAGAAATGGACGAAAAAGAATTTCGTGTGGTGATTAAACATTACTTTATGAAAGGCAAAACGCTTCAGGAGACTAAAGAGAAGCTTGATAAACATTATTGTGACTCTGCACCTTCGATTAGAACAGTTTATAAGTGGTTTCAAAATTTTTGGACTGGCCATATGGGTACAAGTGACGCTGAACGTTCTGGACGGCCTGTGGAGGTTACGACTCCAGAAATCATTGATCAAATCCATAATATGGTGATGGATGACAGAAGAGTTAAGGTGCGTGAGATTGCTAGTGCTGTGGGCATCTCGACTGAACGGGTACATAATATTTTGCATAAACATTTGGACATGAGAAAAGCTATCCGCAAGATGGGTGCCGCGATTGCTCACGCTTGACCAAAAACGGAATCGTGTGAAGTGTTGCAAGGATGGTTTGCAGCTGTTCCAGAAGAATCCGGAGGACTTTAAGCGTCGTTTCGTCACTGTGGATGAAACATGGATACATTACTATACTCCTGAGACCAAACAACAATCTAAACAATGGGTTACCAAGGGGGAATCTGCACCAAAAAAGGCGAAGACCGTTCCTTCGGCCGGAAAGGTTATGGCGACTGTCTTTTGGGATTCGCAAGGGATAATCCTCATCGACTATCTGGAAAAGGGTTTAGTTAAAACTATTACAGGTGAATATTATTCATCGTTATTGGACCGTTTGAAAACCGAGCTGCAAGAAAAACGCCCGCGATTGGCCCACAAGAAAGTCCTTTTCCATCACGACAACGCACTAGCACACACCTCAGCAGTTGTGGTCGCAAAATTAATGGAAATTGGATTCCAACTCGTTTCACATCCCCCCTATTCTCCAGACTTGGCTCCCTCGGACTACTATTTGTTCCCCAATTTGAAGAAATGGCTGGCGGGACAAAGATTTTTATTCAAACGAGGAGGTGATTGCAGACACTAATGGATATTTTGCAGACTTGGACAAATCCTATTATTCGGAAGGGATCAACAAACTAGAACATCGTTGGACGAAGTGTATAAGCCTAAAAGGAGACTATGTCGAAAAATAAAAAAGGTTTACCCCAAACACTTAAGTAGTTTTTATTTTTGCACGGACTTTTCAAACCAGCCTCGTATTGGTCATATTTTATATGAACATTTGGGCATGAGAAAGCTTTGTTCGAAATGGGTACCGCGTTTGCTCACAGAGGACCAAAAACAACAACGTATTAATGATTCTGAGCGCTCTTTGGAACTGTTTAAGCGCAATAAAAAGGATTTTTTCATGCGATATGTGACAATGGATGAAACATGGATCCACCACTACACACCGGAATCAAATCGGCAGTCAGCTAAGTGGACAGCAGCCGGTGAATGTCGCCCGAAGCTACCAAAGACACAACAGTCGGCTGGGAAAGTTTTGGCTGTTGTATTTTCCATCGATTATGCTGAGAAGGGAAGAACCATCAATAGCGAATATTATATAAAGTTATTGGTGCGTTTAAAGCCAGAAATTGCAAAGAACTGGCCCCAAATCAACAAGAAAAAAGTGCTCTTTCATCAAAATAATACACTGTCACAAGTCAAATTGTATGAATTGAAGTTCGAATTGCTTTCTCATCCATCGTATTCTCCAGATTTGCCCCCGCGACTATTGTCTATTCACAGACCTCAAAAAAATGCTCGCTGGAAAGAGATTTGGCTCCAGTGAAGAATTTATCGCCGAAACTGAGGCCTATTTTGAAGGTAAAGACAAATCCTTCTACAAGAAACGTATAGAAATGTCACAAAAGCATTGGACTGATTGTATCGCTCTTGAAGGAGACTCTGTTGATGCGATCGAATTTTGCGAAAAAAAAAAATGTGTTTTAGGTAGCTAGACCAAAAACTTTTCAGCCTACCTGTTAGATGAGACGTGGGTTAATGAAGGGTACACAGTCAAGAAATTTTGCCAAGATGAGAATATCAAAAATGCTCGCCAAGCATTCAATGAAGGACTTTCTACTACACTATCTTTATTTATACATGTAAATTCAAATGAGTCGGACAATGATAGTTTTTCAAGCATGTCTAATAAAGGTTTAAACATCATAAAACTGTTTCATTCATACTATTCGCAGATAATACGTATACGTCCAGGCGCACCACCACCGGCCGGAACTATTTCATACTATTTAGCCCCAAACAACAAAAAGGGTAGTTTTCCTATTGTATTCAAACATAAGAGATTGCGAATATTACACCGATGCCAAATGGTATTCCCATAAAGTTGTTAGACTGCTGTATTACAGGTAAAATTTAGGTAAAACTCTGGGGACCTTACTACTGCTTGATGCTAATTTGCATAATTCCAGATGATTTATTGGTATCACCTTCAAATAAACAGAGTATAAGTGTTTTTTTTTTAGTTTTGACTATGGGTTTTCATCAAGTAACAATTGACTATTTTGAGTTGTAAAGGTTGCATTAACTTTATTCGTTATCAAGAGGAAGTTAAATTCGGTATTTGTTTTAATACTGCATGTTTGCGAAGTAATTAGTAGGTAAATCACTTCACCGATTTTTTTTGTTAAAAGCTACAAAAGAAATACATACTTTTATAATGAAAATATGGTGTAACCTTGTGTTTTTTTAGCTGTTATCAGTCAATAGTAAAAGATAAAAGAACCTTGATTGCCTAATTTGTAAAATATGTTCATCAATATTATTTTTAGCCGATTTGCCGTAAACAAACGGAGTTCTTTTAATCAGAAAAAAAGGAGAAAAAAAAACTTAGATGAGGTGTGCAGATGAGGACATCGGCCTTCAAATTTTACTTAATAAGCAATCTATTCTTAGGGAAAAACTTACAGTACTAATGTAATGAGTATTAATTATGATTTTAACGCCTGAATAAATAAAATTGCGTGATCATTCTCGTATTATTTTTAGAAAGGCGCGTCAGTGAATTTTATAATGCAGGTAATCTCTTAAACCATCGTAATGTTATCAGAATAGTTTCTTGTTATAAATATTTAATTATGCTGCCATTATTAATATGTACATTAATATTAAAGTTTATTTATTTTTACCGGAAATGATTCAACGGAGGTATTCTGTGAAATTAAAACTTAAATTTTAAACACAAAACAATTTCATAAAACATTAATTGTATGTCAAAAGTACTTTTAAAAAATAATCTCTTTTAAATATCAGGTCAGTTAATAAGTTTTGAAAGCGGAAATGAAACAAGATGGATTAATACTTCTATTCTTCAGGATAATCTTCTTTAAGCTCAATACATTTTTCCCAGCGATTTTCCAATTCATTTAAACCAGAGGTTCCCAAACTTTTTTTTCTCGTAGACCACTTTCAAAATTTTACTGGTTTCGGTGGACCCCCTGCTGCTACATTTCTACCATATTCCCAAAACTCCTCAAAAAATGTGAAGATCAGATCTAACGATGGAAATTTACATCGTGGCTGAGTTCCAACCCTAAATTCGGAGTGGTAAAAATAAAAAGAAAAATAATATATTTTCTTGTGTTCTATTTATTAAAATAATATGATTACACACTTAATAGAATTAAAATTAAACATTAATAACGTACCGTAACTTCAACAATGCAAATCAACAATTAAAAAAATAGTCATAATTTTAATGGGAGGGATGTTCTTGATGGATTGACAGCAAATTATCAATATTTGGCTTCAGTTTTGTAAGGAATAACCGCAAATCTCCCCGTTCTGTGATGTTCAATCTGCTCCTTTTTTTTTGTTAATAAGTTTGTAACGACACTAAAACTTTTTTCGATAAGGTATGACGAGGGAAACGCTATCAAAAGTTTTCTCACAATTTCCCACAGCCCAGGATATTTTTCGGGTATTTTTGCCTGCAGCCAAAATGTTTGATAGCCTTTTTTAAATTTCACCTTCAGCTCCTCATTGGTGCTAAGCTCGAGTAGCTCCTCTTGTAATACCACATTCGCCACTTCCGTTTCATCAAATGGATTTATGATCCATGGTGGTATTTCCATCCTCAGAGTATCTTCAAATCTATTTTTGAAGTCATCATGCAGGGCATTTAAATGTTGAACGTATATCTGAATATCCTCATCAAGACATTCTGCCTGTGACAAGTTTGGAAACTGGGAGCATTTGGGCCGACTAATATTTTGCGATTGGTGCAATCTATCACTCAAATTTTTCGCTACCAGGTGTTGTCGGTGGATGACACAGTGAATTGCAGTTACTCCTGGTATAATTCTTTTAAGATGGCTTATAAACCCACGATATCGCCCGAAGATGGCAGGAGCTCCATCTGCTGCCATCGAAATAATGTTTGTAAATGGAATCGATTTTTCCTTAAAAAGATCACTCAGGACATTAAATATTGATTCGCCTTTAGTGTCCGTCTTCAGAGTTTTCGCGAATAGCAGGTCGTCATGGATTTCTTCGTCCATAACAAATCGAACATATGCCAATAATAATGCTTCATTACATCTGTACTGTCGACATTTCTTCTTAGATTCAGCCATGTTTCGTGTCAGTTACCTACCTGTAAAGAAAAAAATGTTTGTTTTAGTAATCATAAGGCGACTTTAACAGGATATGGCTACTTTAACAGAATAAAATAGGATTAATTAATTATTGCAATGAAAAAACCAAAATGCCGGCGGCAAAACTGATTTTAATTATTAAAAGCAATAAACTACTAAGATCCATATAGAGGTTTTCACAAAACGGCTGAACCTATTTTAATGTAATATAAAATATTGTTTGATTAATTATATATCGATACATTTCTGTAAATTCGAGAGAAAATACTTTTAAAGAATATTTTGACATCAAAAACTCCGCGATTTTAATGATTTATTTATTACTTTGATGTAGGTTACGAGTGGTACATAAAGACATGTACAATTTATGAAAATATTTTTAGCATTACCAACTACGAGGGCACTGAAATATGTACAAACATGCAGGTCAATCATATATCTCTCCTTTAGTGAATCACCACAGTCGGGTAAATAAAGAATTTTATAATAAAAAGTACTAAAAGTTCAATCTTTCTCGGCTTTCTGTTCTTTTATAGAAGTATCGAATAATGGCCCTGTTCAGTATTTAATTTTTATTACGTACCTACTACACGCAAACATAACAAATATAATATTATTACAATATAAAATAAAAGTATGCATAACAAATAGGCAGGTACTTACTTTTTCCGGCACTGGCAAACACTGACATCAATTCACTCACTTTTCTTTTCAAAATTCCGGAAACAAATGAGTAACGTTTGTCCTTAGCATTCGTATTTATATTGGTGAAGAATCAAACAAGTTCATGCAAGATTGCAAGCACAGCACAAGTCGTATTTCGTCTCTTTACACGTCTGAACGGGTTGCGTTGTACTGAATATCGAATATGCCAGTTTTTACAAGTAACAGTCGCTGACCTTCTTAAAATACACTACTCAAAAAAATTAAGAGAGGTTTTAAAACAAGGAAATTATTGCTAAATAAACAGGCTATCTGATTCATATGCCAGCCTAACTGAAAAAAATTTTTTCAAGCCCGTTGACCAAAAAAAAGCAAAATATTTACAATATTATTTTTTCGCGCTACCTGTTAGGATTGCATGAGAACCGTAGCTCCTAAAAAATTTTAGCCAAAAAATCTGAAAATTAGAATCTTGAAAGCTTCAAAATGCTTTTTTTTTTTTTTAAAGTCTCAATACAGCCTTCAAAAATCTCCGAAATATTTGGAATATTTTTTTGCTCCCTTAATTTTTTTGAGTAGTGTATTATCTGCCTGCATTGATAGCTAAAGCCAAGCCAACATTTTTGTTCTTTACTATCGAAACCAGATAAATTTTCGTGGACCCCCACTTACAACTCGTGAACCATTTTTTTTTCACGCCAACGTAGACCCCCGTCGAGTCTCCTGTGGAACCCTGGGGGTCCACCTGAACCACTTTGGGAATCACTGATTTAAACCATCTCTAAAGTGGTTTTCCGGAGGACCTTCAAAATACCCATCTACGGATGGTATCATCTCATCATTTGTTGAAAAATGCTTCCCACGTAGAATTCCTTTGAGGTCTGGGAACAGATGGATGTCAGACGGAACCAGATCTGGCAAATAGACTGGATGTTCCAATAATTCGTACTTTAATCCGTCCAGTTTTGCGTTGTATGATTCTTCTTCTTCTTCCTCTTATAGTGCCATTTCCCTTACTGAAATTGGGCTGTAATCACGGCAAATTCTTCCCTATCCTGAGCAATTCTTAATAAAGTAGGGGTATCCAGACCTGTCCAATCTCGTATATTTTTCATCCAGGAAGATTTTCGACGCCCCACACCTCTTTTCCCTTCAATTTTCCCTTCCATCAACAACCAGAGCAGTGAGTAACGTGAACTCCTATATATATGTCCCAAGTAAAGAGTTTTTTGTCTTTTAATAAATGACATTAGTTTTCGTTTTCTACCCATTCGACGAAGTACATCCTCATTAGTAACACGCTCTGTTCAAGAGATCTTCAATATTCTGCGCATGACCCATAATTCGAAAGACGCCAAACGATTCATTGATCGTACTCCCAAGGTCCAGGCCTCAACTCCATTTACAAAACGATAACGAGTATCCAAAGAAAGGGTTGAGTCTGTGAGGGGGTGTCTCATTTTGAGAAAAGCCGCTCTAACTATTTCAGTGCGAACCGTACCTCAACTTTGTTTACTTGTTCTATCAATTAATCGTAAACACGAATATCTGTTTGCAACCCGGGTGTTCTTGAAATGATCATTACTTTCGTTTTACTAACGTTTACTTTCATGCCTAAAACCTCGCCTTCCCTAGATATATTGTTCATAAGACGCTGAAGTCCATCCGCTGTATCTGCTATAATAACTGTATCATCAGCGTACCTTAGGTTGTTAGTGATTTTGCCATTAACTTTGATACTATCTGTGGCATTCTCTAAGACCTTCTGGAATATGTACTCAGAGTATAGAATAAACAGGAGCGGGGAAAGAACACATCCCTGACGAACACCTCTTTTTATTCCTTTTCCTCAGTCTCTCTGCTATTTACTCGTATTGTCGCCACCTGATCCCAATATAAGTGAGTAATGAATCTGATGTCATTTTCGTCAAGGCCCATATTTTAAAGCATTTGTATTAATTGTGCATGCTTGACTCGGTCTAATGCTTTTTCGTAGTCGATAAAACACAAGTAAACGTTCTTCCTTTAATCTCTACATTTCTGTAAAAATACACTCAGCCCGAAAAGTGCTTCTCGAGTTCCAAGTCCTTGTCTAAAGCCGAATTGCTCTTCGCTAACATCTTGTTCGCATTTGTTGCGTATTCTATGGTGAATGATCTTAAGAATTACTTTCAAAGCGTGACTCCATTAGGTTTATAAGACGATACTGTCCACATCTGTTCGCATTTGGCTTTTTAGGTAATGGTATGAACATAGACTTAAGCCAATCCTTTGGTATAGTTCCTGTACTGTAGTTAGAATTTATGCAGCTGCACAAGATAGAAATATTTTCTTCATTTAAAAGTTGAAACATCTCCGCATAAAGATTATCAGGTCCAGAAGCCTTTCCAGTTTTTGCATACTTTATTGCATCCCTAACTTCTGCTGGGAGTATATATTTAAAGAAATTCCGTCTGTAATGAGTTCTGGTAATTCTCTGTCGTCATCAAAGGTATTTTTAATGTATCGAGCCCATTCTGCTTCTAGCTCTTTGTGTTCGGTTCATATCTGATTATTACCGTTTATTAAATATGTTGGTGTTCGTGTACTGTTTTGACTGGTAACTTGTTTAACTTTTTTATACATACTGAAATAGGCATGCTTTAGCTGTAATTCTTCCATTTCCTGACATTGTTGTTCCATCCACTTTTCTTTAGCCTTTCTTATAAGCTTTCGAATCTGTTTAGTGATCTCTTTTGTTATTGTTTTTATACCGTCTTCTTTCATCCATAAGTCCCAATACTTCCTGGGTCATCCATTCTCTTTGCGCTGTCTTTGTTGGCATATTAAGTTTTTCGTTTTGAACTTTGACACAGATATTTTTAAATGACTCCAATGTGGCTTCGACTGGTAGCAAGTGGCTTAACTAACCTGAAATTGTTTGATTTATTTCTTGGTTGAGTGTTTCAGTTACTTGCGATTGAATTTCTGGGTTTCTCAGCAGTCGAAAGTTGGGCCTTACATTTGAGGGATATCCATGTATACAGTCTTCTTTTAGGCAGCGTGACTACTAAACTTTCTTCTTGACAAAACTGGATAAGACTTTCACCACGCGCATTTCTTTCGCCTAGCCCATATTCCACCGTGACATCCTCCACAGCTCCTGTTCCTATTTTTGCATTGAAGTCGCCCATGAAAATATTCACTTCGTGTTTTTTAGTAACATTTAAGAGTTGTTTTAAATGGGCATAAAATTGTTGAACTCCCATTTCACTTTTATCTGATGTAGGAGCATAAACCTGTATTATATTTATATTTTGTGGATGGGCTCTCATTTGGAGGAGCATGACCCGGTCAGACAGGGGCACAAAGTTGAGTACTGTCCTACTGCTTACTTTATTCAATATAACTGCCACGCCGTTGTAGTGGTTGGGATCATCGTTACCAGAATAGTACATAGTGTAGTTACCAATATTGGTCTTTCCCGCTTTCGGTCATCGTACTTCACTAACACCTAACACACTGATATTTAGCCGTTCCATTTCTCTGATGATATTGTGTGTTTTTCCAGTCGTATAGAGACTTGCGATCCATGTGCCAATCTTGATATTCGAATTCTTATAATTATTTTGTTTATCCACTTGCGGGTGGGTCCTAGCATTCATCGTGGAGATTCTTAGCACCCCTTGACCACTTAAAGTCTGCCACCGACTAGGGGCCTTTGTAGTATTTGTACTTGCCATGATACATTTTCTTGACAAAAATAGTGCAATAGTTTTTCCTTGCTTTTTGCACCGCAGTGCCACAGCCATTAAAATTGCATGATTGTTGATTCTTTTTCTTCTACAAACCGGGCTCACGAATTCTCTCATCCGGCTGGTCCGAAAGGTCCTAAGATTGTTTTACCGATTTGAAGGTAATCAATCAACAAAATTCCTTTTGCATTCCAGAAAACTGGTGCTGTAATTTTTTTGGACGACTTTGGCCACTTTGGTTGCTTTGGAGCTGAACAACTGGGTTTAGTCGACTGTGCGGTTTGTTGTCACAGTTCAGGATCATACCGGTAAACCCAAGTCTCATCCACAGTTACAAATCGACGCACAAAATCAGCTTTATTATTTGTGAAACGAGCCTAATGTTTAGAAAAATTTTTCTCGCATGCTTTTTTGCTTCGATGTTAGCAAATGCGGCACCCATCTTGTGGCTACCTTTCTCGTACCCAAAACACTAGTTAAGATCTCATGCACTGTTCGATGTGAGATGCCTATAGCCTCAGCTAAGTCACCCACGGTTAATCGACGGTCTTCCACTACAATACGTGCACAACAGTTTCGTCAGTTGTTGCAGTTTTAGTACGTCCTGAACAGTTGATAAACAATGAATGACTTGACAGATCGACTTGAAATTTAGGGTGTGTTCATATGACAGATGAAGCTTCCAAATGAAGTTAAATATTTAATTCAAGTGATACTTCATACATGTCACTTTTAAAACTTATTGACTGACTTGACATGAACTGTTACGTTTCTGGCACCAAGCAAGCGATACTTACTTTCCGAGTCCAGTCATCAGTATATTTTCCCTTTCCAGTGCTGGGCTGTACGTATAGTATTCTGTTTTTCGAGAAAAACATTTTCTTAAACAGAGAGCATCATTTCATCTACTAGCTAACGAGTGCCCTCGACTTGCCCATGTACTTAGCAGTCTCTGTAAACGTCATTTTCGGGCCTTTTGGATGATTATTTAGGAACACAAGCATTCATGTTCAATAATGTAGTATTTAACTATAAATAAGCTCAGAAATGAATCTCTTTCCGCAAAGCATTATTTGCAGGGGTGCCAACAATAACTTAAAAAAAGGAATTTCTTTTACCGACTACGTTCTTACTTGACCGACTGTACTTTTTCTACAGCTGACGCTGTCTTCTTTCTCTCAGCCTTTGATTCCATCCGTTTCTATCTTCCCAGGCTCCATCTGTTAGACCCCTGTCCTCCATAGCCTCTTCCACATCGTCTCTCCACGATCGTCTGGGTCTTCCTCTTTTTCTTCTCCCTATAGGGCTCCACTCCGTTATTTTCTTTATCCACCTATTTTCTTCGCTCCGTCGTCTTATGTGTCCATACCATTTTAATCGTTTTTCTGCAATGTTGTTTATTGCGTTCTCTTTGATGTTCATTCTGCTTCTAATTTCTTCATTTGTTATTCTCTCCATACGTGCCTCTCTACAACATCTTCTCCAATACTCCATCTCTACCGCGTTAATTGTAAGTTGGGAATGTGGAATCTTGGCACAATGATACTACTCAGTATATATCACCACTACACCAAACACTTTATTTTTGCACTCGACGCGCGTTTCGCTGACCATGTTAGCTTCATCAGGAGCGATGATTGACTCGCTCCTGATGAAGCTAACATGGTTAGCGAAACGCACGTCGAGTGCAAAAATAAAGTGTTTAGTGTAGTGGTGATATATACTGAGTAGCGTTAATTGTAGATTTATTTCTTTTGTTGATCGTCCATGTTTCTGACCCGTATGTCATTATGCCTTGTATTATTGATTTGTATATGCGTGTTTTGTTTCTCTTTGTAATGTGCTTGTCCCACAGGATCGAATTTAATTGCCTTATGCATGTCCGCGTTTGTCCTAATCTAGCTTTAATCTCTTCTTCTGATGTTGCGTTTTTTGAAATGATGGTTCCTAAATATTTAAATCTATCGGTTCCTTTGATTATACAGAGGAACAGCTGTTTTGGTGTCGAGGTTTTTTGAGCTGATTCTATATCAACTTGATGTCCTGAATTCAAATAACGTATTCATTTGTACCTAGGAGCTCAAATTTTTAAGATATACAATTTTAGAGAAATATAAGTTACATTATTGTAACTCAAATCCGTAAGTGTAGTAAACAAAAGTAGATACGAAATTTTTATTTTAGTTATACAAAATACAATATTATGTCGTACTTACAAACAAAAAAAAAACATTGAAGAAATGAAATAGTCACTCAACACTTGGAAAGCTTCTTTTCCGCGACATTCTTGAATGTTTTTTTAAACTCCATCAGTAATCTGCCATCATGTGCATGTCCATCTTCCTTGGTAGCGGTCCTCCATAACTTTAATATCTTGGTGAAATCTTTCACCTTGTTCCTCACTCATGTCTCCTAAATTTTCTGGAAAACGGTCTAAGTGGCTGTGTAAATAGTGTATTTTAATACTCATATTGCACCCTAAGGATTTGAAACTATTAAGCATCTTGTTAACCATTTCAACATAGTTTTGGGCTTTGTGTTTGCCTAGAAAATTTTCTACAACTGCAACAAATGATGTCTTATTTGTGGGCCGTCAAATATCCCTGCTTTGAGTTTTTCTGTGCTCAACTGATGCATTTTTACCCCTATATATGCAAAACAAGACCCATTCTTATCAAGAGCCTTTACAAATTGCTTCATTAAGCCCAACTTTATATGTATCGGAGGAAGTATGATTTTTTCTCTTTCAACCAAAGCGTCGTTAATGACATTCTTTTCCCCAACGTCCATGTTTTCTCTCTGAGGCCAATCTTTTCTAACCCAGTGGTGTGTTTTGTCCCTACTATCCCAGAGGCATAAGAAACACGGATATTTCGTGTAACCACTTTGCTGCCCAAGAAGAAAGTTTACCATTTTTAAGTCTACACAAATCATCCATTGATGTTCGTAATGCTTTATCTTCTGCAAGACCAAAGCTATGGTATTATATTCTTCTTTCAGTTTCGTTGAGTGAGCTAGTGGTATTGAACCATATTTATTCCCATTAGGTAGAAGGACACATTTTAAACTTCGCTTTGAACTGTCAATAAATAGACGCCAATCATCTGGAATATATTCAGAAAGTCCCATTTCTTTCATGAGTCCCCTAATTTCGTGACAAAATACAAGATTGTCTTCTTGAGAAAAGAATGGTAGCAGATCTTTTTCTCTTGTACGGTAAAAGGTAATTTTGGTTCCTTGTTCCAGTAAATTTTTGTCGTTCAACCTAGAAGCCAGTACTTCAGAAGCTTTTTTCGATAAATTGAGATCCTTGGTGAGATCATTTAATTCATTTTGATTAAAGCGTTGAGGAACTGATGACGTCCCCTCATAGTCACTGTTAGTTTCATTAGCATCAGAACTTTTATTAGCATCAGAAGAGCGATCAGAGGGAAAATATTCGTCATCAGAGATATGTGGTAGGTGATGAAATGTTGGAATCGGTATTTCATCTGAGTGCGGGATAGGGCGTATTGCCGAGTCTAAATTGGGATAAGTCCACTTACTGCGGTTATTTCGATTGATTCCATTAGTATTTACTAAACAGAAATAACAATCATTGAAGTGGTTTTTTGGTTCTCTCCAAACCATTGGTACGCCGAATTTTAGACATTTTCTTTTCCCGGTAGTCCACTGCCGTAAATGCTCTGTACAAGTTTTACATACGAGATGCGGGGCCCACGTTTTGTCCTGATCACCAAGCTTAACTGCAAAGTATCCAAGATACGCTCGCTTTACAAAGTCAGTAATAGTTTGTCTGTTTTGTTGAAACATGTATTCTCCGCATATATAGCAAAACACATCAGGTTGATTTACACAACTTCTTCTTGAACTGGAACCTGAACTCATTTTAATTCTGTTCAATAACACAAAAACACTCTTTTCTTAACATAAAATAACACGCCGAATTCGATCTACTCTCATTAGTAAGAACGCACAAACTGACGAGACTTACCCGAGTTAGGTGATTAAAAGGGTCAGTTCAGGTACCTGATAGGCAATGGTTCCACTATTTATAGATTTACCTGGAATTTACTCAATTACAGACTGACAATAAAACCATTGTACCTACATTAATGAATATATATAATAATTTTAGAACTCTCATAAATGAATATACTGAATAAAAAACCACATTGGTAGATAAGTTGATGTATCTAAAAAAGTAGAGCTGATAGAGAAAAAAACGGATTGCATGTATAGATTTAGCGTCCCAAATATAGTTAAAATCAGCTCTAAAATCCCAGGCACCAAAACAAAAATATTTTTTTGTTGCCCTGTGTTATTGTTTCGTTATCGACTTCTAGATTCTCCACGTTTCCCTCCTTTTTTGTTAGATATTCCGTTTTATCAAAGTTTATTGCTAAGCCTGCTTTAGTGTATTCTTTTTTCAGTTTTCTTACCATATAACTGAGGTCTTCCTCATCTTGCGCTATGATTACTTGGTCGTCTGCGAAAATTAGAGTATATAAGTAATCTTCTCGTATTGGGACTCCCATTCCACTACATTTTTGCTTCCATTTTTTTTAATGTTTGTTCGAGGTATATTTTGAATAGTATTGGGGATGTAGAGCATCTTTGTAATAGGCCTTTTGATGTTTGGAGTCTCTTCTCTATTTTATGTCCTATTTTTATTATCACTGTGTTGTTTTCGTAGAGAGCTTTTACTGCGTATATTAGTTCTTTGTCAATGCCTATTTCTTTCATTGCGTTCCATAATCTTTGTCTTGGTACTGAGTCATAGGCCTTTCTTATGTCTATGAAGGCTAGATGAACTTCTCTATTCTTTGCCAGCTTTTTTTCCCTTGTTTGTTTTATAGTGTATGTGGTCTATACATGATTTCCGGCCGTAAAGCCTGCTTGGTCTTCTCCAATTTTTCCTTTTATATTTTTCTCCATGATTTTTTTAATAATTTTTCCATACAAACGTCCCATACTCGATATTATGCTTAGGTCTCTATAGTTTGTGCATTCTCTGCGGTCTCCCTTTTTAAATATAGATACTATATAAGCTTTTGACCATTCCTCTGGTATTTTTTCTCCATTTATCGCTCTGTGGAACATATTTCTCAGCATTCGATGTAATTTATTAGACCCGTACTTAATCATTTCATTTACCACACCCCCAGGCCCTGCAGATTTATTATTTTTGAGTGTTTTTATTGTCTTCTTTACTTGTTCATAGCTTAGTTCTATCTCTTTTATTTCCTTATTCTGTTCTTCTTCAGGGTTCTTTTCTTGGAATTCTTGTCTGTCTTCTGTTAGCAGCTTCTTATGATATTCTTCCCACTCGCTTTCTGGGATGTACTCTATATACGTCTTCTCTCTATTGTTAGTCCTTAATGCTTTAATTATTCTCCATGACTCTGTGCTTCTAGTTCCTCCTATATACTGTTCTACATGTTCGCACGATTTTTCCCATCTCTCGTTCTTTTCTTTGTTTATCATCCTCCTCGTTTCAGCATTCGTTTCTGCATTTTTCTGTTTATATTTCTGTAGATCTTCTTCTGATTTTGTATTCATCATTTTTCGTATAGTCTTTTTTTCTCCTTTATAGATTCTTTGGTTTTTTCACAGATTCTAATTTTATATTTCTCATTCTCGCTGTCTTCTTTACCTAATGCTTCTAGGGCCGCCTGTTTGACGCATTCTTTTATGTGGTCATACATCTGTTGGAGGTTGTCGTAGTTAAATTCATTTAATTTTTGATCTAATCGTCGTCTATATAGGTCTCTTATCGTTTCGTCTTGCAGTAAGTGTATTTTATTTCTTTGTCTGCTTTTTCTGTTATCTCATTAGTATGGTCTGTTCCACATTCTGTCCCTCTCTTTACTCTTACGTCTTTTATTTTGATAGTGGTATCGTTTTTAATTATAATGTAGTCTAATTCTTTTATCAACATTTTCTATTGTCAATAATCTCAATATATAAAAGTGGCGATTGAGTGTTTTTATTGTCTTCTTTACTTCTTCATAGCTTAGTTCTATCTCTTTTATTTCCTTATTCTGTTCTTCTTCAGGGTTCTCTTCTTGGAATTCTTGTCTGTCTTCTGTTAGCAGCTTCTTATGACATTCTTCCCACTCGCTTTCTGGGATGTACTCTATATACGTATTCTCTCTATTGTTAGTCCTTAATGCTTTAATTATTCTCCATGACTCTGTGCTTCTAGTTCCTCCTATATACTGTTCTACATGTTCGCACGTTTTTTCCCATGTCTCGTTCTTTTCTTTGTTTATCATCCTCCTCGTTTCTGCATTTTTCTGTTTATATTTCTGTAGATCTTCTTCTGATTTTGTATTCAGCCATTTTTCGTATAGTCTTTTTTTCTCCTTTATAGATTCTTTGGTTTTTTCACAGATTCTAATTTTATGTTTCTCATTCTCGTTGTCTTCTTTACCTAATGCTTCTAGGCCACCTGTTTGACGCATTCTTTTATGTGGTCATACATCTGTTGGAGGTTGTCGTAGTTAAATTCATTTAATTTTTGATCTAATCGTCGTCTATATAGGTCTCTTATCGTTTCGTCTTGCAGTAAGTGTATTTTGTATTTTATTTCTTTGTCTGCTTTTTCTGTTATCTCATTAGTATGGTCTGTTCGACATTCTGCCCCTCTCTTTACTCTTACGTCTTTTATTTTGATAGTAGTATCGTTTTTAATTATAATGTAGTCTAATTCTTTTATCAACATTTTCTATTGTCGATAATCTCAATATATAAAAGTGGCGATTGTAATTTTTGTACATACTTATCGTATGTAAGATTGTTAAAATTTAATTCTTTAAAAAACTTAATTCTAAATGAAAATTATCACTTATTTTAGATATAACATCTCAAGTTGTATATCAAGTGTATGCCTGAGTATATATTGTATAAATATACGAGGGGTTGTATAACAAATACCTGACCTTAACAAGAAAAAACATATTTTTATGTGTAAAATTTATTTTATTTTTGAACATAATTTCCTTTTATAGCTTATAAGCTTAATAATAATAGGTACAATAAAGTTATTTGTGATTTTAGCAGTTATTGGAATATAATTAAACAAAGTACTTATCGGTAGGTAGGTGCCTAAGTACCTAAGTATGCAATAAAAATATTCTGTGTAAGTACAAAAATAAGGCAAAAACCTAAAATATGCTTAGATCTAATCAGAATAACGATGGCTTCAACTTTCAGTTTTGCCCTATAAATCTGCACGATGTCCTAGTACATCAACAGTCAACAATCCATGACGGGAGTTGGATTAGCAACTATTTATAGATTTCTAAAAGAAAGAAAACGCGGTCCTTCCACCGAACCTCAGAATCACAAAGGAAAGAAACCCTTAGAGGTCGATGAAGATTTTAAAAATGCAATAAGAAGAAAGGTACACCATTTTTTACCAGATTAAAAAAAAAATGGAAATTATGGAAAATCCTTCATAACCTGAATTTTCGTTGGGAGAAACACAATAGAAAATTTGTTCTTATCGATAAAACAGAAATAATTTGTTGGAGAAGAGAATATCATCGAGCAATCAGAAAATTTTGAGCCGAAGAAAGAAATATTTTTTATTTAGATGACACTTGGGTTAATGAGGGACATACACCGAAAAAATTCTGAATTGACAAAAACATTAAGAGTGCCAAACAAGCTTGGTCAATTAGATTACAACCCCCTTCAGGAAAAGGTCGCAGGCACATATTGGTAGTGAAAATGGATTTCTCGTCGGTGGCTTCATGAGGGCGAAATTGTTGTAAAATTTTTTCCTCCAAATGTAACCAGCATAATGCAACGAATGGATCAAGGATCAAGTCCTCGAAAACATTAAAAAAAATTATAGGCGTTTATATCTTGAACATCTGTAAGAATACACAGAAAAGGAGGATATTATCAATGGGATGAGAAAGGTTACACTGAAAAATGTTATTTACTGAGTAAGTCAAGCTTGGGATTCTGTGCGTACTACCACTATTCAAAAATCTTGGTCAAAAGTTGATTTTGAGGACTATAATGACAGTGAAGATGATACTCCATTAAATGAATTTGCTTTGAAATTGAGAAGCCATGGAGAAATGTCCTGTTCAAATTTGTAGAGGCGAGATAGAAGAAAAAGAAAAAAGTTTATTTGAATTAATGCAAAAATTAAAAGCTTGCGAAAATGTGACAAGAGAAGATGTTGTTAAATGGATTACAGCAGATAATTTAGAAGAAAAAATGAGTATTGAAGAGATAACGAATGCCTTTCAGGAAACCGAAAAATCAGATGTCGATGACGAAGCGGCGATGGATGAACAGTCTCCCACTAAGATCTCTCATCAAGAAGGTTTTGCTTCTTTGGAAAAAGCTTTGAGGTATATCGAACAACAACCAGAGGCAACCCCAGCGGACTTGCGTCTTCTTAATAGATGGAGAAACATTGCAGCGAGAAAAAGAAGATGCAATATGAAACAGAAGCGCATAGATACCTATTTCACTGTTTTATAATGTACGTACCTATTTATATGTTAAAAACGTTAATACATCGGTTTAAAGTATTGGTGTTTATTTTTGAATGAATAAAAACAAATCCGGATAATCCGAGTTTTCAGTTATCCGAGGAGGGTGCCCCCCCACGTTACCTCGGATAACCGGGGTTTCTAATATATATATATATATATATATATATATATATATATATATATATATATATATATATATATATATATATATATGTAATGTATAACTACTGGACCGACTTAAAAAAAACGTTTATATTATTAAGATTAAAAAATAGTGATAAAAGTGCAAAATAATGTATTCTCTTAATGTTAAAAATTTAGTAATTAGGTGCTTATAAGAGAATTTTCGCTGTTTTAACTCTAAACGAAAGACACATGAAATATAAACAATATATAATTAAAACCCAATACGCAAAATATAATACGTAAACACAAAATTAAGTAACATTTTTAAGTCGGAGCGATTCACCTTCGATTATTAACGCACAGCCGCCACGGACAAACGTACTGTCCGTACACTGCACGCGCGCCTGTGCGACGAGGAAGAGTTTACTTAAGTGGCCTTGGTAACTTATATTTCGTTCTTGACTTTTCGAATTTAAAGTGAAATTCTGTGGTTTTTATGCTTTTTGTGGCTGATACGGGTTTGTACTCGTAACTTCCGAGTAACTATTTTATTTTATTTTGTATGATTTATATCAAATTTGTGACGTTTTATCTTCGGTATGTGTAGGTTATTCGACCAAAATAAAACGAGTTTAAGTTCTAACTAGTACTTTAATAGTATAGCAGCCGGGAAAACTGCTGTCTTGTTTTATTCTCTTAATGAACTCAGCATCGTAGTCGTATTTTCTTTAATAATTAGTTACTTAATTGTATTAGGTTTTAAAAGTCAATCTGGCTTGAAATTATTTACGTTCAAATCAGGTCTAGTAATGAAACGCAGTTTAATACCCGCGGGGTTTATCTAAATTTGAAGTTCTGGGGCCCCAGCGTTCAGATGCCAGGAAGAGCACCCCCATAGTTGTCGAATTAATACGGGGGGTGATCGATATATATTTAGGGGATACAGTTAAAAGGGTCGTCTTGTGTAGCTACTTGGATAGGGGTGTGTTCTTAATTTAAAAAGATTATATTTATGTGGCATGACATACGGAATAATGGTATATGAGTATAATTTCAATAAAGCTAATTAATTGAGGTTTTTTTTTTTAATTTTATTAATTGCATCATATAAATTTATTATGTTTGAGTATATTAAAAGATAAATGACATTATAAAAATTAAAGTGGCACTGTCGAGCATATCTTCCTAAATAGGTAATTATCAAGAATGATAATAACAGTAATAAAAGATAAATATAAAGTTATTGTGGCTGAGAATTCGAGTCATCGTTTATTATATCCAAAACTAAAATTTATAAAGGGTGGTCGAAAAAGTAATGAACCTTTTTACGATTTAGTACCGTTTCGTCGATTCCCGTTTTGTCGACTGGCCTTTTAACCTGTACAACGGTGTCATTAACAATTCCCCTTTCTTCGATTCACTAAACCTCTTTATCTGTTATGGGAATCTATATTAAGGGTAAATATTAATTATTTCTTAAAAAAATCGATACAGCAAAATTCTTTCTTTCCTTCACACTTTCTGCAGACTTAGCACTGTCATACCTGAACCTGAACTAACCTGAACGCCTACGATAATATAACCGGCTGCACCCTTATATTGTATGAAGATAAATACCTAGATAAAACTACCTGTAGAGGGTTGAAGGCCACCTACAGCTTTACTTGATATAGCCTGTCCCAAAATATAAGATCCAATTTTTGCCGTTTTAAGTGGGCAATATAAAAATTCTGACCTTTTGTTTATGATAGGTTGCAGAGATGGACTTAAGAATTTTATTCATTAATGCAAATAAATAAAATTATAAGTATTTTTGGAGATGTTTATTTATAGATGCATGTAAAAACAAATGGATAAGAAGTTCAAATATACAGTTTGAATGAATGGGGTTTACAAGAGGGGACATATTGTATAAATAAAAGTATATTTTAACTTAAGCCTAATTCGGTTTCACTATCACTGTCATCATTTACATAAGTAATTTTTTCATTTCAAATTCAACTTTAACAACGTGCTGAATGGAATTCTTCCAGCTTTTACAAGGTATATCATTTATAACTTTTTTTTACTAATTCAACCGCTGACACGCTTAAAGTAGGAGGAACATTTTGTGGCCTTATTTTTGATTTAACTTGATGCCAAATATGTTCAATTGGATTAAACACACAATAATACGGAGGAAGCCGCAAAACATTGTGTCCCATTTTCTCAGCCATACTATCATAAACATATTTCTTTTTCAATTTATAGTCTTTCAAAACTTCCAAAAGATCACTTTTTTTATAACTAAAGTCAAAATAAATGTCATTTTCTAACATATATTCCTATATTTCCGATTTGGTGTTGGCTGCATTAGGAACCTTATTTAGTAGACGACTACGGTAACTTGCATTGTCCCTAACTATAACATTCTATTCGGGAACATTTGGAAAAAGGGAATTTTGAAACCAATTTTCAAAAAGTTCTGCAGTCGTGTCTTCGTGATAGTCCAAACTAGAATCTTTTATGTTTTTTGCAGATAATAGTAGACAATTTGAAACCTAGCCCTTTTCAGATCCAGCATGCAAAATGGTTATTCATTTACCTTTATTTGAACGTGCGTTAGTCTGACATTTTGTACTGCTGTCAATCCACCCTTTTTGCACAGTGTCATGGGTATCGAACCATGTTTCGTCAAGGTAAATTATTGGTCAATTTATCGATCATCTTGTAAATAAGTATGTCGCAAGATTCGTAATCCTTGTGACTCCATTACTCCCATTCTTAAGAGAATTCTGGGAAGGGTTGATCGGCTACAATGTACCAGGTGTACAAGTATGAAATGCGGATTTTTACTAAAAAAACATGTTAAGTTCGGAAGAATGATAAAAATTGCTTTATTCAAAGTACGAGGCTGGTTTGAAAAGTCCGTGCAAAGTCCGAGAGATGGCACCACCGGCGCGTATCGAGGTCATGTTTAATTAGTAGCATCTCTTGAATAAACGCACACCAAGTTTCAGCCATATTGGTCTATTTCTTTGTGTTTGGCATTCGTGTGAATCAAGGAAGTCGAGTGATTTTCAAGAAATGGACGAAAAAGAATTTCGTGTGGTGATTAAACATTACTTTATGAAAGGCAAAACGCCTCAGGAGACTAAAGACAAGCTTGATAAACATTATGGTGACTCTGCACCTTCGATTAGAACAGTTTTATAAGTGGTTTCAAAATTTTCGGACTGGCCATATGGGCACAAGTGACGCTGAACGTTCTGGACGGCCTGTGGAGGTTACAACTCCAGAAATCATTGATTAAATCCATGATATGGTGATGGATGACAGAAGAGTTAAGGTGCGTGAGATTGCTAGTGCTGTGGGCATCTCGACTGAACGGGTACATAATATTTTGTATAAACAATTGGACATGAGAAAGCTATCCGCAAGATGGGTGCCGCGATTGCTCACGCTTGACCAAAAACGGAATCGTGTGAAGTGTTGCAAGGATGGTTTGCAGCTGTTCCAGAAGAATCCGGAGGACTTTAAGCGTCGTTTCGTCACTGTGGATGAAACATGGATACATTACTATACTCCTGAGACCAAACAACAATCTAAACAATGGGTTACCAAGGGAGATTCGCAAGGGATAATCCTCATCGACTATCTGCAAAACGGGTAAAACTATTACAGGTGAATATTATTCATCGTTATTGGACTGTTTGAAAACCGAGCGCAAGAAAAACGCCAGCGATTGGCCCATAAGAAAGTCCTTTTCCATCACGACAACGCACCAGCACACACCTCAGCAGTTGTGGTCGCAAAATTAATGGAAATAGGATTCCAACTCGTTTCACATTCCCCCTATTCTCCAGACTTGGCTCCCTCGGACTACTATTTGTTCCCCAATTTGAAGAAATGGCTGGCGGGACAAAGATTTTATTCAAACGAAAAGGTGATTGCAGACACTAATGGATATTTTGCAGACTTTGACAGATCCTATTATTCGGAAGGGATCAACAAACTAGAACATCGTTGGACGAAGTGTATAAGCCTAAAAGGAGACTATGTCGAAAAATAAAAAAGGTTTACCCCAAACACATAAGTAGTTTTTATTTTTGCACGGACTTTTCAAACCAGCCTCGTATGCTCCATCGCTTATTATACATTTTTCCCATCTTTCGGGCAATTTGTGAATACCACATCAGTAAAAATCTTCCCCTTTTGCTGCGAACCATTCATCGAGCCATTTTTTCACATCTTCGTACGAACCAAAGCGCTGCTCAGCAAGTGCGTAACCCATGGATGCAAACAAGTGGTAATCGGAAAGAGCCAAGTCTGCTGAGTAAGCCGCATGGGGTAGAACTTCCCAGCTTAGTGCTTCCAAAGTGTCGCGGACTGATTTTGCTGTATGTGATGGAGCATTATCATGAAGAAAAATGACTTTGTGCTGCCTCTTCGGTATTCTGGCCTTTTTGCAAGCAACGAACGGTTCAAATCGGTCAATTGTTGTTGGTAACGTTTAGTATTAACCGTTTCCCCAGGTTTTAGCAGCTCATAATAAACCACGCCCTTCCGGTCCCACCAAACACAGAGCATCGTCTTTCTCCGAAAGCGATTCGGTCTTGCGGTCGATGTTGATGGTGCGCCTGGGTCTACCCATGATTTTTTGCGCTTGGGATTCTCAAAATAAATCCACTTTTCATCCCCTGTAACTATACGATGCAAAAACGACTTCCTTTTGAACGGAGCAATCAAAATGTCACACGTGTTTTTGCGCTTTTTCATTTCCCTGTCGTTCAACTCATGTGGTCATCCCGGTCTTCTGAATCTTCCCCATCTCTCGTAGCCGATTGGAAACAGCTTGTTGATTGACGCCCAATTGCTCGGCGAGTTGTTTTTGTGTTTGCGAATCATTTTCGTCCAACAATACGTGCAATTCCACATCTTCGTATTTTTTTGGCTGTTTTCCACGTTCATTGTCTGCCATATCGAAGTCACCACTTTTGAAGCGCCGAAACCATCGTTCATACGATGGAGCATGTTCACCATAAGCTTCTCGAAGTAATCGGTATGATTCAACAGCATTTTCTTCAAATGAAAACAAAAAATTAATGCTGTCCGCGAATGCTCTTTGTTCGGTATAAATTTCGACATATTGAACACAACAACACAACACTATGCACACAATTTTCCAATTTATCGCTCGTGCACGTCTGACACTTGTTGATGTCACAACAAAATGGCGCAGTGTCAAATCTTTATAGCACAAACTGCATTGATGCCCCATCTGTTGTCTGAAATCCGCATTTCAAACTTGTACACCTGGTATATTGGTTCCGTCCTGTACCAGTTTTAATTTTATTTTGTCTAGTGTCTGGACCAAGTGCTCTTCATACATAGAATATATTTTTCTCCTGATGACGTCTTTTTCACAATCGTCTATATGATGCATTTGAAAATCTTTTCGTTTTTTCCTGTTCCTGAGTAATGGTTTTCTTACAATACCCTTAATCATAGAAATTGGGGTTTTTGTTAGTTCACTGGTTTCTTGCAAAGCCCTTTGTTTATTAAAGTTTCTTTTTACCAAACTGTCGTAAACACCGTTACGTTGTAAGTAAAACTAACAATAAAAATAATAAAAAGTATCTTTCGAATCTTAATGGGGACCTGTGGTCATTAGGCCTATATTATCAAATACTTAAAGGGTTCCAAACCAGATTGCCAGGTAGTAAATATATAGGTAAAAATAGATCCAATATGATTGCGGGTGCAAGTGAGGGTGGTATACAAACCAGGTATAATAAAAAATACGTTTATCGTATTACCTGGCAGCTATGTACAAAACCTTAATAGGGTCGTTTATTGCCCCATTGAAAACGCCCGGATCTTATATCTTGGGATTTACTTTAGCTTTAGTTCGGCGAGTCGACAAAAAGGGAACGGTTTCAAATGGTCAGCGGTCAAACGATATCAGTCGACGAAAGAGTAACGAAACAGGTAACAATGCCCGGGCGACGAAACGGTCAATCGACAAAATGGAAATTTACCCTTTTTAAGGGGTAAGGCCACTCCAGGCCCCAGGAAAAAAGCTAATTTCCGGAATTTTCTTCAGGAGTATAATAAAAACAGTCGAAAATTTATTTGAAGTACTTTATTAAACAAATATTTAAGTGTACAAAAATATTTTTTTTATCTTTTTAATTTAAAATGGCCGCTTCAGAATCCCAGACAACAAGGTACCTTTTATGCGAGGCCTGAAAGGGAAGAAACTATCGCTCTGGTAGAATTCAACCGAGAACAAAAAAACAATTTTTTTTTATTAATATACAGCCTTGGCCAAAAGTATTAGGCACCCTACAATTTACGTCATTTCTTGTGTTTCAGGGTAAAAAATTAAAATCGTATGTTTTGTAAAATCGTATATCGAGGTAAAATTATGAAATAAATTAATATTTGGTGTGTCCACCCTTAGCTTTAATTACAGCAGCAATTCTTTGGGGCATGTTGCGTACAAGCCTAGTACATTCAGTTGTACTTATGGCATCCCACTTATCCATCAAAGCGCTTTTTAGCGTTGCTTTTGATATTATGCTATGCTCCCGTATCTTGCGCTTCAGAATATCCCAAAGATGCTCGATAGGGTTTAGATCTGAAGACTGCGCCATCCAATCCAATAAGACAATGTTATTGTCTCTAAACCAGCGTATCGTAGCCGCTGATTTATGACAAGGTGCATTATCTTGCTGAAATTTGATGTCGTCTAAATTAGTGTCGCCAAAAATACGCGTTAGCGAAGGCATTAGTACAGTTTCTAGTACATTTATGTACTTTTGGCTGTTCATGCAGCCTTCACAAATGAATGACACCTTTAGCAGCCATGCAGCCCCAGATCATAATGCTGCCTCCTCCGTGTTTTACAGTAGGTACCACGCATTCTGGATGTTATTCCTCGCCGACACGCCGCCTCACGATTGTCACACCTGACGTTCCGAATAGCGGTAAGAGTAGAAAAAATACTCTACCACCCTAAGCATTTCTTCCTATTGGTCTCTGAAAGCCAAGGCTTCTTTCTAGCTTTGCACTCTCTTAATCCAGCTTCTGTCAGTCTTCTCCTTGCCGTTCGAGAACTAATCGGCATCCCAATCTGTTCCGACAGAGTTGCAGCGAGCTCAGATGATGTTTTTTTTTTTTTTTTTCGATTTTTAATAGACTCGCAGATGAGTTTTCTGTCCTGTCGCTCATTAGTCTTACGTTTTCTGCCCGTTTTTATTTTGTTGGCATGGGAACCAGTCTCCACAAACCTTTTAATAGCACATTGCACTGAGCACCGAGAACATTCCACTAACTTGGATATTTCTACTTGGGACTTGCCTTGTTCATGTAGGGTTTGAATTTTAATTCGTTTTTCGATACCAAGCTCACTTTTCTTGGGCATTTCTCAAATATAAGAATGTCCAGTTCACAAATAAAACACGCACGGAAGCTTCTTGACACTACAAGTAGTAAAAAGAGACTGATAAAACATTAAAAATATTTTTTCAAAAAACCTCATTATCGCAATTTTGTGGGCCGGGTGTTTTATGGACCTGTAAAAGAGATTGTCTATTGTTTAAGTTAGCTTTTGACAGCGCCGCGTATAGTATTGTTAAAACAATTAGTCTTTTTTTAAATATTTTATGAGTTTCACGTGTTTATTAGGGGTGCTTAATACTTTTGGCCAAGGCTGTATGTCCAAAACTAGTGGATAACGTACGGATTTTGCCATAAGTTAACCTCCTTTTTATAAATAATTTTTCGTAAAATTTTTGGGTGAAAAATGAACATTTTTTTTTAGATGTGCAGCATTTTTCGAAAAAAAAAAACATATTTTCAAATTTCCATACATTATCCACGGAAATTAAGGAAAGACCTTTCGATGATGTTTGCCTAGCTTATTAATAAATTAGTTTTGGAACGTAGTCACGAAGGGGAGAAGTTAAACATTACTAGGGGTGGAGTACAGCGTCAATTTTCGTTAATCTATGTCTGGGGATATTTCTTATTAAATACCGCGGGGTCTAAGGGTTTTGTTCTACTTACTACAAACACCGTATATAAATTACAGCGCATTACAAGAATTAACTTTATAAATTTGTTTTTGTCACAAATTATATTGCCTATCTATGCATAGTTACGAGGGATCTCGGTCAGAAACGTAGAAAAACACATCTATATAAATATATATATATATATATATATATATATATATATATATATATATATATATATATATATATATATATATATATATATATATATATATATATATATATATATATATATATATATAAAACGCAACGTCTCTCTGTCTGTCTGTCTGTCTGTCCGTTTAGTGCGCCTATCACTGAAGAACCACTTATCCGATTTACGTACTTTTTTTTTTAAAACATACATATGTTCTCTGGTCAGGTTATAGGCTATATTTTATTACGATAGATAGCATAAGGAATGAGCAGTGACGTAAAATAGTGAATGATGTCGGAAATAAGTTTGCTGCTAGCGCGTGCCTTTGCAATACACAGCCTAAACCATTAAATATGGAACAATATTATGTAGCAAAGAATATCTGTAATGTATAATCTATATATATATATATATATATAAAATGCAATGTCTCTCTGTGTGTCTGTCCATTAGTGCGTTTATCACGCGGGAACCACTTGTCCGATTTACCTGTCTTTTTTTAAATTCATACGTATATTCTTTGGCCAGGTTATATAATAATAATAATAATCTATATCTATAATATATATAAAATGCAATGTTTGTCTGTCTGTCTGTCTGTTAATGCGCTTATCCCTCGAGAACCACTTATCCGATTTACGTGATTTTTTAAATTCATACATATGTTCTCTGACCAGGTTATAGGTATATATTTTATTACATCTATAATATACATAAAATGCAACGTATCTCTGTCTGTCTGTCTGTCCGTTAGTGCGATTATCACTGGAGAACCATTTATTCGATTTTCGTACTTTTTTTTTAACTATTTTTACATATGTTCTCCGGCCAGGTTATGGGCTATATTTTATTACGATAGGTAGCATAAGGAATGAGCACTGACAATAATAGTAAATGAAGCCGGACAAAGTTTGCCGCTAGCGCGTTCTCTTGCAATACACAGTCCAAACCATTAAATATGGAACAATATTATGTAGCAGAGAATATCTATAATATATATAAAATGCAATGTCTCTCTGTTCGTCTGTCTGTCTGTCCGTCAGTTTGTGTGCTTATCACTGGAGAACCACTTATCCGATTTACGTGCTTTTTTTTTAAACATACGTATGTTCTCTGGCCAGCTTATAGGATATATTTTATTAGGTGACATAAGGAATAAGCAGTGACGATAATAGTGAATCAAGTCGGAGAAAAATTTGCCGCTAGCGCGTTCTCTTGCAATACACTCCCTAAAGCATTAAATATGGTCTCTCTGTCTGTCCGTTAGTGCGCTTATCACTCGAGAACCACTTATCCGATTTGCGTGTTTTTATAAATTTATACATATGTTCTATATAATTCGATATAAGCCTAGATAATGGGAGATAACGGGAGATAAGGAGAAATAATGGGAGATAAGTCGAGATAAGCCTCGATAATGGGAGATAAGTATAAATAATGGGAGATAAGGAGAAATAATGGGAGATAAGCAGAGATAAGTCTAGATAATGGGAGTTATGGTGAGATAATGGGAGATAAGGAGAAATAATGGGAGATAAGGAGAAATAATGGGAGATAAGGAGAAATAATAGGAGATAAGTCGAGATAAGCCTAGATAATGGGAAATAATTTGAGGTAATGGGAGAAAAGGAGAAATAATGGGAGATAAGGAGAAATAATGGAAGATGAGCAGAGATAAGTCAAGATAATGGAAATTATGTAGAGATAATGGGAAATAATGAGAAATATTGGGAGATAAGGAGAAATAATGGGAGATATTTTATTAGGTTGGGTAACATAAGGAATAAGCAGTGACGATAGTAGTGAATCAAGTCCACGCGAGCGGAGCCGCAGGCCCGGCTAGTGGAGCTATAAAAGAGAAATTACTTAAAATGCGTTTACTTAAGTTAACCAGTAACCTGGCGGCCCTAGCTCCGTGTAGTTCTTGCTTATGGTGCAGAAGGTCTCGGGTGCCAATCCTGACAAATATTTAAGTATATTTTAGCTTGGTCACATACATAGGTAGTAGTTGTTGTAGAAATGTAATAACGGCCGTGGCAGCACTACTGCGTTGCCTAAAAGGTGCCGTGAAATACAACTGTATGTTTCGGAACTTGGATAGCATTGACAGATATTATGACACCCTCTCCGATATCCTTAGAATATATAAAAAGGGTAAATATCTATTCAGGCGGGGAGGTGAATGATAAAAAAAAACCAAGCTACAGAATTTTGAAGCTACAGATAGCTTAACTGCTTTTTTAGTTGTTTTATTGTGCTTACCTAGCTAGCTTACAACTTTTTCAGTACTGACTAATTTTTCAAGTAGTTTCGTAAACACTGCAAGTAGAAAGTAGATGCTGCACTTCATTGAAAAAGTAGCTAAGTTAGCACTTAAACTACTCTAAGAAGGCAGCTACGGCCCTCAGTTAACTGATCTAAATCAATGTCGCAGTGTTATTACTCCGACATTGGTTTAAATAGGTCTGTCTAATATTCTATTGAATTTTCTTTTACCGGCCACCTCACTGCCTGAATAGGGCTTACCTTTTTTGGATCGATATATCGACGAGGATGTCCTAATATCTGTCGACGTTGTCCAAGTTCCGCAACATACATTTATTTTTCACCTCACCGTTTTGGACAACGCGGTCTGGCTGACACGAGTGTTATTACATTTCTGCAATAACTGGCTAAAGTGCCATTCACGATAAAGATAAATTTAAATTGATAAATATGAATCCCCAAATCCCACAACTTTATTCACTCATAAAACTACAAAAACTTGATCACCCAATCAGACCAGTTGTTTCCTATTTGTCTGCTCCAGCATATAAGACGTCATCCTTTTTAATTGATTTAATCAAATATCATACCAAATTTGAACCTAAGTATAGTATCAAAAACTCATACGAACTCGTGAATAAAGTTAAGAATATAACAATACCAGATAATTCTAAATTAGTCTCTTTCGATGTTAAAAACTTATTTCCAAGTGTTCCCCCAGACGAAACAATAATTTTAATAGAGAACTTATTAACAAAAAAGAAAGTAAATGAAGTTATAAAAATGGACATAATTAATTTATTAAGAACTTGCCTAAGACAAAATTATTTCTCATTTAATAATACATTCTGCAATAGTAAGGAAGGGTTAATTTTGGGGAGTCCATTAAGTCCATAACTTGCCGAAATTTTCATGGACAGTATAGAAACGATGATATTTAACAACCATAATAACAATAGTAATAATTGTCTATACTGGTATCGATACGTAGACGATATATTTGGATGCTTTACAGGTACGGACAGACAATTAACTCACTTTTTCCAGTATATTAATTCTTTACATAGAAATATCAGTTTTACAATGGAAGAAGAAGTCGAAGGGAGAATCAACTTTCTAGACTTAACAATCAGTAAAAGTATGAAAAAACATGGATTTGCAATATATCACAAACCTTGTCATACAGATACCACAATTCACAATAGTTCTCATCCTAATATACCTATGTATGTAATCATTAATAAATAAGTGCACTGACCTGCCAGGTTTGGATCCACAGAGCCAGGGTCGCCACGAACAGCAGAAATACTCTGATATTACTTTAAACACTTGGTCCGAAAATGGCATTAGATGTAAAAACACACTATTTATACACCCTCTTTCGGAAAAGGGACCGAACTTCTAATAGAAAATAAGACACACCGGTTATAATTGTTCATATTATTTATTCCAATAGTTATACTATCTCTATCAATAGCTTTTTTGGTGTTCCGTACGGGACACTTACAAGATCACTTCGGTGTCTGTCTGTCTCACCCGATTTTCTCCGAAACTATTTGTCATAGAAACTTGAAATTTGGTGATAATATAGGAATTGATAGCCTCATCAGAGCCATGTAGTTTTGAAAGTTAAATTTTGACTTAAGGGGTTAATTTTGGGGGGTGAAATCGAAAGTGAAAAAAAAATTTTTTTACTAGGTTATCGAGTGTGGTGTCAAATGAAATGAAAGGTTGTGAAAACACAAGTAAAAAATATATATATATAATGTAATACTTGCGCGCACTTTTCTTTGTATTATTTTCAAAAAATCGCGAAAAATCGCTGTCCCGCGCCTTATCTCGAAAAGTACTTATCAAAAAATTTTGAAAAAATCCTGGAATATTCTCCACGGGGGGTAGATTGAACGAAAATTATCACGAGTGCATTACCTTTAATAATTTATCTGGTATATAAAAAAAACAAAAATTTCAAGGTCATCAGATTTCAGTAAAGATTGGAAACAAACTTTGTTGAAAACTCATTTGGGGTGTGTTTTGTGAAGTCACTGATCATTTTATACCACCGTAACATAAATTTTGACTTAAGGGGTTCGTTTTGAGGGGTGAAATCGGAAGTGAAAAAAAAATTTTTACTAGGTCATCGAGTGTGGTGTCAAATGAAAGCTTGTGAAAACACGAGTAAAAAAAATATATATACTAGTATAATGTAATACTTGCGCACACTTTTCTTCGTATTACTTTTAAAAAATAGCGAAAAATCGCTGTCCCCTACCTTATCTCGAAAAGTACTGATCAAAAAAATTGGAGAGAATTCTGGAATATTCTCCACGGGGTATAGATTGAACGAAAATTATCACGAGTGCATTACCTTTAATAATTTATTTGGTATATAAAAAAAAAAACAAAATTTCAAGGTCACCAGTTTTCAGTAAAGATTGGAAACAAACTTTGTTAAAAACTCATTTGGGGTGTGTTTTGTGAAGTCACTGATCATTTTATAGTACCCTAACAAACATTTTTGTTTTAAAAACAATCAACGTACGGAACACTAATTGTGCAAGTTCAACTTGCACTTGACCGGTTTTTTATATCCTAAGGTTATCGGCGAGGATATCGTAATATCCATCAACGTTGTCCAAGTACCGAAACGTACATTTTTGTATTTCACAGCACCTTTTAGAAAACGCGGTAATGCTGCCACTGACGTTATTGCATTTCTGTAAACAACTACTACCTATGTACGTGGCCAGGCCAAATATACTTAAATAAATTAATAAGTAAGTATACCGACCTGCCGGAATTGGAACCCGAGACCTGTACCGTAAACAAGTACTATGCCACGGAGCCAAGGGCCACCACATCTTGCCGTTGGAAGGACATTTTTTCGAAAAAGGAATGTAATGGAAGCTAGCTGCCAGTCAAAATGACATCAGAAACCTCCTTAGCAAAGTCAGATGGGTCGTCGCATTTAAAACAAATGTCTAACCAGGGGAAAGTTTGAAAATATTCAATGAGTTCTTCCAAAGCTATCCATATATCAAGAACTATCGATGATTATCGATATATCGGTAATCATCGATATATTGATAATTATTATCCAAAAACTTGATGACCGGTGTGGGGAAGACTTCGAAAAAAAGATCCTTCTCTTCTAAAAGCAATTACAGTAGAATCTCACAAATTAGAACCACTTTGTGCACCGGGCAGTTCGAATTTCTGAAAAGTTCGAATTTCTGGACATTTTTTTTTTTTTTTACAGAAAATGATAAAATTATAATAAAACTAGTTATGTAAGCTTTATTTTAACACAAAACAGTTTTTATTTATTAACATTTAATTAATTGAACATATTAAATTCATAGAAAAACTTTTTAAAAAGTTTTTTAATTATTAGGTATTTAATTGGTTTTTAACATAAAATCAGTAATACTTGTTTGTTTTTTTGATTTATTTAAACTGGATACAATGATATCGTTACGGACGTCCAAAAGGTTAGACATGTGTTTACTGGAAAATATATCACTGGTTTTGCACCATTTTATAACATTATTGATGCCTTCAAGGACTTTTAAATGATGAATAGCTGGCGTTATGTCGACGTCGCTGCTATCTGAAGCGGCCTCATCGCTATTCTCTGCATCAGATCCGTCAGTAAACTCATCTTCATTCCATTCCTCGATTTCATTTACATTTACGGAATTGTTTGGCATAATTTCATTCAAAAGATTAAGATTTATTTGAAGAACTTCATTGCAATCCTGATTTCGTTGAGCCAATTGTGCTAGTGGCAAATCATCATCGCTGTCGTAATCGCCTTAGTCCCAATTTAATAATTTGGACCAAGAATTTTTTAACACTGTCTGTTGTACCTCATCCCACGCTTGTTTCAACAATATTATTGCATTTCGGATTGAATGCCGTTTCAAAAGCTTATCAATATTACCACCATCACCAATTAATTGAGATAGCAACTTACTTCTGTAAATAAGTTTTGTCATTTTAATAGGATTTTGATCCATTGGCTTCACAGCTGCTGTTACATTTGGCGGCAAGAAATATGCAATTATATTACCATCCTCACTTTGAAGTTTATCAATTGGTGCATGAGCGGAACAGGTGTCTACAAGCAGAAGAGCTTTTGGGGCCAAATTATTGTCTTCAGATAATCGGATGACCTGTAGAACAAAAAAAAAAAAAAAAAATATGGAACTTAAAATATGCATTGGTTAAATATACTTCTTTGATAAATATCTTGTGAAACCAATCATGAAAAATCCGGGAAGTCATCCACGCATTTTTCGAAAAGTCATAATGAAGTGGGTTATCAAATCCTCTGAAGCTTCTTGGCTTTTTAGCTTTTCCAATAACCAACGGTTTTAATTTGTGTGAGCCATCAGAATTTGCGCCTAGTAAAATTGAAACGCGTTCTTTTTGAATTTTAAATTCTTGGGCACTTTTTTCCACAAGCAGCGACAAATGTTTTATTTGGAAGGCAACGGAAAAAATAATCCGCTTTCATCAGCATTATAGATTTGTGTTTTCAATAACCCTATTTCCGCGACTTTTGCACGAAATCTGTGTAGAAATGTGTAGAATTATTTCTTGTTTTTTTTGATTTTATATAGCTGATGGAAGATTTTGTCACATTAAAATCTTGAGCTAAACGATTTCCACTCACGCCTTCATTAAGTCTTTTTAATATTTTAACCTTAGTATCCAAAGATAAGGTATTTTTTTTACGTTTGTTTGGCATTTTTTTTTTAACTTTCACACGTATGAACACTTCACTTTGACCTTCAGTCATCAACTGACCCAAATTTGTACAAGCATATCAAATTTCACACGCATATGACCGAATTGTACACACCACGAACAACTCGGTGATTCCCCGTTTTATTTTTACTTTAATGAGCGAAAAAAAATCATTTGTAGTGAAAATACAAAAAAAAAAAGTAAAAAAAACCTCCAGAAATTAGAACCCCCTGTTCTAATTTTAGAGCGTTTAATGTGGTTTTTCGCCTATTTAGTTGAAAATCATAGAAAAAAAATATTTTCTAGTGGAAATAAAAACCAAAAAAAAACAACACTTCCAGAAATTAGAACCACAGGTTCTAATTTCAGAGCGTTCAATACATTGAATGGCCGGTTCGAATTTGTAACGGTTCGGATTTGTGAGATTCTACTGTATCAGCTAAAATTGTTAACTAAAGGTGAAAATAAGTGATTTTCATCGATAACTACCGATAACTATTAGTATATCGATAACTATCGGTATATTGGTAACCCTCGATGCATCGGTAACAATCTGTATATCGATCATTATCGAGAGTTATTAATAATAACTAGGCTGTTTATACTGAGATTGTGATTTACTTAAACAATACCGACCAATCACAGTCGTCAGTTTAGTTCCGGTCAAGTAACCGACTGTTCCTCAAAACATGTCATTTCTACCACTACAACTAAGCGTTTAATGGAACAAATGCAAACAACTTATACAATACTAATAAAGGTAAAGTAATTTTTAAAAATCTAGGAGGGTCAAATCTGGTCATCGAACTGGTCGTATAGCAACATCGTTCAAATTCTAATTTATGTTTTCAATATTATATGAATATTATACTCCCTACTAATCGATGAGGGCCAATTTTTAATATATATATATATATATATATATATATATATATATATATATATATATATATATATATATATTAGAGTGACCGGATCTCATAGAGGGGAAAAAAAAATGTCGGAATCTTGTTCGTCTGGACCCCACAAAACGATTCCCCTTTCCAGATATTGAGATAGCCGAAATTTGAGCTCGATTAAACGACGTTAACCCGTGCCGCTCGTCGCTCCAAATTTTTGGATTTTTGGCCAAAAAGCTGACATATGGCGCCATAACTCCAGAACGGTAAATAATAGAAACACGCTTAATATCTCAAAAGAAAGCTAATGTTGTTCTTCAAAATTTATATTCTATACATAATTGTTGTTATTTTAAGTCAAATCGAGTTACAACAGCCTTTAGCCCCAAAAACGTGACCTGGTACCACTAGGAGCATACTTCGTATATTTTGTTATTAAGTGATAAATTTTGCTTTTTTTGGTATATTTTTGAGTTTAAAGTAGAAATATAATAAAAAAACAAGTAATACTGATAAGTCTAATGACATTTTTTTATTTTAAAATATAAAAATTAGGTATATAATACAAACAAAACAGACACAGAAAAGATACAGACGTAGTACCTACATGAGTTGATAATTTTACATAGTTATCTAATCTATTCTAGAGCTTTTGTTAAAGTAGTTTTTGAAACGTCAGGATATAATGCTCGGCATTTACTTACAACTTGCAGGACATATTGCTTTTGGTCTTCATCTTTTGTCAGAAGGTCGTTAAAGTCGGTTATTAATTTAACACCACGCTCAGCCATACCATTAACTACTTTTAATGTTTTGACAATTTTCAATCCTTCTTGGAAGTCATTATTTTGAGGCCAGGTGTTTGGATGTTGTCTTAGGAAATCTGTTTTTATATTAAATTGGTCAAAGAATGTAAACGTTTCTTTGGTAAGTAAATTTACCAATCCTCCATCAACTACCTCTTTTAAGTTTTCTTTCCTAACTTTTGGATTTACAACCCTAGCGTGCTGTGATGGTTCATCTGTGCTACTGAGCAATTTATTAGCCATTAACAACTTTTCATCGTCTGTAATGGTGGGATCAAAAAACGATAATCCCACCAACTTTGCATTCAAATACCACAAATGGTTCGAAAATTTGGTCAGGGCTATTTCTGCAATGTCGTTGTCACATTCTTTATAGTCTAACAGACTATGCAAAATACCTAAATCTTGCTTTGGTGCAAGATGAGCTTTTGGAGCATTGAACCAAGCTTTACAATAAATTTTAACTGGGAAAACAGAAATGGCACGCACAGAACTTTCTTCTTCTTTAGACATCTTAAATTGACGACGAAAAATGAACATTTTTAAGCAGTAAATAGCCTTTGCCATCCACCTAGCGTGATGAATGGCTTCTGGAGTTCTAAAACCCACAACATTGCCGTCTAGTGATCCAACAAATACGAGAACCAACTGCAATAGCTCCTTGTAGTCATCTCTGGTGTGGCTCTCAGTTAATTTGGTCTCGAATTCAGCAGTAACATTTGCAATCACTTCTGGAGTTAGCTGCTTTTGTATTAGATTGTCACTGATACCTGTGTCGTATTTTCCTTTGTCTATCTTGGGCCACGCAGTGAGGAATCTCTTGAAAATGTCTGGATGGTATGGAGGTATAACAATTCTCTTCCTAACATTTGCTCCAATATGACGCATGCTCCTTTGAGTCCTTCCCGTGTTGGATGCTGTAGTGTCGAAGCACATCGCCTTGACGGTGTTAAGAAGACCCCATTCATGTAGGCATTCATATACGGCTGCGGCTTGCTCCTCTCCAGAGCTGTTTGCTGTTACAGGAACTCCCAGCAGCTGTTCCTTTTCGCCATATGAAATAGCTATAGCTATTCGCTCACATTGTTCATTTTTTTAAAACACCCGGTAAAAGTTTACCGTCCCAATGGACAACCACGGGCTCTTTTTCAGGAATGTTTACTTTATCAAAATTTTTTTTATTATATTGTTCTCTGAACATTTGCCTTCTATCATGTAATAAAGTTTTCGAGACTTTGTACTCAAGAGGGTCAAGGTTTAGTACTTCTAGAGTAGCTATTAAAATTCTCGTGGCATTTCTGTCGGATACCTTACATCGATCTAATAAAATGGACAATTTCATGTTTAAAATCTCTTTAACGCCCCTTGCAAATGAAACTTTCATCCTCTTGCTCTCAGATGGTCCTGAATCTTCTGCAGCTTCTCCAGGGATGTCCATTTCCTCCAAGCTCTCAAGTTCCTGGTAGATGCTGTCCTCTTCAGTGTCTTAAAATATCTTCACTAGATAATTGTTCGATCTAACCAGCTCAAAGGCACTTTAGAAACTAAACTGAATAAATAAAAGGTCGGTTGTACGCTGAAGTAAAATCACCATCCCTAAAATAGAAATTAGATTCACGCTCCTTTTTACCTGTCAAACGGGTCTTTCTTTGGTAAACTAGTCAGGTAATCCCCATATAATAAAAGATTAAATTTGAACAAAAGGCTCTTTATGTTTGAAAATTGAGTTCCAAAATACTTTTTAACAAAAAAATGTTAATTCCGAGACACATTATGTAAAAACCCGTAAAATTCTTAGAATACTCCCAAACTGGCTCCTACTGGTACCAGGTCACGTTTTTGGGACTAAAGGCTGTTGTAACTCGGTTTGACTTAAAATAACAACAATTATGTATAGAATATAAATTTTGGCCAAAAATTTGGATTTTTTTTCAAACTTTGAGCGACGAGCGGCACGGGTTAACGTCGTTTAATCGAGCTCAAATTTCGGCTATCTCAATATCTGGAAAGGGGAATCGTTTTGTGGGGTCCAGACGAACAAAATTCCGACATCGATTTTTTGCGGTCACCCTTATATATATATATATATATATATATATATATATATATATATATATATATATATATATATATATATATATATATATATATATATATATATATATATATATATATATACATATATATATATATATATATATATATATATATATATATATATATATATATATATATTTATATATACCAGGTGTACAAGTATGAAATGCGGAGTTTTTTTTCTAAAAAAACATGTTGAATTCGGAAGAATGATAAAAAAGTACTTTATTCAAAGTACGCTCCATCGCTTGTTATACATTTTTCGCATCTTTCGGGCAATTTGTGAATACCACGCCAGTAAAAATCTTCCCCTTTTGCTGCGAACCATTCATCGAGCCATTTTTTCACATCTTCGTACGAACCAAAGCGCTGCTCAGCAAGTGCGTGACCCATCGATGCAAACAAGTGGTAATCGGAAGGAGCCAAGTCTGGTAAGTAAGCCGCATGGGGTAGAACTTCCCAGCTGAGTGCTTCCAACGTGTCGCGAACTGATTTTGCCGTACATAATGGAGCATTGTGATGAAGAAAAATGACTTTGTGTTGCCTCTTTCGGTATTCTGGCCTTTTTTCAAGCAGCGAACAGTTCAAATCGGTCAGTTGTTGTTGGTAACGTTTAGTATTAACCGTCTCCCCAGGTTTTAACAGCTCATAATAGACCACGCCCCTCTGGTCCCACCAAACACAGAGCATCGTCTTTCTGCCAAAGCGATTAGGTCTTGCGGTCGATGTGGATGGTGCGCCTGGGTCTGTCCATGATTTTTTGCGCTTGGGATTCTCAAAATAAATCCACTTTTCATCCCCTGTAACTATACGATACAAAAATGACTTCCTTTTGTACCGAGCAGCAAAATGTCAAATGCGTTTATGCGCTTTTCCATTTACCTGTGGTACACATCTACCGGTCTTCTGAATCTTTCCCATCTCTTGTAGCCGATTGGAAACAGCTTTTTGACTAACGCCCAATTGCTCTGCGAATTGTTTTTGTGTTTGCGAATCATCTTCGTCCAACAATGCTTGCAATTCCACATCTTCGTATTTTTTTTGGAGGTTTTCCACATTCCTTGTCTGCAACGTTGAAGTCACCATTTTTGAAACGCCGAAACCATCGTTCACACGTATCTTGCTATGGAGCATGTTCACCATAAGCTTCTCGAAGTAATCGGTATGATTCAACAGCAGTTTTTTTCAAATGAAAACAAAAAAATTAATACTGTCCGCGAAAGCTCTTTGTTCGGTATAAATTTGGACATATTGAACGCAACACAACACTATGCACGTATTTTTCCAATTTATCACTCGTGCGCGTCGGACACTTGTTGATGACACAACAAAATGGCGCAGTGTCAAATCTTTATAGCACAAACTGCATTGGTTCACCATCTGTTGTCTGAAATTCGCATTTCATACTTGTACACCTGGTATATATATTTAATTTAGGAAATATTCTTTAAAAATTTTTAAAAATTCAGCGTTCTTAAACAATAATGTTTCTCTAAAATTCATTAAATCCTCTGCATTTTACACAGCGACATCGAACGATTGGTACCTATGGTACGCAATATACCGTAGAATTAATTAATTTCTTTTTTTACCATTAAATTGAAATATATAATTATGCAGTAATAAGCACACCAACGAAATTAAATCATTCTTCAGTTTAAAAACGTAATAGCGAAATTCGATGAAATAATAATTAGATAATCTTAAATTTGTTTGCTAAATAGCCATTCTTAAAAATTATTTAATAAGTCCTTGAACCTTAACCAAGAGGATGTTCTATTTTCTACTAATTTATTATGAATTATAATGTATTTTTAAAAATTCCCTGTGAACACGGTTGGTCAAATATAAACAAGACTTTCTGTACTGAGCGCTTAGTATCGTTCGGAGCGGGCCCCCGCTTCTAGCAGTGTTGGTTGGATTCAGTGGTCTCGAACGTCAAAATGTGAAATCAGTAGAGTTGCCCACTAATATTGGTATAATTGTACCCAAAATCAGTATATGAAAAAAAGACAATATTCAATAAAATATGTTGATTTTAAACTTCTTTGTCTTTGTAAAATAATAGGAACTTACAGAATATACTAAGTATATGTACAATTAAAACTAATAAGAGTAATTTTTTTTACTATATTTTATATATGAGTGAATAAACACTAGTGAATATGGTACTAGTAAAACATAATGAAGTCGAAATAACAAAAACATAACAGACTAAGTATAGCCTGTCCCAAAATATAAGATCCTGATTTTTGCCGTTTTAAGTGGGCAATATAAAAATTCTGACCTTTTGTTTATGATAGGTTGCAGAGATGGACTTAAGAATTTTATTCATTAATGCAAATAAATAAAATTATAAGTGTTTTTGGAGATGTTTATTTATAGATGCATGTAAAAACAAATGGATAAGAAGTACAAATATACAGTTTGAATGAATGGAGTTTACAAGAGGGGACATATTGTATAAATAAAAATATATTTTAACTTAAGCCTAATTCGGTGTCACTATCACTGTCATCAGTTATGATAGGTTGCAGAGATGGACTTAAGAATTTTATTCATTAATGCAAATAAATAATATTATAAATGTTTTTGGAGATGTTTATTTATAGATGCATGTAAAAACAAATGGATAAGAAGTACAAATATACAGTTTGAATGAATGGAGTTTACAAGAGGGGACATATTGTATAAATAAAAATATATTTTAACTTAAGCCTAATTCGGTGTCACTATCACAGTCATTAGTTATGATAGGTTGCAGAGATGGACTTAAGAATTTTATTCATTAATGCAAATAAATAAAATTATAAGTGTTTTTGGAGATGTTTATTTATAGATGCATGTAAAAACAAATGGATAAGAAGTACAAATATACAGTTTGAATGAATGGAGTTTACAAGAGGGGACATATTGTATAAATAAAAATATATTTTAACTTAAGCTTAATTCGGTGTCACTATCACAGTCATCAGTTATGATAGGTTGCAGAGATGGACTTAAGAATTTTATTCATTAATGCAAATAAATAAAATTATAAGTGTTTTTGGAGATGTTTATTTATAGATGCATGTAAAAACAAATGGATAAGAAGTACAAATATACAGTTTGAATGAATGGAGTTTACAAGAGGGGACATATTGTATAAATAAAAATATATTTTAACTTAAGCCTAATTCGGTGTCACTATCACTGTCATCAGTTGACGTAATTATCAGTGATTTTATATTATTTACATAAATACATGAATCTTCAACTTAACAAGGTGCTGAATGGAATTCTTTCAGCTTTCACAAGGTATATCATTTATAACTTTTTTTACTAATCCAACCACTGACACGCTTAAAGTAGGAGAAACATTTTGTGCCCTTATTTTTAATTTAACTTGATGCCAAATATGTTCAATTGGATTAAACACACAATAATACGGAGGAAGCCGTAAAACAGTGTGTCCCATTTTCCCAGCCATACTATCACAAACATATTTCTTTTTCAATTTATAGTCTTTCAAAACTTCCAAAAGATCAATTTTTTATAACTAAAGTCAAAATAAATGTCATTTTCTAACATATATTCCTGTATTTTCGATTTGATGTTGGCTGCAATAGGAACCTTATTTAGTAGGCGACTTATAACTCGCATAGTCCATAACTATAACACTCTGTTCGGGAACATTTGGCAAAAGGGAATTTTGAAACCAATTTTCAAAAAGTTCTGCGGTCGTGTCTTCGAGATAGTCCAAACTAGAATCTTTTATGTTTTTTGCATACAATAGTAGACAATTTGAAACCCAGCCCTTTTCAGATCCAGCATGCAAAATGGTTATTCGTTTACCTTTATTTAAAGGTGCGTTAGTCTGACATTTTGTACCGCTGTTAACCCACCCTTTTTGCACAGTGTCATGGATATCGAACAATGTTTCGTCAAGGTAAATTATTGACCAATTCTCTGATCGATACTTTTTAATTTCTTGTAAATAAGTATGTCGTAAGATTCGTAATCTTGGTGACTCCATCACTACTTGCCTTTTATTGATTTTTCGGAACGTGAATCCCATTCTTAAGAGAATTCTGTGAAGGGTTGATCGGCCACAATGTAAATTGGTCCCGTCTTGCACCAGTCTTAATTTTATTTTGTCTAGTGTCGGCACCAACTGCTCTTCATACATAGAATATATTTTTCTCCTGATGACGTCTTTTTCACAATTGTCTACGTGATGCGTTTGAAAATCTTCCCGTTTTTTCCTGTTCCTGAGTGATGGTTTTCCTACAATACCCTTAATCGTAGATATTGAGGTTTTTGTTAGTTCACTGGTTTCTTGCAAAGCACTTTGTTTATTCAAATTTCTTTTTACCAAACTGTCGTAAACATTTTTCACTATTTGTTTAGCGTCAAGTGATAAATGTTTTCTCTTGCCATAGCCACTATTCCAATTTTCGCACGGACGCCACATAATTAAAATAGAACCGTTACGTTGTAAGTCGTAAGTAAAACTAAAAATAAAATAATAAAAAGTTTCTTTTGAATTTGGGAAATCTATACATAATTTGCAATTCGTTTATTACTAAAAAAGATATCTAATGTCAGACAGGTACACAAACTTAAATCTAATTAATTTTTACGATCTTTTTTAGGATCATTTACGAATATTCTTTGGCCATAGCCGCAGTCATCTTTGAACTAATTTCGAAGTCATAACAATTAGCGTCATTAAATAGTCGTTTTGTATGTAACAGACCAGTGATTGACTCAGTAGATAGCTTATTTCGCTGTTTTGTTTTCGTAAGTTAATATGCGTGAATATGCGTTCAGCATTAGCGGATGAGTGGGGCAGTGATAAAATAGTAAAGATGAAAGTAGACAACAAAAGAAATATTTAGTGTCATCGCCATACTTTAGTAAACTGACATTGTCCCAAAATAGTTCTGTCGTCAGGAAATATTTTGATTTGTTCACAACTTCTTAAAATACGCCACTCTGTATCAATTTGTTATCATTCATTCATTGTTCTGAATAATATTGGGAAAGAGTGTACTAATAGGAATTATCGAGGCAGTTTTGCCACTTTTAACATTCATTGGTTCAATTATGTCTAAACCTTTTATTGGATTATTTTTTGGAAACCGAGCCGTTATTTGCTTGCAAGCTTCGATTTAAAAATCCAGGGATCTGCGTTTAAACAAATTTACTTGATCTGGGCTTAAATCTGAATTACTAAGTAGTGTATTAGACGCCGCAGTGTCATAGTCATAATAGCATGCTGCAAGGAAAAGTGCCTAACGAATGGAAAATTTCCAAAATTGTGCCAATTGAAAAAAATAAAATATACTATAAAACCTGAAGAGATGCGGCCAATAAATACTGTTCCAAGTGACGAAAAAATCCTTGAGACAGTGATAAAAAATCAGTTACTGCAATATTTGAATGATAACAATATTATTATTCCAGAGCAATCGGGTTTTAGAAGCAAACACTCATGTGAAACTGCAATTAATTATGTTATAAGTGAATGGCGTGAAGATTTGATGAATAAAAAATACATTGTATCAACTTTCATAGATTTAAAAAGAGCATTTGAAACTATAGACAGAAAATTATTGCACTACACAAAATTGGAGTGCGTGATATGGAATTAAAATGGTTTGAAGATTATCTATCGAATAGAAAGCAACAAACAAAAATTAGAAACACGACATCGTCAGCGATACCAGTGAATATTGGTCTACCGCAAGGCTCTGTCTTTGCGCCGGTACTGTTTCTCATATACATAAATGACATTAAAGACTATTTGCAGACGATGCACTGATTGCAATTAGTGATGTTAGTTTGGATGTGGCTATTAATAAAATGCAGTCTGATATGAATATTCTTTACAGGTGGATGTGTATAAATATGTTAAAACTAAATACAGATAAAACTAAATATATGATAATATCACACAATAACTATAATAATAATCATAAATTATACATAAATAATCGTGAAATAGAAAAACTAAACGAAATTAAATACTTGGGTATAATGATAGATTGTAAACTTAAATTTGATGCACACTTTCAATATTTAGTGAATAAAATAAACCAGAAACTTTATCTCATGTATAGAACTTGCCACATCATAAGTGAATACCATAAAATATTAATATATAGAAGCATAATTGAGCCACATTTTATTTATTGTCTTTCGGTATTATTTCTTGCTAAGGATACACAAATAGAACTACTGCAAAAACTTCAAAACAAGGCAATGAGATTTATATTGCGGAAGCCTAGAGAGACGCACATAAAAGATATGTTAGATCGATTAAATTGGCTGAGTGTAAAGCAGAGCTTATTTTATTACGCAATGAAATTCATCTATAATATAAAGATAGAAAATTGTCCCAAATATTTGACCGAGAAAATTAGATACGTCAATCAGATACACAACTACAACACCACAGGACGAAATGACTTCCGAGTAGTGGGAATTACAAATGAAGCTGATCATTGTAAGAATATGCCTATCCGATAGTTAAATTAGGTTCTAATGAACCGTAAATAAATAAATAAATAAATAAATAAAATAGTATACAGCATCGATCCATAAAATGTCTAGGATTTTTAAAATCAACATTTTCGCTTGGAGTACTTGTTAAATATTCTCTTTTAAAATGCAATCAAAAAAGTTCTTAATGTTTGGCTTATTTTTTCATATAAAATATAAATTTTCGGGTGTTCTGCCTGCATTTCTTTGTGTAAATCGTTAAATAATGGTAACACAAAATCTAAAAATTCCAAAAATAGCAATGTAGTGGTATCTTGAAGCTTTTGTAATATATTTTCTGCAGCTAAAAGATGATCATTATTAGATATTTGGCCTATGAAAAATAGTTTTAGAGCAGGAAATTGTTCCTATACTCTTTTTACTGCTGCATATACTGATAACCATCGTGTCTGAGAGGGGTGAACTATTTTATGTACTTTCAACACACAAAAAATTTGAAAACCTAAAAACTCTTTTTGGGCTAAAAGAAAAGTAATCGTAAATGTCCCTCATAAGATCTTACATAAAGCGTGGCAGTTTGATACAAGCATATGACGCGCAAAGATGAAACGAATAGCACCTGCTCTTAAGTATAAAAATATTGGGAATTTCGTTTTGCAACAATATCACAACAGAATTATTACGCCTCATCATTACGTTTGCCCCATCAAATGCAAGACCTATTAGATCAGGGGTGCTCAAACGGTTGATCGCGATCGACAAGTCGATCGCGAGTGCTTTTTGAGTCGATCTCGAGAAAAAAATTCCGATATAGAACTATTCACAGATTTTGTTTTAGGTAACTAAAACAAAATGTAATGAATAAACTACTAAAATTTATTCGATCCACAATTAGGCCACAATAACCCCCTCATCACTTTCTTTTATCTTAATAACCACCTGCTAGCGGCAAAAGGCGGCTTTATCAAAGGAACGCGCGGTACTTGTCAAAGAAAAGCAGCGTTTTTGAATCCCGCCGATTTTTCTAGAAACTTCGGGCGGCGTGTTTGAGGGGAACATTCGAGACTTCGTTCGCGCCGATATAAATGTTGCGCCTGCAGGAATAGGAGTCAGTCTGACTTGTAACTTGAAGGCGATACATCGATACAAAGTTTATTAATAAATAGTCCAAAATGAGTGCGGCGAAGAAAAGTAAAACTTATCATTTTAATAACGATTGGGAGGAAGAATTTTTCTTTTGTATGGTAAAGGATAAGTGCATTTGTCTTATTTACCGTGCGTCAGTTGCAATACCTAAGCGTGGGAACTTAGAGAGGCATCATAAAACGGTTCATAAAAACTATGAAAAGGATTTTCCGTCACAGAGTGAATTAAGAAAACGAAAAGTACGTGATTTGATAACTTGTTTGAAAAAAGAACAAACCATGTTCACAAGACCAGCCAAACAATCAAAAGCTGCAACGATCGCGTCATTTAAAAGATCTCATATATTGGCGAAACACAAGAAACCATTTGATGATGAATTGGTTGTGAAGGAAGCATTTATTGAAGCGGGTAAGACTTTATTTGGAGATTTTAAAAATAAAACAGAGATTATGTCTGCTATTAGGGAACTTCAGTTGTCTCGTCCGACTGTCACAAGGCGTGTTGAAGTCATGAGTCAGGACATGGCAGATAAACTAAAACATGATATCATGGAATGTACATACTTTTCTTTACAGTTCGAAGAATCCACCGATATGACAGACACTGCCCAGCTGTGTATTTTTATTCGAATGGTATTCAATGATATGTCGGCTAAGAAAGAGTTTTTGACAATGATTCCTCTGAAAGGAAAGACCCGTGGCGAAGATATATATGACGTTTTCTTCAATTGTGTAACAAACTACCAGCTACCAATATATAAACTAGTGTGCATTACAACCGATGGAGCACCAGCAATGACTGGAAACAAAAACGGTTTTGTGGCATTGTGTCGAGCTAATGATGATTTCCCTTCATTTTTCTCCTTCATTATACATCTCCTGCATTATACATCAACAAGTTTTGTGTTCAAAAGTTCTAAACATGGAGGAGATTATGGGCATTGCAATAAAAATTGTGAATTCTATCCGTGCACGTAGCTTGCAACGACGGCTCTTTAAATTGTAGTTGGAAGATAGTGAGTCAGCTGAACACACTGATTTAGTTCTTCACACGGACGTCAGGTGGTTGAGTCGCGGAAAATTCCTAGAAAGGTTTCAAGAATTATTGCCCGAAATAACAGCTTTTCTGGACGAAAGAGGTGATGACACTCAGATGCTTAAAAACGGAAAATGGCTGACTGATTTGGCATTTTTGACAGACATCACAATGCATTTAAACACTATTAATTTGGAGCTTCAAGGTAAAGGAAAAACTATTATTGAGATGATTAGCGCAATAAACGCATTCAAAAGTAAATTGCAACTTATGATAGATCAACTGAAAAGAAAGGATCTGAAAAATGTTCCGTCTTTGAAAGCAAGGATTCCTCAGTTGAATTATGATATTTATGAGACAGAATTATCAAATATTTGGGCCAATTCGAAATAGGTTTTTATGATTTCAGTAAATTGGCAAATATCGCATCATTTATGAGTTATCCTTTTTCGTGTAAAAACATTGAGGAATTAGCTATTGAAATAGCAAGTCAGTTTAACATGGACTCATGTTCTGTTGAAAATGAGTTAGTGCAGATTATATCAGATATACATCTCAAAGCCACAGCATCTGATATAAAATTCTGGTGTTTTATATCTGAAGATAAATATCCGAATCTAAGGCAAATCGCCCTTCAACTGACGGCAATGTTTGGGTCATCTTACTAGTGCGAGTCTGTATTTTCTGAAATGAAGGTAATTAAGTCAAAATATCGCAATTAACTAACTGACGAACATATGTCATCATGCTTGCGATTAGCACTCGGTAATTACGTACCATCTTATGAAAAGTATGCTGAGGACAGGACTAATATCTATGCCACGATACACCCTACCTAGACGACAATCCTGCATCACACTTACTTGCAGCCTCTCAGAGTCGATCGATCGTAGTCTAACAATATTGAGGTAGATCGCCAGCAGTTCAAGTTTGAGCACCCCTGTATTAGATTATTTTTATATGGAATATCAGCGCTTGTAAAAAGTTTACAATAGGTTCAAATAAGGATACTGAATTAGCATCTTCTAATGGAATAAGAGCTAAAAATAATCACAGATGCGATGCTCTTTCGCATATCGCACGAGTAAGCACAAGTGTTTGGTTATGCTAAGATCAGTGGACTCGTCAATAATAAATGAAAACTTAGTTTGTCGCAGATCTTCACATAAATTATCAAAACTTTCTTCACCTATAATATGATCAATTATGGCGTGAGTTTTCATCGTCAAACATTTTAGTTTCTCTTCAATTTTTGAATCGGGACAAACGCACTATCCCAGTTTCGGTAGGTGCTCGATAATGGTTAATGGTAGATTATGTTCAGCAACAAATGAGGCTAGTTTTACTTCACCTGAAAATATAAAATGGAATTAAAAAAGCCATATTTACTACACACTGGTAGGATACAAAATAATGTAACAATGTACTGGTACTTGGTAAAAAAATAACGAAATATTTTTACCTTGTTTATATCAGATTTTTGAGTTTTTGTCACAGTAAATGATGATATGTTTGGTTCTGATTTTATATTCTTTGATGATAGAGAGTGTGCTTGTGAAGAAATGTGCTTCCTAAGAGCGTCCTTCCCTGATGTAATATTAATATCCTTATTACAACTTTTACAATAGGCATAGTTTGCGCTTTTACGACTTTCTTGCAGCCAGCCTAAAAATTCTTCTTCCCATTCTTTTCTATAAAATTGTAGGTATTTTTTTCTTTTTGAACTCGCGCTTGTACTCTGTTCTTCGTTTGACGAGATTTTGACTTGGTATTATAATAAAATTTTTGGTAGATACTACTAGTAGACGCTATTAGTAACTAGGAGAGAGTTTCTCTTCTAAATAATGAAAATTAATGAAATAATTATATAGACAAGCGAATTAGCTCGGGGATCCCCTAAAAACGTCTAGTTACGAGTTGTAGGACACAAGGGTATTCCCCAAAAGATATCGGGAACATTCTGCAATAACTACTTATCATACAATCGAGGGATTAACCGTAAAAACATAAAACGAAGAGGGTTGCCAACTTGGAAATGTAAAATCGGGAGAATTTACTTGTATTGTCAGAAATCGTGGAAAAATCGTTAAATTTCGGCATTTTGGTAGGGCAGACGCCATATCGATAGAAATACCGAAATCGGTAGGTTCGAGACCACTGAACCTTAACCAAAAGGATGTTCTATTTTCTACTAATATATTGTAAATTATAATGTATTTTTAAAAATGCTTTTGTGTATTCAGTCGGTCAAATTAGAACGTGTCGTGGGTTATTCATTAAATTTGAAAAATCAAGTTAAAAAATAGTAATACAAAAATAAATTTTTAGCTGTAAATGAATAATCGCCTCCAGGACCATATGCTGAATGTTCATCAGCTATTTGAGCTTCTAGAATACTAATTTGTTCTTGTGTAAAACGCATTCTAGGTTCTTTTGTACTTTGTAACAACTGTCGCTCGGGCAGGTCAACTCGTTCTCCGTCCACTTTAGCTGCGTAGTCATGTGCATTTCGGCCACAATGAACTCCCATAGCTTTAATAACTGCTACGACTGAATTGCTACGAGTACAACGGTACTAAACAAACTCCCAATTTCGAATGTAGAACCTTAGAATAGCACAAGTGAATGCCTTATCCCACCTAAGAAGGACAATTGAAGAATCTCTTTGTATTATACGTATTAGTTTAACATACATTAAAATCAAGTTAAAGTCGAAGGCTGACCCGAGAGCAGCTGCTTGCTACCTGCTCCAAAAACGCTACGCCACGGCGCTTCTTTTAAAGTGCAACAACTTCGTAAATTTTTAACCGAGTATTATGAAACTTACTGAAAATTTTCTTAAGGCATCATACTAAAGGAAAATGTAAAATCAACTTGCATTAGCAATGGCATCTGTCTTCAAACACAGATACTAATTGAACCACCCTCGTAGGAACTTTTGGAACAACCTTCATATGTTTCTGTGACACGTGAGATTTCTAGAAAAGCAGAAATATCCAGTGCTTATTTTCGATGAGATATTTCTCGTATCTTCTAAAATTTTTGATTTACTTCTTTCTAGGATTTTCAGTTTATCGTTGCTGAGTACTGTAACCAAATAACAGTAACTAACGTCTTTACTTAAAAAAACACGCTTTATAATGACATTTATAATATTTATTTATTTTATTTTATTTAAAACATCTGAACCTAACAGGAGCATTTGTTTCCGGCTTTGGAAAAATAATATCGACCAAGAACGCTATTAATCTCGATTGTATTCTTTCTCTATCTCTCTCTATTTAAAACACAAATTGGTTTATGTTACTCGGAAGTAAATGTCATAAGATCATACAAAATCATAAACAAATAAGTTAATAATCTTTCCTATATTGTATTCGTAATTGTTAGTTTTTTTATGTATGTTTTATTTGCTGAAGAGAAACTTACTTCATTAGAATTGATTAAGATTAGCTAATTATTCTCTAGGAAATGATCACGTCAAGGCCTTTCATGTATAAAATCGCTTATAATTAATATGTTACAATGTTTGTATGTATTTATGATGACTATTTGTGTTTTTATTGTGCATATGTTTAGATTTACTTGAGGGGCTGAGGATATATCAATAAATCTCGACACATCGATAACTATCGGCATATCTATAACACTGGTCAACACAAGTCTTGTTTCCTTTATTTTTTTTTCTGTTATTGGGTATTTCTATGGCCCTGACTATGAAAAAAATACTGGGAGATTGCTAACAGCTTTACCTTTTGAAATATACAGTTTTATTATTTTGCCAAAAAAATAATACATTATGTTAACAAAATTTCTATTGAACACTATCAAATGATCTTTTATAAGATTTCCTTGAATGAACGATTTTAGGTAGATCTCGTTGCAAACTCCAGCAGTAGTCTGCCATCATATGTGAGTCCCACCGCCCCTGATAACGCTCTTCGATTGTCCGAAGATCCTGATGAAATCTTTCACCCTGCTCCCAGATTTTGTGGAAATCGGTTTAAATGCGAGTGCAGGAAGTGGGTTTGTATGCTCGTGTTGCACCCTAGCTCTTGCAAGTTCGATAGCATGCACTCAACAAGCTCGACATGGTCGTCAGATTTCTTTTTGCCTAGGAAGCTACTCATAACCAAAACAAATGAATTCCAAGCTTTGGATTCGACTTCAGTCATTGATTTGACAAAATTAGGATCTTTCACGAGTTGCCTAATCTGTGACCCATCAAAAATACCAGCTTTCAATTTTTCTGAACTTAATCCTGGAAACTTGCGTGAAAGAAAATTAAAACATTCGCCACTTTTGTCAAGCGCCTTCACAAACTGTTTCATTATGCCGAGTTTAATATGAAGTGGTGGAAGTATGATGCGGTCTCGGCTAACTAAAGGCACGTTTATAACATTTTTTGTACCAACTTTTAGCTCTTCCCGCACTGGCCAAACTTTTTGTGACCAATAGTGTTGTTTGTCACGACTATCCCAGAGACACATGAAACAAGTGAACTTTGTGTACCCCCTTGTTGACCTAAAAGAAAGTTAACCATTTTCAGATCAACACAAATGACCCATTTGTGATCTTGATACTTAATTTTTTTCATAACCTTAGAAACATTTACGTATTCTTCTTTTAAAGTCGTGGAATGTGCAATAGGTATAGATCCGTACTTGTTACCGTTATGAAGCAAAACACACTTTTAAACTTCTTTTGCTGCTGTCTATGAAAAGACGCCAATCACTAGGTTGGTACTGTTTTAATCCCATCTGCTGCAAAATACTACCAACATCGTTACAAAAAACTAAATCCTTCTCTTGAGAAAAAATACGGTAACAGATTTTTTTCTCGGGTACGATAAAATGTAATGTTGGTTTCTGGAGTAAGCAAATTTTTTTCTTTTAAACGAGATGCTAAAATTTCAGAAGCTTCTTTTGGTAAGTTCAGATCTCTTACTAAGTGATTTAGTTCTTTCTGATTAAATGGTTGAGGTTCTGAAAGGCTACATTTGTAGCCTGAATTAGAGTCTTCACTTAATGTATTTCGTTCGGGTTCACAGAAATTTGGATCATCAGAAGATTTAGATGTGCTGGGTTGTACCTCTTGTGATTTTAATTCAGGTCGTTGAGCAGAAGATAAGTTAGGATATGACCACTTACTTCGATTTCCAGGATTAATTCCGTTTATTTTCACAACGCAGAAGTAGCAATCGTCATGATGGTTTCGAGGTTCTCGCCAAATCATGGATGTTACGAACATTATTGCATCTCTTTTTTCCACTGGACCATAACCGTAGACATACCACACATTTCTGGCATACAATATGAGGAACCCATGGCTTGTCCTAAATACACAATTTTATTTTAAAGTATTGATGATACGCAGTTTTCACAAAGTCCGATATAGGTTTTCGATATTTTGCAAATATATATTCACCACAAATATAGCAAAAACAATCGGGATTAAGCACACAACCTCTTCTTGACGAAGCCATATCTAAAACAACAACAACAAAATATATTTTAGTGTCCAATATAAAAAACGAAAATCTAAGTAAAAATAGTAAATGAGGGTAGTTAGCTATAACTCAAAAACAAAAGCTGTTAGAGAAAAAATTGTTGCCATATTTAAAAAATACGCGTCAATTTGAGATAGAAACAAAAAAAAATCACAGGAAACAAGCAATTTTCTTTTTTTTGTTGACCAGTGTAATCTATAATATACTCATATATATATATATATATATATATATATATATATATATATATATATATATATATATATATATATAATGCAACATCTCTCTGTCTGTCTGTCGTGTGTGCGCTTATCACTCGAGAACCACTTATCCGCCTAATTTTTAAGTAATACATTACTTTTTTGCTGGTCATATCGCTGATTTTAAGCGATAATGAAGACGAAAACGAGCCTGGAGAAGGAGATATTTAAATATTTATATTAACTCGCATTTTTTTGGAATCTCGTGAAGTCCCTGAGCATATATGGAGTAGTTTTTGTGACTTTGACAATTATATAGACAGCATCGTCTCTCTGTCTGTCTGTCGTCCGTTAGTGCGCTTATCACTCGAGATCCACTTATCCGCCTAATTTTTAAGTACATAATACATTACTTTTTAGCTGGTCATATCGCTTCAACCAGATACCGACACGCATACAATTTTTCCCAAATTCGGAAAGCCCCAGTAAAATGCCTTTTTCACCCTGTTGTGCCTACACCTGATTTTTTTACTTTTTATTTTTGTGATCGACCTTGCATGCCGTAAGATGTTGTGTAATAATAAGACTCCTGTCACACACGTGGTTCTTTTACAAACAATGACATCTGTATAGTAAAAATAAAAATAAACCAATATTTAAAATCTTAAGCACTACGATTCTCGTCTAACTATGTAAATAAAAACTGGATTAAACCTATTTTCGACAGATATTTGTATGTTAAGATAAGGACAACGTTAAAAGTATCTGTGAACATTAATACGAGGGGTGTACCAAAAGTAATGCAATGGCGTCCATAACATTTTTATTATTTAACATAAACAAATCAAATTATGCATGCTAATAGAGCAAGCCTTGTAGTCAATAATGGCACTGTGGCCCTAGGAAACTTCTGTAAGGTCACTCCGTGGATTGATTTTTCGTTATTGGATCATTATGATATGCTTACGATTCATCCCGTGTTGACAGAAAAATGCGTCTTCATTGGCTTCAAATAGTTTAAGCATTTCAGAACAGACTCATACCCTTGTCACTTTTAAATCAGGCGTCAACTGCCTCGTAACCCACTTCGCATTCACTTTATGATATTCTAAATCTTCAATCATCTTTTGTATCATTGTTGCTGTTGTACAATGCGCCTGCGCTGAGTTAAATCTCACCCACACTGTAAATATCTCATTCTTGTTACACACGGTCGTATTGTTTATTTCATTCATTTCACCATTTCTTTAGGGTCGATTTTCACTTTATTATTGGGTTGCGCTATTTAAGGTGAATTTTCTGTAATCGATCTTGCTACAAGGAGCCGCCAGTTTCCAATATATGCATTAAAGTTTATAACATCCGGTGTATATATATATATATATATATATATATATATATATATATATATATATATATATATATATACTCCTGGACAAAATTAACGCAATATATATATATATATATATATATATATATATATATATATATATATATATATATATATATATATATATACTCCTGGACAAAATTAACGCAACAATATATTAAATCATACAAATCTCTATAATGAATTAATTTTAATAATTTTTTATGAACAGTTAAAAGTTAGAAATAACTTATTCGGATACTTTAAAAGTGAATTAGCTACCAAATTTCTCTATAAGGTTCGAATTAAAATTATTCTTAAGACCTAATAACAAAATCGTTGAAATTATGTAATAATGAAAAAAAATAAACTGGGACACTAGTAGCAAAATTAATGGTGTAACTGGGACACTAGTAGCGTGTGGTGCCTCCTCTACTTCGGATGACAGCGTTTATGCGCCTAGACATGCTTCTAATTAAATTTTGGATAAAATCTTGAGGAATTTGCTCCCATTCTGTGATAACTGCATTTTCAAGTTCCCTCAGGTTTCTAGGTGCAGGTATATGACGTTTCACATTTTTCTTAAGGTGATCCCATACATGTTCTATCGGATTCAGATCCGGGCTTTTTGGTGGCCATTGCATAATCGTTATATCAACTCGATTAAGATAATCGCGTACCTTCCTAGCCACGTGAGGTCGAGCGTTGTCTTGCATAAACAAGAATTGGGCCCCACAAAATGACCGAAAGGCATCACATGTTCTATTACAAGATTCTCAAGATAGTAGTCAGCATTCATGGATCTCGTACAGACAGGAACTAACTCTGTGCGAGCATCAAAGCAGATGCCACCCCAGAACATAACAGAACCACCGCCGAATGGAATCCTTGCAGAGATATTGCAAGGAGCAAACCTCTCTCCTGGTCTTCGCCATACTCGCTCACGACCATCTGGATGTTTTAGACTAACCCTAGTTTCATCTGTGAAGAAAACTTGTTTCCAATCATCCACAGACCAGTTTTCGTGATTTCGAGCAAAACGTAACCTGGCAACTCTGTTCTCTCTAGTAAGCAAAGGCGCAGTGGCTGGTCTCCTACTGTTTAATCCAGCTTCATTTAACCGTCTCCCAACTGTTTTAGAAGAAATTGTGACATTGCGAACAGTTTCGAGTTCGTTTCTTATTATAGAACTAGTGACAGTCCTGTTTCTTAAAGCATATTGTCTTATAAAACGTTCATCTAGGTCGCTAGTGCATCGTTTTCGCCCTTGCCCTAGCCTTCTAGAATAAGTTCCTACTTCATTCTAAGCGTCTTACCATACGACTTATTGTGGAACGATGTTTGCCTAACAAATTGGCAATATAACTCTGACAATATCCCTAGTCCAATAAAACTGAGGCTCGCACTACCTCGTGTTCAGTTAAATTCCTTGTTCGATTCATTTTTCTAATTCTTCGGGGTCAAAAATACAACAGTCTACTACAAAAACGTATTACTTAGAAAAAGGGAACAATTTATAAGCTTACTTTTAAAGAAAATCTATCGCATTATTACAGAAAATTGTTTATCTTCTAAAAAAATTCTTTTAAAACTGTAAATCTAAACGAATTGTTTTGATTTCTGTCATGAACAACGAAACAAAATATGCATAGCCTACTATTCAAATACTTGATAAACTTTTAAAACTGACATAAGAAAAAGATAAATTAATTTTCAGATTATTGCGTTAATTTTGTCCAGGAGTTTATATATATATATATATATATATATATATATATATATATATATATATATATATATATATATATATATATATATATATATATATAATAATCGCGTAATAAGCTAATCACATGTGAACTTATTTAATGCGCTACCTTGTATTTTAATAAATATTTAAAAAACTCTTGGTGGTTCTGTAAGTGACATTGGAGATATATTTACATCAAACATCGAGTATAATGGACGTCAGATGTCCAATTAACAAAAAAATAGAAAACCATTTTACTAACTTATAGAAGCAATTGTTATGTGTTAAAAATTAATAATATGTTACTCCTATAGAAATCAATCAAAACAGATTTTACATTGAAATTTAAATAAATTTTAATTGATATTCACCGAGAATATAATACCAGTTCCGGAATTAAACTGAATAGAAGCAAAAATTCCCATGTTATTTAAAAAGCAGCATTGGATGGTTTGCGTAAATACAGTGTATAAAAATCAATATTAAATTAACGAATGCATTTTTACTTACATCGTGTTTTAATAGTTATACAGGCGTGTAGGGCCGAAACTAAATTGGGGAGTCCCCTATTCATTAGGAGTACAATTGAGAATCTCGCCGTAACGGTCTACTATTTGCAATTAAAAAAAATAAATAAATAAATGTTTTTTACCTTCGTGAGAGTGTTTCTTGTTCTTCTCGAATATTTCCGCTTGTATTCTATTGATAGTCTCAAATTATATACTACATGGGGTGAAAAGTCTATATATTTTTCTAGAGATGGCAACACAAACAAAAAAAATGTAATTTTCAGTTAGTGTCAACTCTCAGAAGATTTGTGTACAATTTTCATGACATTTTCTTCATTAGTTTACGAGTTACGCTTGTTTGAGTGGCGCATCTTTTAATTTTTGCAAAACGGTGGAACAAAAAGAATTTCGTGTGTTGATTAAACATTGCTCTTTGATGGGAAAAAATACAGCCAGAGCCCAGTCCACCATGTTGTTCTAAATGACCGAAAAGTGAAAGTGAGGGAAATAGCTGATATCGAGAAGACACAGTAAACATAAAACACAGCGATGCTCAAGAAAATTGTTAGATCCTGTTTTTTATCACGCGTGCGTCCCCTATTATACCAACAACATGGCTGCCAGCACGGTCGCGGGTTGTGTTTAGATCTGGATTTCAAAAAGAATCTTTTTATAACCCGCTTCGAAATTCATTATTAATAATTTTCCAATAAGTAAATGACCAGTTTGACGTTGTAATTGAAAATAATAATAAAAAATGCCAAGAGGAAGTTTTTGTTGTGCGATTAGTGCTCGTAAAAATATATGTGGTATCTCCAAAGGAGTTAGGTTTTTTAGATTTCCTAGAAGAGATCCTAGAAGGTAATTTATTCATAATTCTTTATTTCTATTATGCAATATATCATATAAAAATTATGATAATTGTGTTTTCGTATTAGAGATACATTTTATTTGTAAAACAGTTGATGTTTTATCATTGTTAAATATTGATTTATGTTATTTCACTTGTACTTTTAAATTTCATGTTTACTAGAGTTAAGTTATATTATCTGCTAAAATTCGCTAACTAAACTTTCAAAACTCAATCTCGGCATGCAAAAGTAGTAATTCTGCAATATGAATGAGGTTGAATAAATTAGTGCATGGATATAATTTTTTTATATAAGAGTATACCGGGTGACACAGCCAACATATAACACCCTGTAATTTTTTTATTTTGAAAGTTACTATTTGCATTTTTAGATACCAGAATGAGACATTATTAGGCTTTTTTATCACTTAAGAAATATTTTTAACTACTTCCGGTTTGACCGGAAGTGACTGAAACTTTCTTATTTTTAATGTAACCCTGTATATTTTTTTATCAATTTCAGTTCGCTTTGAAATTCTCTTTTCAACGATGTATCACAAGTTGACATTTGTTTGACAGGTGACCGGCAAAAACTGATTTAAACTCTTAGACTTAGAGGGTTTTATCTCACTTTGGAACGAATTTAAGACTATTCATTTATCGTGCCATTTTCGCGAGTCTAAGTCGCTTCTACAAAATTTTATGCTTTCCATTCAATTACAGAATTTTCTCTTTAAATTATGATCAGTATCACCGAAATTAAGATAGGAACACATATTTTTTATTTAACTTAGTTACACATTACAGGTTTTTTGCCAACGTACATCTAACAGAACTATCTAATGCCAATTGGATTTAATATTATTTTCAGAAAATAAGAAACCTATTTATTAAATAAATGTTTAAATGCAAATAATAACACCAAAACATTTGAAAAACTCAAATTTATTTACTATTCAGTATATATCACCACTACACCAAACACTTTATTTTTGCACTCGATGCGCGTTTCGCTAATCATGTTAGATTCATCAGGAGCGGTGATTCACTAAAACTAAACTACAAATCTACCCTATTTATACTTAGCCTAACCCTTGAATTACTCAGGCGGAACTAATGGCATAGGCAAAGCCATCAGTTCCGGTCAAGTAACCAGTAGAGGGGACTATAAGGAATAGGCCCTCTGTCTTTATTTAAACTACTTTTACATCTTATAATTTCCATACTTTCGTATGCGTTCAACAATCTTCTATCAGATACATTTCTTATTGATCTTAGATTATCTAATGTTACAATATGATCAGCTTCAAGGGCATGTTGGGCAATGCTAGACTTTTCTTTTCTACTGTATTTTAACTGTGCTAAATGTTCTTTAAATCGTGTTTTAATTGCTCTTTTTGTTTGCCCAACATACTTTTTGTTACAATAATTACAACTAAGTTCACAAATTCCACTTTTCTCACAATTAGAAAAGAAAATAACACCAAGTATGTCTCCATACCATATAATCCGAAATATAGCAAGGGACTCAGTAAGGTATTTAATAAGGTAGGCCTCACCTTAATCTATAAGCCATCAGATAATCTAAGGAATATCTTAGGAAATTCCAAAGATAAGATTCCTAATTGTGAGAAAAGTGGAAATTATGAACTTAGTTGTAATGGTTGTGAAGTGCTAGTGCAAAAATAAAGTGTTTGGTGTAGTGGTGATATATACTGAGTAGTATCATTGTGCCAATGATTCCACATTCCCAACTTAGTCAGATTTATTTGTTAGATATTTTAGTTAGTTTGTATATACGAGGCTGGTTTGAAAAGTCCTTGTAAAGCCCGAGAGATGGCACCACCGGCGCGTATCGAGGTCATGTTTAGTTAGTAGCATCTCTTGAATGAACGCACACCAAGTTTCAGCCATATTGGTCTATTTCTTTGTGTTTGGCATTCGTGTGAATCAAGGAAGTCGAGTGATTTTCAAGAAATATGGACGAAAAAGAATTTCGTGTGGTGATTAAACATTACTTTATGAAAGGCAAAACGCCTCAGGAGACTAAAGAGAAGCTTGATAAACATTATGGTGACTCTGCACCTTCGACTAGAACAGTTTATAAGTGGTTTCAAAATTTTCGGACTGGCCATATGGGCACAAGTGACGCTGAACGTTCTGGACGGCCTGTGGAGGTTACGACTCCAGAAATCATTGATCAAATCCATGATATGGTGATGGATGACAGAAGAGTTAAGGTGCGTGAGATTGCTAGTGCTGTGGGCATCTCGACTGAACGGGTACATCATATTTTGCATAAACATTTGGACATGAGAAAGCTATCCGCAAGATGGGTGCCGCGATTGCTCACGCTTGACCAAAAACGGAATCGTGTAAAGTGTTGCAAGGATGGTTTGCAGCTGTTCCAGAAGAATCCGGAGGACTTTAAGCGTCGTTTCATCACTGTGGATGAAACATGGATACATTACTATACTCCTGAGACCAAACAACAATCTAAACAATGGATTACCAATCTGCACGAAAAAAGGCGAAGACCGTTCCTTCGGCCGGAAAGATTATGGCGACTGTCTTTTGGGATTCGCAAGGGATAATCCTCATCGACTATCTGGAAAAGGGTAAAACTATTACAGGTGAATATTATTCATCGTTATTGGACCGTTTGAAAACCAAGCTGCAAGAAAAACGCCCGCGATTGGCCCACAAGAAAGTCCTTTTCCATCACGACAACGCACCAGCACACACCTCAGCAGTTGTGATCGCAAAATTAATGGAAATAGGATTCCAACTCGTTTCATATCCCCCCTATTCTCCAGATTTGGCTCCCTCGGACTACTATTTGTTCCCCAATTTGAAGAAATGGCTGGCGGGACAAAGATTTTTATTCAAACGAGGAGGTGATTGCAGACACTAATGGATATTTTACAGACTTGGACAAATCCTATTATTCGGAAGGGATCAATAAACTAGAACATCGTTGGACGAAGTGTATAAGCCTAAAGACTATGTCGAAAAATAAAAAAGGTTTACCCCAAACACATAGGTAGTTTTTATTTTTGCACGGACTTTTCAAACCAGCCTCGTATGAGTCAGGAGACTAATGGGTCGATAGTTTGTAAGGTCTGAAGTATCTCCTTTTTTATGCATGATGACAATAGTTGCATTATTCCATTGCGATGGAATTATTGCTTCCAGGAGGCATTGATTAAATAACATTTTCAGAGCTTAAAGCGCTCCTAGCATTTTTAAAAAAGGATGTTAAAACTGAAGGGTAAATAGTCGAAAACAATCGGTTTTCCTAAAATGCGGATTGTATTTGACTGATAAACAAGCAAAATCGATATTTTACCCATTGAATGTGATTGACCAGTCCATCTGTCTAGGTTTCATTTACCTAGAAACGTCCCATTGTTAATAAACTTTTAACTGCCATACCAAAGCATTTGCGGCTCATTAGTATGCGACAGATGGAAAATATTTATATTCCTTTCGAATTCACCCTAACTTTACTTGTGGAAATATTTGTGGCTATCGGGTTTCCTGTCTACGTCTAAGGATAAAAACGTATAAACGTACAGGGTGGTCCGTTTATTTCGGGCATATACCTTTTGTCGAACTCGCCTGCAGAGAGAATTTTAAAATTTCATTTATAGACAGTAGAGAAATTTATTACACAAGATGTTATAAAAAAGCTTAGTATATTGAAACTAGAAAGAACTAGAAGAAATCAAGCAGCGAAATAAATTGAAGAAAAATGGTTATAAATGAAGTCTCTCAAAAGTAAATCGCAAAGCTTAACTCAGTCGACCATCAAATTTTCGAAACAAGATTACCTCAGGAGCGACAGTCCGTGCCTATATACTTATACTAGCTGTGCCCGCGGCTCCGCTCGCGTGGACTTGATTCACTACTATCGTCATGCTTATTCCTTATGTTACCTAACGTAATAAAATATCTCCCATTATTTCTCCTTATCTCCCATTATCTCTACATAATTTCCATTATCTAGGCTTATCTCTGCTCATCTCCATTATTTTCTCCTTATCTCTCCCATTATCTCACCATAACTCCCATTACCAAGTCATATCTCTGCTTATCGCCCATTATTTCTCCTTATCTCCCTTTATTTATACTTATCTCCCATTATCTCACCTTATCTCCCATTATCTAGGCTATATATCGAATTATATAGAACATATGTATAAATTTATAAAAATACGTAAATCGGATAAGTGGTTCTCAAGTGATAAGCGCACTAACGAACAGACAGACAGAGAGACGTTGCATGTTATATATATATTATATTCTTTGCAACATGATATTGTTCCATATTTAATGGTTTAGGCAGTGTATTGCAAGAGAACGCGCTAACGGTAAACTTTTTTCCGATTTAATTCACTATAATCGTCACTGCTTATTATTTATGTTACCTAACGCAATAAAAATATCTCCTATAACCTGGCCAGAGAACATATGTATGTTAAAAAAAAAAAAACACGTAACGCACTAACGGACAGACAGACAGAGAAACGTTGCATTTTATGTATATTATAGATAGATAACCTGACCAGAGAACATATGTATGTTTTAAAAAAAAGCACGTAAATCGGATAAGTGATTCTCCAGTGATAAGCGCACTAACGGACAGACAGACAGAGATACGTTGCATTTTATATATATTATAGATATAGATTATTATTATTATATAACCTGGCCAAAGAATATATGTATGAATTTAAAAAAAGACACGTAAATCGGATAAGTGATTCTCGGGTGATAAACGCACTAATGGACAGACAGACAGTCAGAGAGACATTGCATTTTATATATTATAGATTATAGATATTCTATGTTACATAATATTGTTCCATATTTAATGTGTATCGCAAGGGAACGCGCTAGCGGCAAACTTTTTTCCGGCTTCATTCACTATTATCGTCACTGCTCATTCCTTATGCTACTTATCGTAATAAAATATAGCCTATAACCTGGCCAGAGAACATATGTGTGTTTTTAAAAAAAAAGTTCGTAAATCGGATAAGTGGTTCTCCAGGGATAAGCGCACTAATTGACAGACAGACAGACAGAGAGACGTTGCATTTTATTTATATTATAGATAAAAAAATTAAATCCATGCACTGATTTATTCAAACTCATCGTGCTGGAGAATTACTACTTTTGCATGCCCAGATTGAGTTTTGGTTAGTAAATTTTAGCAGTATTACAGTATTACATTATATATATATATATATATATATATATATATATATATATATATATATATATATATATATATATATATATATTACTCGTGTTTTCACAAGCTTTCATTTGACACCACACTCGATTACCTAGTAAAAAAATTTTTTTTTCACTTCCGATTTCACCCCCCAAAACTAACCCCTTAAGTCAAAATTTAACTTTCAAAACTACATGGCTCTGATGAGGCCATCAATTCCTATATTATTACCAAATTTCAACTTTCTATGACAAATAGTTTCGGAGAAAATCGGGTGTGACAGACGGACAGACAGACAGACAGACACCGAAGTGATCTTATAAGTGTTCCGTACGGAACACTAAAAACTATTATTAATGAATTTCGGAACACTCTCCTTGAAATCCAAACGTAACTCAACCCGCGACCGCGCTGGCAGCCATGTTGTTGATATGATAGGGGACGCGTGCGTGATAAAAAACAGGACCTAAAAATTGTTTTGAGCGCTCTGATGAGGCCATCAATTCCTATATTATTACCAAATTTCAACTTTCTATGACAAATAGTTTCGGAGAAAATCGGGTGTGACAGACAGACAGACGGACAGACAGACACCGAAGTGATCTTATAAGTGTTCCGTATGGAACACTAAAATCTATTAATAATGAATTTCGGAGCACTCTCCTTGAAATCCAAACGTAACTCAACCCGCGACCGCGCTGGCAGCCATGTTGTTGATATGATAGGGGACGCGTGCGTGATAAAAAACAGGACCTAAAAATTGTCTTGAGCGTCGCTACTGTGTTTTATGTTTACTGTGATAATATGTTTTTCTGCGTTGTTTCGTTCCATCCAAAAAAAATCTCTCTCATCTGCGAGCAATTTTCGGTCCTTGAGGTCAGTCATGAGATGTTTGAACAAAAATAATTTACAGAGTGATAAATAATGGTTCCAGGATAGATCTCACTGTGTGGCAAATTACAGAACCTAGCTCTTATTGTTCTCTAAAGCGGTGAAATTCTTGAGAAATTTCTTTCCTCGCCATTTTTTGCTCGGGTTTAAGTAGGATCTATAACTAAAAAAATACTCTCTTACCTGACAACTGACTATTTCAATTTTCTGACCTGTAATTAACATTTTTTTTTTCTTTTCTTTCAGACTTTACACAGTATGACAAATAACTCCAGGGCCGGCTTGTGACACCTTTCCGCAACAATTGTAGTCCGTCCCTGGTGCCATGGGCAACAGTTGCTGTTGCTGTTCAAATCGTCCCCCTCCGGATCACCTGCCTAGTTCATATAAGGGGGATACAAATGGAAAAAGTAAGAAATTTTTCTGTTTCAATTCGTTATTTCTATTGGTACGTTCAGCAAACGATAGGGGCTTCCGATATTGCAAATAAGTATGGAGGACAGGAGATATCCCATCACTTTTTTAGAGGAGGCCATTTTCTGTTCATCCACAGAAAAAAAATGTCCGGCTCCATGTATGCAATATTGTAGAGATGAAACGGGTAGTTCTCTTTAGGTTTCGTCAAAAACGGGTACCCGGCTAAGTAGAATCGGAATTCATAACCTAACCTAAAACTAATAAAACCATGACGTAGAAATAAAGTGAAGTTTTTATGGGTTTTTGGGTTTTAAATTGTAGTTTTAATACAGATTACTTATATACTTACATAGAAGTTTTGATATTTCAAAATTCTGCTGAGCAAAACTCTTTGTTTGACGTAAGAAACTCTCCAAGCATCCACAAATCAATTCTAGGTAAATTAGAGCTATTTGCCTTGATAAATCCGTCTTCCATCGCTAACGTTTCTTGGTTCTAGTTTTTGTAACACAAAACTAGGCAACTGGATAGTTTAAAACCACAAATTAATTGATAAACGGTGCAGAGATTATCGTTAACACAAGAGAAGTTCGACCGAAGTAATGTTTACTTAGGGGTGACGTCATTCGCTCTGATTGGTGTTCCACATAACATGGCGGATTGCTGTATTTCCATTTTTATTTTAACAAAAATAATATTAATCTCACTTTTAATATAAAAATAAGAACATTTTTTAGAGACTTTTTAATCTATTTCATTATTTAATGTCATAATTTCGGTGATTCATGGTTACTATCATCACGCCTATTTCCTGGACAGCTCATAGGACAAATGCGTCTGTTCTGAGCGATCCAGCAGCATCCAAAATAGTGACGGATCGATCACAGAAAAATAGCATCACTTTTTGGTCACACAATAAGGAGGGATGGCATGGAAAAGTTGCTGATCCAGGGGAAAGTCGACGGTAGAAGAAAAGGAGGTAGATCGCCCAACAGATACATTGACCAGATCATGTTTACAATGCACTTGGAGGTACCAGAGCTGATGAGAAGTGTCGAAGATAGAGAAGCCTGAAGGGCTATTATAAATTCTGTGTAACAATGCAATAGAGGTCACGACGCTCGCTGCCGAGCAACGATGCAAGAGAGATACTCCTCGCCAATATCATTCAACTTATTGATTAGGATTTGCAGATCGTCCATTTTATTGGCAACTGTTGCGGTATCGTCTGCAGACCGAATGTATTGGAAGAAGTGTATATGAACAAAAAAGGAACAGAGCCTCGTTTGAAAATGGTAAAATACTAACATACCTACAGCCCAATTTTCCCCTACTCGATTTTAAATATTAAAATATTCTAGGTATAACTTTTGTACTAATGTAAATAGTTTCAATTTGTTGTTATATTCAAAATGTTTCTCTTAAGCCTATTTTTAAATAAATGTTATTTTTAAATTGGTTTTATTCATTTTGGTGGGGTTCTCTGGCGGGTAAGAAAGCATACGGCCAAACGGGATACCCGACCAAATAGCTGGGCAGACCGTGTAACGTTTACATCTCTACAATATAGCATCGATTGAATATAGCGGTAAGAGTGGCAGTGGGTTTTAACAAACTGTCGGAAAATTTCTTCGAAACAAGGATCGTATATTTTACCATCTTGTTAGGTATAGTTGAATATACAAATTTTAATATTTACCCTTAAATTATAAGTCACCTTCGTGGTAAAATAATGTATTCATATTTGCTTTCAATTTTAAATACAAACGCTCTGAGCGTTCAAAAGCTTAGTGTTGTATTACAGACGTCTTACAAGTAAACACAAAAATAAAATTAGGCCGGGAATCTATATTTAAAATAAATTTTACCTGAGTGGTTGTAATGTGTCTATACTTATCTGTATTACCATTATCTGTATAATGGATTTGAAATGTTTTTGCAACATGTACAGGTCAGGTTATTTTAAATACTAATTGCTAGGCCATTAAAGTAAATTGTGTTTCCCCTCTGAACGTAATGTTTACGAGGAGTGATAACTAGTTAATCTAAACCACTATCTATTGTCAAAAAAACCGGCCAAGTCGGACTTGCGGAATTAGTGTTCCGTCCGTGAATTGCTTTTAAAATAAAAATTTTTGTTATGGAGGTACAGTATTTTTCAAGATCTGAGAAAGTGATTTGGCAATGTTACAATAAAAACATTAAACGATCGTGTTTCCCCTGTGAACGTAATGTTTACGAGGAGTGATAACTAGTTAATCTAAACCATTATCTATGGTCAAAAAAACCGACCAAGTCGGACTTGCGGAATTAGTGTTCCGTCCGTGGATTGGTTTTAAAATAAAAATTTTTGTTATGGAGGTACAGTAATTTTCAAGATCTGAGAAAGTGATTTGGCAATGTTACAATAAAAACATTTAACGATCGTTAGGATCTTCGCACTTACCTGGCCGTAACAGGGTCGTAATTTATATATATATATATATATATATATATATATATATATATATATATATATATATATATATATATATATATATATATGAGAACCCCGGTTATCCGAGGTAACGTGGGGGAGCACCCTCCTCGGATAACTGAAAATTCGGATAATCCGGATTTGTTTTTTATTCATTCAAAAAATAAACACCAATACTTTAAACCGATGTATTAACGTTTTTAACATATAAATAGGTGCATACATTATAAAACAGTGAAATAGGTATCTATGCGCTTCTGTTTCATATTGCATCTTCTTTTTCTCGATGCAATGTTTCTCCATCTATTAAGAAGAACCAAATCCGCTGGGGTTGCCTCTGGTTGTTGTTCGAGATACCTCAAAGCTTTTTCCAAAGAAGCAAAACCTTCTTGATGAGAGATCTTAGTAGGAGACTGTTCATCCACCGCCGCTTCGTCATCGACATCTGATTTTTGGGTTTCCTGAAAGGCCTTCGTTATTTCTTCAATATTCATTTCTTCTTCTAAATCATCTGCTGTAATCCATTCAACAACATCTTCTCTTGTCACATTTTCGCAACCTTTTAATTTTTGCATTAATTCAAATAAACTTTTTTCTTTTTCTTTAATCTCGCTGTCAAAATTTGAACAGGACATTTCTTCATGGCTTTTCAATTTCAAAGCTAATTCATTTAATGGAGTATCATCTTCACTGTCATTATAGTCCTCAAAATCAATAACTTTTGATCATTTTTGAATAGTGGTAGTACACACAAAATTGCTTTAATAGGAAGACGGTTTCTGTTCAAAAATGTAGTCACAGATGGCACGAACTCTTCTTCAAACCAGTTAGTGAATAAGGTCGCATCCATCCATGCGCTCTTCTGACTTTTGTAATAGACTGGTAGGGCTTTGGGTGAGATGTCTTTTAAAGCTCTTGGACGTGCAGACTTGCCAATCACCATCAGTGGGATTTTGTGCTTGCCAGATGCATTGGAACATACCATTATAGTTAATCTTTCCTTACTTCGTTTGTACCCAGGAGCTGATTTTTCCTGTCGAGATGTCAATGTTTTTGATGGAAGCATTTTATAATTCAGACCAGTTTCGTTACAGTTGTAAATTTGTTCACATGTGTCTCCGCAATCTTCGATTTGCTTTTTAAAGTTCTGCTTAAACTTCTCAATTGATGACACATCAGCATAAAGTTTCTCACCACATACAGTTAGTTCTCGTACACCGTACCGTTTTTTCCAGCGATCAATCCATCCAGAACTGGCGGTAAATTGATCTATCTCTGGGAATTGCCTACTAATCATTATTGCTTTTTTTTTGTAAAATTGGACCTGACAGAGGCATACCTTTTGATCTCTGTTGGTTAAACCACTCGGTTAATCGGGGTTCTACTGTGTATATATATATATATATATATATATATATATATATATATATATATATATATATATATATATATATATATATATATATATGTATATATAAAGGGTGGGCCATCTATCGGTTTAAATTTGAACCACCGGTTATTTCGAATCTGGCAATATTTATGTCATTCTATTCTGTCACAAAATTCAGTATATTATCTCCACTGAACGAAATGAATCGATTTACGTTTGAGCAACGTTGAGATTTATTGGAAATTTATTTCCAAAACAAAGACAATTGGTCGGAAATTGCACGAAAATGTCGTACAAAATTTGGTCGCAGAGAAGGACCAACAGTGCCCGGTATACGCAAGTTTATTGCTAAAGTTCGTGAAACTGGTTTCATTGTTGATGCGCCAAGACGTGAGCGTGCTCGTACAGTGCGTACACCCGAAAATATCGAAGCTGTGGACGGCGCAACCATTACGGTCAATGGAGACACCTATCGCATCATGATAACTGATTTTTTTGTGCCCGCTCTTCATGGTATTGATGTGAACGATGTTTGGTTTCAGCAGGATGGTGCAACTTGCCACACATCTCATGCCACAATCGGTTTATTGCGTCAAACGTTTGATGGCCGTTTAATTAGCCGAAATGGTGATGTCAATTGGCCGCCAAGAAGCTGCGATTTGACACCGTTGGACTATTTTCTGTGGGGCGCCGTTAAAGACAAGTGTTATGCCGACAAACCAGAGACAATTGAGCATTTGAAGGCCAACATTCGTGATGCCATTGCCGAGATACGACCCCATATACTCGAAAAAGTGCTCGAAAATTGGTCCGATCGAATGGGGTACTGTGAGGCCAGCCGCGGCAGCCATATGAATGAAATAATATTCCATCTCTAACCGGGACAATTGTACTTCACAACAAAAAACTAAATTTGGCAAAATTTTAAACCGTTTTTGTTTTATTGCATTTTTAAATTTAAACTTTTAAATGGCCCACCCCTTATATATATATATATATATATATATATATATATATATATATATATATATATATATATATATATATAACACATGGGCTGAAAAGTCCCGGGCCTAACAAAGAAAACACGGTTTTTTTGGTTCAAAATTAGCTTTATTCATCAACGTAATCTCCATCAAGAGCAACGCAATCATTCCAGCGCCGCTCTAACATTTCAATACCACTTTTGTAGAACGATTTATCTTTTGCCTCAAAATAGGCCTCAGTTTCAGCGATAACCTCTTCATTCGTGCGAAATTTCTTACCGGCGAGCATTTTTTTCAGGTCTGCGAACAGCCAGTAGTCGCTGGGAGCCAAATCTGGCGAATACGGTGGATGTGGGAGCAATTCGAAGTTCAATTCATGTAGTTTTGCCATTGTTTTGATTGACTTGTGACACGGTGCGTTGTCTTGATGAAACAAAATTTTTTTCTTTGCCATATGCGGTCGTTTCTTTGCAATTTCGGCCTTCAAACGCTCCAATAACGCTATATAATATTCGCTGTTGATGGTATTTCCTTTCTCAAGATAGTCGATGAATATTACACCACGCACATCCCAAAATATCGAGGCCATAACCTTTCCAGCCGATTGTTGTGCTTTCGGGCGCTTTGGACAAGGTTCACCAGTTGCTGTCCACTCAGATGACGATCGTTTTGATTCCGGAGTGAAGTGATGGATCCATGTTTCATCCATTGTCACATATCGACGCAAAAACTCCGGTTTGTTACGTTTAAACATGGCCAAACACTGCTCAGAATCATCAACACGTTCTTGTTTTTGATCAACAGTGAGCAAACGCGGCACCCACTTTGAACAGAGCCTTCTCATAGTCAAATGCTCATGCAATATAAAGCCAACACGTTCTTTTGATATCTTTACGATGTCAGCTAACTCACGCAACTTCACTTTTCGATCATTCAAAACGATTTTATGGATTTTTTTGATGTTTTCTGGTGTTACCGCCTCATTTGGACGTCCACTGCGTTCTGCATCATCGGTGTCTCTACGACCACGTTTGAAGTCAGCAAACCAACGTTTTATTGTTGTTTCTGATGGAACGGAGTCCCCATAACACTTTTCAAGCCATTGCTTCGCTTGAACGTTATTTTTTCCCATCAAGAAGCAGTGTAAAATTAAAACACGAAGTTGTTTTTGATCCATTGTTTTGAAAATAACAAAAGTAGCGTCACTCTTAGCACAATAACTCACAAACTAATGAATAGAATATCATGAAATTTTAACAGCTGTCTTTTGAAGGTTAGTATTAACTGGAAAAAAAGGTGACTGCAATAAAAACTACCGCCATCTATGTGTTAGGCCCGGGACTTTTCAGCCCATGTGTTATATATATATATATATATATATATATATATATATATATATATATATATATATATATATATATATATATATACACCTTCCTTTCAATCTAACATTTTATTGGCTATTGCGTGTTTATAAATATAAAGAATATTCTTCATTTTATCTGCAGTATTATACTGAAATATTGTGTATCATAAGGTTCAATAGTATCTTAAAATATCCCAAAGTCCTTTCCATCAGAAGCCGCAAATGTTTGCCGTTGAGGTAAAAGTGATAGTTAAAAGTGTTTATTTAAATATAGTGGAGCGAGGCCACGAAAAGTACTTTTCATTGGTGGAGACATCAGCTTTAACAAGCATCCCTGAAAGTACAGTTTGGAAAATTGTAAATACAGTAGAACCCCGTTTAACCGCGTCGCGATTATCCGAGCTCCGGATTAACCGAGCGAATCTAAGAACCTGATTATCCGAGGTACGCGCGTCTATGCTGCGTATTAACCGAGCTTCTAAAATATGTATGTACATATTTCCATTTAAAATCGTCGGGGCCTTCGGGGAATCCCCCTGGCCCGTGTGAGGGGTTTCCCTATTTATATTTTTGGACTCTTTCAGCATGTAAATTTGCGTGAATGCAGTGCATTATAGCGTTTACTACGGAGAAGTACGAGTATACTCACATAATTTATTTGGTTGGACTAGGACTTCTAGTAGTTAAGTGTAATTAATACGAACTGCTTTGTTTGAATTTTTGTTTGTCGTATTATAATGGAGCAAAACAAGCGTAAAAGAATCGTCGTTCCTATTGAAGAAAAATTAAAAGCCATCAGAAAAATTGAAGCAGGAGAGACAATTAAAGTTGTTGCACGAGATTATGGAGTAGATGAGGTAACAGTTGGAGATTGGAAAAGAAACCGCACAAAAATAGAAGAGTGGTGTATAAATCAAGCCTCCTCGTCCTCAGGAAGAAAATCAATGAAAACCGGCGACTATGAAAAGGTTAACGAACCTTTATTGATGTGGTTTAACCAACAGAGATCAAAAGGTGTGCCTCTGTCAGGTCTAATTTTACAACAGAAAGCAATAATGATTAGTAGGCAATTCCCAGAGATAGATCAGTTTTCCGCCAATTCTGGATGGCTTCACCCCTGGAAAAAACGGTACGGTGTACGACAACTGACTGTATGTGGTGAAAAACTTTCTGCTGATGTGTCATCAATTGAGAAGTTTAAGCAGAACTTTAAAAAGCAAATCGAAGATTGTGGATACACATGTGATCAAATTTACAACTGTGTCGAAACTGGTCTGAATTATTAAATGCTTCCATCAAAAACATTGGCATCTCGACAGGAAAAATCAGCTCTTGAGCACAAACGAAGTAAGGAAAGATTAACTATAATGGTATGTCCCAATGCATCTGGCAAGCACAAAATCCCACTGATGGTGATTGGCAAATCTGCACGTCCAAGAGCTTTAAAAGACATCTCACCCAAAGCCCTACCAGTCTATTACAAAAGTCAGAAGAGCGCATGGATGGATGCGACCTTATTTACTAACTGGTTTGAAGAAGAGTTCGTGCCATCTGTGACTAAATTTTTGAACAGAAACCGTCTTCCTATTAAACCAATTTTGTTAATGGATAGTGCCCCCCTCTCACCATGAAGAAGGATTTCATGTGGGCGAAATTGTTGTAAAATTTTTTCCTCCAAATGTAACCAACATAATGCAACCAATGGATCAAGGCATCCTCGAAAACATTAAAAAAAATTATAGGCGTTCATATCTTGAACATCAGTCTGTTGGAATACACAGAAAAGGAGGATATTATCAATGGGATGAGAAAGGTTACACTGAAAAATGTTATTTACTGAGTAAGTCAAGCTTGGGATTCTGTGCGTACTACCACTATTCAAAAATCTTGGTCAAAAGTTATTGTTTTTGAGGACTATAATGAGAGTGAAGATGATACTCCATTAAATGAATTAGCTTTGAAATTGAGAAGCCATGGAGAAATGTCCTGTTCAAATTTTGACAGCGAGATAGAAGAAAAAGAAAAAAGTTTATTTGAATTAATGCAAAAATTAAAAGGTTGCGAAAATGTGACAAGATGTTGTTGAATGGATTACAGCAGATAATTTAGAAGAAGAAATGAGTATTGAAGAAATAACGAATGCCTTTCAGGAAACCGAAAAAAAATCAGATGACGATGATGAAGCGGCGATGGATAAACAGTCTCCCGCTAAGATCTCTCATCAAGAAGGTTTTGCTTCTTTGGAAAAAGCTTTGAGGTATGTCGAACAACAACCAGAGGCAACCCCAGCGGATTTGCTTCTTCTTAATAGATGGAGAAACATTGCAGCGAGAAAAAGAAGATGCAATATGAAACAGAAGCGCATAGATACCTATTTCACTGTTTTATAATGTATGTACCCATTTATATGTTAAAAACGTTAATACATTGGTTTATTTTTTGAATGAATAAAAAACAAATCTGGATTATCCGAGGAGGGTGCCCCCCACGTTACCTCGGATAACTGGGGTTCTACTGTAATTCGATAGCGCCTAAAAAACACGAAAAGACAAAGGTGTGTCGAAATGTATTGATTTATGTCAAGAAGACTTAATCGGCGCAAAATTTATGAAATGTATGCAGAACAAAAAGTTCCTACGTTATTGTCACTTTCACGGAGGCAATCCGAGGATAGTTGTGACATATAATGTTCCACTACAACTTTATGACGTATTCTACATCGTTTGGGGTTTTTGTTCAAAAAAATAGACAAAAGGCAAGTTAAAATGGAATCACGGCGCTTACAACAACTCAGAATGGAATATCTTGAAAAATTAATATAGCTATATTGGAAAATCGGACGATAATCTACCTAGATGAGACTTGGTATGACACCCGCAACACACAAGCCTTTTTGTGCGAACGTGACATGTATTTCCATTGCCAATTGTTTTAGCTATTTTACCCAGTTTCACATGAAATTTGATCATTGTGCGCTGCTCTATCACACTTCTGTAACACGACTACGACATAGTTGCACGTCTACTACTGAGTACTGATTGATTACAACTGGCTAGTTGAATGCAAATGAGTTGTTTATAGATGTGAGTTCAAGTTTTAACTGTTTTTTGCGAGTTGGCGCTGCCTAAAGGCCGAGGAAAAAATTTTTGGACAGGCTGTATAGACGGCAGTAGTGCGTGTATTAAACAAATAGCCCCGTTGACTATTGAATATAGTCCTGTTAAATGTTTAAATGGGTACAAATAAACTAACTTATTCTAAAAATATCTCGAATTAATTATATGACTAGCATTACACGGTTTGTAAATAGAAATTGTCTTTACTAGGAGCCAATGAGTTGAAAAAAGCTTAGGTAACTTAACGCTCCGTAAGTAATTATAGTTAATAATTTAATAATAGTATACATACATGGTATTAGGTTTCATGTCCCGGATATATAGCGACGCTAGAGCTTATAAGAGGATATTGTAATGAGAGATTCGTCTTAAAGCCTTAGGCTACTGTAGAGGCATGAAAATAAACCAATTTTTAAACATTTTTTTTTGATTGAAAAAAAAATTGATTCAAAAAATGAACTATACCACATGGTTATATATGTATTGAGGTACAAAAATATATTTTTTAGTATAATATAATAATTAATCTACACGTAAATAGCTAGGGAAGTACGTAGGATATTTTTAAAATATTGATTTTTCAAAAATGGTAAGCTTTTTAAAAAAATCTTGATTTTCGCGGAAAAAATTGACAAAAACTTGTTAATAACTATTGCAATTTTTAATATTTCGTAAAAATCGTATGTAATTCTCTTCAGAATTCAATACAGAAGCTACAGTTAAAATTTGAAGTCAATCGAATAAAAACTGTTTGAGTTATGCTGCAAGCCGATTTGAAAAACATAGTTTTGAGGTAAACGCGCTTAAAGTTTCAACTACTGATTTCTAGCTTTTAAAATTGAAAATTGCTACAATAAAAAAAATTTACCATTAGCCTACGATCCCGGCACCATATAAGTGGCCTTCTAAATTGATATTTTCTTCGTCTTCTGTCCCTCTCGTGGATTTGGAGGCCGAGCGTGCCAATTTCGCAGCATCAGAAAACAACAATTCGGCTTGACAAATCCTCGCCGCATCAGTTTCCACGCAAATATTGTAACAGTGTAGCCCTATCGGCAACTGTAAGACCTCCATAATCTTCCTAATACTAGATACCAGGTGTACAAGGATCAAATGCGGATTTTTTTTCTAAAAAAACATGTTAAATTCGGAAGAATGATAAAAAGTGCTTTATTCAAAGTATGCTCCATCGCCCACAATTTTTCCCATCTTTCGGGCAATTTGTGAATACCACGCCAGTAAAAATCTCCCCTTTTGCTGCGAACTATTCATCGAGCCATTTTTTCACATCTTCGTACGAACCAAAGCGCTGCTCAGCAAGTGCGTGACCCATCGATGCAAACAAGTGGTAATCGGAAGGAGCCAAGTCTGGTGAGTAAGCCGCATGGGATAAAACTTCCCAGCTGAGTGCTTCCAACGTGTCGCGAACTGGTTTTGCCGTATGTGATGGAGCATTGTCAATGTCTCTTTCGGTATTCTGACCTTTTTTCAAGCAGCGAACGGTTCAAATCGGTCAATCGTTGTTGGTAACGTTTCGTGTTAACCCTTTTCCCAGGTTTTAACAGCTCATAATAGACCACGCCCCTCTGGTCCCACCAAACACAGAGCATCGCCAAGGCTTCTTTCTAGCTTTGCACCCTCTTAATCCAGCTTCTGTCAGTCTTCTCCTTGCCGTTCGAGAACTCCTCGGCATCCTAATCTCTTCCGACAGAGTTGCAGCGAGCTCAGATGATTTTTTTTTCGATTTTTAATAGACTCGCGGATGAGTTTTCTGTCCTGTCGCTCATTAGTATTACGTTTTCTGCCCGTTCTCATTTTGTTGGCATAGGAGCCAGTCTCCACAAACTTTTTAATAGCAAATTGCACTGCACACCGAGAACATTTCACTAACTTGACTATTTCTACTTGGGACTTGCCTTGTTCATGTAGGGTTTGAATTTTAATTCGTTTTTCGATACCAAGCTCACTTTTCTTAGGCATTTCTCAAATATAGGAATGTCCAGTTCACAAATAAAACACGCACGGAAGCTTCTTGACACTACAAGTAGTAAAAAGAGACTGATAAAACATTAAAAATATTTTTCAAAAAACCTCATTATCGCAATTTTGTGAGCCAGGTGTTTTATGGACCTGTAAAAGAGATTGTCTATTGTTTAAGTTAGCTTTTGTTAAAACAATTAGTATTTTTTTTTAATATTTTATGAGTTTCACGTGTTTATTAGGGGTGCCTAATACTTTTGGCCAAGACTGTATAATGCAAAAAACACGTAATACTGTGTTGCGATAGGAAATTCGTAACTAATTTACTCCTAATACATTTTTCTTTATGTTCTGTAAATTCAAGATCATTTTTCAATTCATTTAAAATTATGTCAGCTTTATTAGTTAGTTATTACTATTATTATTGTTCTGCAACAGTTCACAAAGGTTTGAATATTTCACTGTAAATGACATACTTGATAAGATTATCAGATAACTCGGGGAGGTATGTAGAAAGTATTATTCAAGCTGTATTTAAGGAATTTATTTGTTTATGTTAGGGGTTCCCATTCTTTTTTTTAATGAGACTCCCTTTACAGGTTGCAATTTTTTTACGACGCCCGTCTAAAAGAAGATACCTGTATGTAGCTCTAGCAGACAATAAAATTACTTTATTATTCAAAGAAAACTCCAAAGAATATAGAATCTTAATTTTTATTTATTAGAAAACTTAAAAAAACTACAAACAATACCATTAATGAGAAGGATGAGCTTGCTTTTCTAAGCATAACTTCTCAAATCGGGGCTGAAATTTGGAAATTGCTACTCCCTTTTGTTTTTCTAAAGGGTCTAGGCGGTTAAGATGGTGAAAAATGCCTCCAGCGCTTTTGAAAAAAACAAAAAATATCCTCATGTAGAACATAAAAAAATATGACTTTCCTGAAATTTTCAGCCTTCTAGACCTTCCCATAAGCTCAAAAATCTATAAAACGTGATTTTTTTCAAATTGTAGGATTTTTTTATTGCCTAAAAAAAAATTTGGCGTGAAATTCAAATTGTTTTGAGCGTTTTAAATTTTTTAAAATTGAATTTAAAAAAAACTAGGACTTACTCAGGCCCCAAAAAAAATATATATTGTGTATTTTATGTCAAACTATGCCTGTGAATTTTTTCAGATTTTTAGAGGTGGGGGAAAATGATTACCAGCGCGAAAAACCACTTTTTTCGTCGTTTTTCCGCATTTTTACCTACTTTTGGGGCACAGAATTTCTTTGTAGATTCTCAGTTGCTTTAAAATTATATATATATATATATATATATATATATATATATATATATATATATATATATATATATATATATATACGAGGCTGGTTTGAAAAGTCCGTGCAAAAATAAAAACTACTTATGTGTTTGGGATAAACCTTTTTTATTTTTCGACATAGTCTCCTTTTAGTCTTATACACTTCGTCCAACTATGTTCTAGTTTGTTGATCCCTTCCGAATAATAGGATTTGTCCAAGTCTGCAAAATATCCATTAGTGTCTGCAATCACCTCCTCGTTTGAATAAAATCTTTGTCCCGCCAGCCATTTCTTCAAATTGGGGAACAAATAGTAGTCCGAGGGAGCCAAGTCTGGAGAATAGGGGGGATGTGAAACGAGTTGGAATCCTATTTCCATTAATTTTGCGACCACAACTGCTGAGGTGTGTGCTGGTGCGTTGTCGTGATGGAAAAGGACTTTCTTGTGGGCCAATCGCGGGCGTTTTTCTTGTAGCTCGGTTTTCAAACGGTCCAATAACGATGAATAATATTCACCTGTAATAGTTTTACCCTTTTCCAGATAGTCGATGAGGATTATCCCTTGCGAATCCCAAAAGACAGTCGCCATAACCTTTCCGGCCGAAGGAACGGTCTTCGCCTTTTTTTGTGCAGATTCTCCCTTGGTAACCCATTGTTTAGATTGTTGTTTGGTCTTAGGAGTATAGTAATGTATCCATGTTTCATCCACAGTGACGAAACGACGCTTAAAGTCCTCCGGATTCTTCTGGAACAGCTGCAAACCATCCTTGCAACACTTCACACGATTCCGTTTTTGGTCAAGCGTGAGCAATCGCGGTATCCATCTTGCGGATAGCTTTCTCATGTCCAAATGTTTATGCAAAATATTATGTACCCGTTCAGTCGAGATGCCCACAGCACTAGCAATCTCATGCACCTTAACTCTTCTGTCATCCATCACCATATCATGGATTTGATCAATGATTTCTGGAGTCGTAACCTCCACAGGCCGTCCAGAACGTTCAGCGTCACTTGTGCCCATATGGCCAGTCCGAAAATTTTGAAACCACTTATAAACTGTTCTAATCGAAGGTGCAGAGTCACCATAATGTTTATCAAGCTTCTCTTTAGTCTCCTGAGGCGTTTTGCCTTTCATAAAGTAATGTTTAATCACCACACGAAATTCTTTTTCGTCCATTTCTTGAAAATCACTCGACTTCCTTGATTCACACGAATGCCAAACACAAAGAAATAGACCAATATGGCTGAAACTTGGTGTGCATTCATTCAAGAGATGCTACTAACTAAACATGACCTCGATACGCGCCGGTGGTGCCATCTCTCGGACTTTGCACGGACTTTTCAAACCAGCCTCGTATTATAAAACATAAAAAAAACTACAAACAATACCATTAATGAGAAGGATGAGCTTGTTTTTCTGAGCATAACTTCTCAAACCGGGGCTGAAGTTTTGAAATTGCTACTCTCGTTTCTTTTTCTAAATTTATTTGTGACCTGTACTTCGATTTGATTACTGCAATTGCAGAAAAGCCAGTTTCACGCAAGTACGACGTAGCAAATGGTAAAAGAACCCCTTAAAGCCGTAGTATTGATAGTAGGATATTCTCGGGATGCATTGCTCCAAAATTGAAACAGTTAGTCTTTATTGAATCGTGGTTTTAGGCTGGTATCACAAGATAGTTCTAACAGCTGTTCTTCCTCGACTGTTGAAAGTATAGATGGTGGTGGGATCTATTGGAATGGGTTTCTAATCCAGTCGTATTGATTCAGATTCTCTGGAAAATATTTATTAAAATGCGACATTGTAAGAGGCGAGCAGTGCTTTGTAAAAAATAGATGCTATGGAAAACAAGGATGTCGACTGAAGTTTCAGTTCTCGCAATTTTCTAACAAAAAAATCTCGCGGCTTTTCTTTTAAATTACTGTGAGTTGTCTCTAAATGACTTTTCAATTTATTAGAAAGCATACTTCCAGCAGCCAGCACCTTATGACAAACAACACATTGGGGAAGTTCCATATTTCCTTTGCTAACGTAGGTAAATCCAAAATCTAACTATTGGTCATCATATTTTCTGTACTTTTTTCGTTTTTTTACAGTTTCTTTTCTATTCTCTCCTGCGTCTTCAACACGTTTTCTATTTGTTTGAATAAAGTTATCCATATTAAGTAATGAATACGCGCGCGTAAATTAAATTCAACACATTTGAAATCAAAACACTTCATTCATTAACGCTTGTAATCGACGAATAAATAAAGCACCGAAACAAAGAATAGAATGATGAACGAACGAAACCGCAGGGAAATGGAGGGATGGGCTTACTGAGTCGCTGATGAGACGCGCATCGCGCCGCGCAGTAGCTGATTACGACGCGTGCAGGCGACCTGTACGTATCGTCTCGCGACGCACAGTTAGGGAACCCCTGGTTTAAGTTATACTATTAATATTAATTTTTATTTCATCTACTTTTTGTAGTGAAAGATATTTTGACTTTTTTAGGATTATATTTTTTTAATTTTTAATAATAGATTTATATTTTTGTTATAGTTTTTAATTAGTATTCATAATTCAAATCAAATTATATACTAGATACTGTGCATAAATCTTTATGTTCTATAATCGCATGTAGTTATGTTTGAAATCTGTTTGAACTATTTTAGGTTAAAGTTTATGTTTTTATGTGTTTTTTTCCTTTATATTTAACCATTTTTAAAACTTAACGAATGTACAAATATATGGGTATTTATTCATTAGATAGGTGTTTACTAGATATTCGATATTTCTATATCCAATATTTTAGGTTAGGATTTAATTTAAACACATTTCCGCAGTTACACGCAAAAGTACATATATTTACGAATATTTAAAAAAAAAAATTATTAGTTTTCGTTATTATACAAGTTGTAAGGGTAATTTTGAGCAAAAAAACTCCGAAATTTCCCATTGTGCGTCGTCTGTTGTGTACACTGGTATTTCTTTACGACCGAATTAATATGAAACGCGATAAATTCGGCTACACTACTTTTCTTTACTCGCAAAGCAAAGAAAGAAAAGCTCTTTATGGCGCACATTTTTTGGACAAAAATCGAGACGTGGCTTACGTTTTGACCAATTTGAATATTTTTTTTTTTAAAAAATACTCGAAACACTTCTAGTTTACTCTCCAACTGCAGAATTTTAAATAAATAGACTTATTATGATTATAACTGATCATATATTGGTTATATGGAAAATACATCTTTACCCATATTAGAAATAGTACAAAATTCGACTAAATTTGGTATTTTAACGTATATACTTAGATATATTAACCTTCTGAATTCGAAGATAATTTAAAAAAATGTGATATGCTCACCTCAGACAATAGCTTCAACTTGCAAACATTCTTAATCGTAAGAATGAAACAGTTTTTTTTTTACTGCACACATCTATCTGATTATGATAACTTTGTACATTTTGATGAGTGTGACGATCCACTGAATCATTAGCATTTTAATGCCAATCCTTTACTATCGAATGACATAAATTTTTTAAAAATAATTACATTTTTAATGAACAATGCACAACACTTTCTTACTTGACCGACCGTACTTTGACTAATTTAGTACTCATCGTGTAAACAACAGCAGTATTTAAAAACACACAAAAAAGTTTCAATGCAACTACGAATCGAAAATTTGAGGTGTCAGGGAGTCGACTGTTCAATCTCGATTACCAAAGGTCACATGCGACCTTACAGTATTTTTGAGTAGTTTAAAAACTGCATCTTAATGAACAAAAGCCGGCCTCGGTAGCGCGGTGGGTTGCGAGCCTGCCAAGTGACCCGGAGGTCGCTGGATCGAATCCGGCGTTAGCGACTGGGTGTAGTGACTTTCCAGATTTTAAACATATACATACTCGTAGCTAATATGTCATATTCATGAGGCCAATAAGACAAAAAATATATATATATTTTTTTGAGTTCCGTCAGTTTTCCTTCATAGCTTGGTAGATAACTGAACAGGACACCGTCATAGTTTTGTTTCAAACCCGACACCCCTAGTATGTGAAACTTGTTACTCTAATTTATTTCTCTCTTTTGTTTCTAGTACAAAGAAATCCACAGCCATACATTCCCCGCTACCCTGAAGTCAGAACACAAAACAATTTTCAACCGCCCGTGTTGAAACCGCCTCACAAGCTACCATCGGCGCCGTCCGTCACACCACTCACACCGAACAAACCGAAAATAGTCGTTGGAGTATATAGTTATGAAGCTCGAGATTCTCAGGTAAGAACGAAATAATTTTTTATGCGGTTTTGAAAAAAAAGCAGGTGCTCAATTTAATACGTAAGTACTATACTGATGAGAAAAAAAAATCGACTCAAACGATTTTCTTCATTTAAGGCCGGTGGTATTATTTTTGGTATCATTAGAATGCTGATTTCCTACTCTTTCCAAAAATTTTTACTGAACGGTTTGGTCAATAGAACTGTTTTTGTTCGCTCAGCAACGTACTCGTTGTGCGCTATTCAACCCTATGAAAACACATGCCACTGCATTTTCCTATCATTTCTTTATTGGAACTTGAAACTGTCAAGCGACAAGCGCGACTTAGATTTGCCCGAGAACATGTGGACTGGACCTTAGAGCAATGGCGCACCTTCTTATTCTCCGACGAGTCCCGAATGCGCCTGCATGGCAATGATGGAAGAAGACGAGTCTATAAGAGGCCTGGGGAGCGCTATGCGCAGTGCTGCATTACTGAAACGGTCGCCTACGGAAGAGGTTCTGTCATGGTGTGGGGAGGCATCTTACTGGATGCGAAAACCGATTTGGTTTTCGTAACTGATAAAGCTCGTAGCGGTTCATTAACTGCTCACCGGTACATCGAGGAGATTTTGCGGGAACATGTCGTTCCTTACGCTGGATTTGTTGGCGATAGCTTCGTGCTAATGTACGACAATACGAGGCCACATGATGCTGCATCGGTGCGCCAATATCTGGTGGAGTGGAAATACCCACATTAGACTGGCCTGCGCGAAGTCCTCCTCAATCCAATCGAGCACATGTGGGATGAGCTCAAAAGAAGGGTTTGTGCCAGAAATCCTGCTTCTGCATTGCTGAGGGACTTAAAGGCTGCGATGGCGGAAGAGTGAAGAAGACTTCCACAGACAGTGGTGAAAAAGCTCACCCGCTCCATGAAAAACGGGCTGAAAGCAATAGACGTTTCGCCAAAAACTCATTTGGCATTTTCAAGTGCTCTTTCTGCTGCTATCTCTGCAGTTAGCTTCGAGCGGCAGCAGCAGCAAGATCACAGTATCGAGTAGCAGCAGTAGCAAGAACACTTGAAAATGCCAAATGAGATTTTGGCGAAACGTCTTCCGAACGGATTGAAACCCAGATTTTTAATATATTACATTCCACCATCCGTGAAAATCTCTATTGTAACATATATAAGTAGTATAACAAGCGGGGTTCTGGACCACATTTGACCTTGAAAGTTAACCCGACCTGCCGAGTACCTGAAGAAGTGAATTCAGGAGTTTCAGTCGTTTGGCTGAAATCTTCTGAAAGTTGTGTCTTGGAAGGTCGTTCTTCGTCCGCATAAGTGAATTAGTTACGTTTTCCATGACCTTTGACCTGTACCTGTTGTCACTTAATTACCTGTTTACCTGATTACCTGTTTACCTGTATACCTGTGTCACCTGTTTACCTGTATACCTGTACCTGTTTACCTGTAATTTACCTGTAATATCTGAAGAAGTGTTCAATGACGTCACAAGTCCAGTGGATGTATCTCAGTGCCTTTTAGTCATTAAAAGACCTTGGGGACTTGGTCTTTAGAATAAATGTGTGTTAAATGTTGTGTATTAAATGAAATAAGTTAAAAAAAGTCATGTCTGTAGTAGGATTTGAACCTACATAAGTTGGTTTCAATACTGCAAAACCTGGGGACTTATCCTACTTAGCCAAATAGGATTCGTAATAGAGAATGCAATTGTTGGGATGCCATAAAAAAAAGGAATGTTGAAAGCTGTGCAAGAAGTAGTCTTCAATGACGTAAATTGTCCAGTGGATGTTGAATCAGTGCCTTTTTGGTAAAATAAAATTTGTCTAAGAGATGTTTTAATGTTAGATGTGAATATGTGTAAGCTTATTAGTTAAGAAAGTGCAAGAAGTAGTCGTCAATGAGTTAAAATTTGTCAAGTTTAGATGTTTGAAAATGTCTTTCTAGAGGTAGATAGTCTGCAAGAAGTGATCGTCAATGACGTAACAAGTCCAGTAGATGTGGAAACAGGGTATCTTAACTTCATTAAAAACTTTGTAAACTTTCATTTGAGGAGAAGTTGCATTAGTTTAGATGCTTATTGGTGTGGTCTTATCAGAGTAGGCGTAACTAGATAAGAAATGTTGTATTTGGTTGGTTGAATGTGTAAAATTAGATAAGAATCTGTGTATTTGGATAGGTGAGCTGTGAAAATGGGTGTTGTCTATTGGAAAAGGCATGTATTTGATAGGTTGTTGTGTAAAAGTTGCTAATAAGAGTATAAATTTGATTGGTTGAAGGGTAAAAAATGTGTGTTATCTATTCGAAATTGTGTCTGATAGGTTGAATTGTAAAGGCAAAGAAGTAAATGTATTAAAATTAGCAATGATACAATGTAAAATCTTGTAATTTGAGCGAAAACAGTAAATAACTGGCGCCGTAAAGTCGGTAAAAATGTCGAAGATAAGGCAAAATGTAAACAAAAAGTATGACTTATGCTAATTTCCTTGAATTGAAACCAAGTAAAACACTTTGGCGAATTATTCTAAAAATAGAAATGACGTGATAGCTAGAATGTTCTAAATGGTCTGATAGGTCACAAAATAGATAAGAAAAGTCAAAAATAGTTGATAAGGATATGTTTTGAATGCATACAAGTGTATGAAAATTGATGAAATTTGTTAGCAAGTAAAATAAGTATGAAATGAGCTTATTGTGAGCTCGTTGAAATGTTGTGAACTCGTTGGATTTTGCTATAATATGTTATATGAGATGAAAGCAAGTTAAATAAGTAATATTTGTCAAGAATCGTAAAATAAGTACGAAATGAGCTTAAATGAATCTCAAATGAGTTTTTGATTTGTAATAATAATAATAATAGTAAAATATTAAATGAGCCTAGCCTTTTACCGTATAAGAGTAAAAGTTGTTGTTTGTTTTTCACAAAGAGTTAGTTTTGTTGAGCTTAGTTTGGTCTCGTTGTATTGTAAATCTTAGTAAAATATTTGTTAAAAAATGAGCTGAGCCTTTGACTCGTTGTGTGGGAACGAGAGGAGAATAAAACATACAAGTATGAGAACACAGATTTAATAAATATATTAATACCAATGAACAAAAGAGCCTCGTCTAATTTGTTTAAAAATCTTTACAACTATTCTTCTATACCTTGGAGAAAATTTGAAAAACTACTTACTTAAATACTTAAAATATAAAATCTCTATAAAACAATAAAACTAACTAAAATCTTAAGATGTAAATGTAGAGCCTGGTACGAAATGATACAAAAACCTAAATTAAATGAGAGAGTTCAACAAAAACAGATAAGAAAGATCAAATATTTGTCGATAAGAGGATGTAAAATGTATTGGATAAAATATAAATTGCAATGTTATGTTTTACTAATAACTATATATTTGATTAGAAATATTAAATAAATGCGAGAGAGAGTTCAACAAAAACAGATAAGAAAGGTTAAAATTAGTTGATAAGAGGATGTAAAATGTATTGGATAAATTAATATTTTAGATTCTTACTTAAATACTTAAAAGTACAAAAATATACAATAAAACTAACTAAAATGTTAAGATGTAAATGTAGAGCCTGGTACGAAATGATACAAAAACCTAAATTAAATGAGAGAGTTCAACAAATTTGATAAGAAAGGTTAAAATTAGTTGATAAGAGGATGTAAAATGTATTGGATAAATTAATATTTTAGATTCTTACTTAAATACTTAAAAGTACAAAAATATACAATAAAACTAACTAAAATGTTAAGATGTAAATAATATGTTGCCTGGTACGAAATGATACCAACAAAAACCAGTTGTTAAGAGAGTTCAACAAATTTGATAAGAAAGGTTAAAATTAGTTGATAAGAGAATGTAAAATGTATTGGATAAAGTACAAATTGCAATATTATATGCTTTACTAATAACTATTTGACTAAAAATTATGAAATGCTTATTAGTATGTATAAATGAGAGAGTTCAACAAAAACAGATAAGAAATGTTAAAATTAGTTGATAAAAAGTAGATTCGAAAGCATTAAAAATAATTGAAAGACCAATAAATTTGTCATAAATTTAAATGTGTAAAATATTTTGTTTCCAAGTTACTACTATCACTAATTAGTTGATATTTGTATAAATCAAAATTTGTTTCCAAAAGAACAAAGATTTGCCAAAAACTTTGGAACTGCTGTTGTTGCTACTGTTGTTGCTACTGTTGTTGCTACTGTTGTTGCTACTGTTATTGGCAGAAGACATTTAGTTAAATAGAGAGAGAGATTTCTTTATTTCCAACAATTTCGATAATTATATAGTAGTTTTACATTGGATAATGCACAATGCCATGGATTAATATCCTTATGAAAATAACATTCTGGAATCATTTTAAATTGACTTAATTTAGGTTCTTGTTCAATGGGAATGTTGTGTATATAGTCCTCATTTAAGAATTTCTTTAAAATATTCACTTTTGCATTTCCCTTGACGTAAATTCGATATGGAGTTTGATAAATTTTCAATACATCTTGTAAAATGGGTTCGATATCGTTTATTTCAACAAATCCATTTTCCCAACATAATCCGTGATATTTGTCTGACCAATCAATCAATTTTTGATCTTTAGCATTAGATATCATAGTTCTCGAGAATGGTGGTTTAAATAAATAATTTGCACAACGATGACCATCATAAATTGCCAACTCTTTGATTACATATCCAAAAGAACAATTATATCCTTGAATGTCAATAAACACATCTGATTCAATCATATTGATATCGAATGACTGACTAACTGAATAATAATATTTTTTGTTCAAGTTAAACGTTTAAACTGATGACTATATTAATAAATAATTCGTTCTATTTTATATTTTAAACTTATAGATTTGTTTTGCTTAATTAGTTTTTGCTTTATTGCAAAAACAAGTCAATTAGTCTATAAAAAATATAATGATACGAGATAAATCTCGAAAAACATGTTTATAATAACAAATATTTTGCATGATGCAATCTTATATTTTTGTTGTCTTACTTAATTAGTTTTGATTTATGTAAAAACAAAAAACAAGTCAATTAGTCTATAAAAATATAATGATACGAGATAAATATCGAAAAAAAAAACATGTTTTTAATAACAAATGGAAATTTTGCATGATACAAGTGGTAATTTTGTTGAATTTATACTGATAAACGTGTATAATTAGTATATATTTCTAAAAAAAAATGCATATCGGATGATTAATATCCTGTATTTAATATATAAACACCCATCTTATACCGATTCAATTACAATTTTGTTTGTTTGTGTAATACTCACTAGTTTGAAGTAAAAAAATGCTCTTTTTCGCAGTCGAATTAATAGATGATGATATATCATTAGATATGATATATGTGTTATTAAAAGAGTTATTCAAGTGAGTATGAATAGTAAAATTCACCTTTCTAAACTTTTACTTGTTTCTTGTCTAACATATTATTATTATTATTGATTTTCAGAGATATTTTGTTTGAAATAAGAAGAGGACAGTACATGATTCATTTGTGTTTGAAGGAGGAACCGACACGAGAAAAATGGGAGGAATTTGACAAGTTACCTGTGAAATTTTTTTTTTTTATGCTGAAATTCTTAGTTAGTCTTTAATAAAATACAAATATCTTATAAACATTGCTTTATTTTATAAACAAATTAACAAATTACTAGAGCTTAAACTTATGAATATATACTAATAGATAAATCTTAAAAAACTAATAATAGATAAATATAAGTTTCTAAAAATATCATATGATTATCATATGATTAATATCCTGTATTTAATATATAAACACACAAGTCAAGTACAAATAGAGAAGAAGAAAGGCAAGTTGATATTGCTTCTCAAGAATTGTTCAAGAGAGAAAATTATACCTTTTCAATTTTTATATTAACACATTATAACGCAAAAAGCAGAAGAGGAAAGTCTGATCAAAGTAGCAGTTTTTTCGAGAAAAAGAACCTTTTGTTTGTTGTGTGTAAAGATTCTAGTTAGTTTGAAAGCAAAAATATGATTTTAATATTTGAATCTGAAGATTTGAATGCCTTATCGACAAATATCTTATTACTCCAAGAGTTATTCAAGTGAGTATGAATAGTAAAATTCCTAAATCATCTTACTAGCAATATATTTATTTTCAGAGATATTTTGTTGGAAATAAAAAGGCAAAGGAGACGTATTCATGTGCGTTTGGAGAAGGAACCGACACAAAAAGTATGGGGATGAAATTGCGAGGCTTCCTGTTAAAAAAGTTTTTTGTATGAAAAAGATGTAGTCTTTAATAAAATCCAAAATACCTTATAAATATTGTTTTATTTTATAACCAAATTATTCCTAGGTTAAACTTTATATACTAATAGATTAAAAAACTAATAATAGATAAATCTAATACAGTTTGTATTATAATAGGTAAAAAAGACTCTTAGAGGTACAACAACAAACGTAAAATTATTCAGAATCGGAAGAATCTGAATAGACTAAATTTTTAAAACATTGATTAAATTCGGCAATGTCAATATCTGTTTGCGGTTGTGCACAATATTGTCGTGCACCCAAAAATTGAGCAGCGGGAATCTTATATTTTCCCGAAGAACCAAAATTGTTTGATTTTCTGATAACACTTCTCTTTAGAGTCGTAATATTTCTTTCGATCGATGCATTTACCAAAGGACATATAAGTAATTGAGCAATTTTTCGATACTTTTCCAATAAGATATTTTCATCCGATATAAAATAAATAATTAGAGGTCCGTTATAGGTTGCATCTACGATGCCTGTTCGTATAGTTCCTATAGAATTCGTAGAGGATCTCGCAATAATTTGTCCATAGAATCCTATAGGAATATTTACTTTTTCAATCAGTTCAATCTTTGTAGCTTTCCCTGCGGGACAAAATGTGTCGTGTTTAATACAAAGATCGAAACCTGCATCTGATTTGTATGCTTTCCAACAAGAATTATTTCCCGGAATAATTATTTTCGAGTTGTCATCATCGTCGTCATTAATTATTTGAATTGCTCTTTCTATACGTACATACAAGTCGGAAAAGTAAGTTTTATCATACATTTGTGGATAATGAGGTAAAAAGACATATTGGTTGAAAAGGTTGTATTTGGATAATAAGGTGAAAAATTTAAATTGAGTCTTTACATATTTTACGGCTGAAATTAAATCTATCTCTTGTATTTGCATACTTTTCCAAATAATGTCCTTAAGATTGTACTTATTAGGGATAACAATTACCGATGGAAATTGTTCAAATATTTCTGTTGGAATTTCCTTTAAACAGTCAATGATATTCTTTTCATCGAAATTTTCAATCGAGTCAAATATTAATGAAAAATACAATTGAGATAGTGGTGAACGTTCAAATAGTCTATAATTTTGTTGTTGTTGCATTTTATTCATAATTGTTAATGTGTGTAGGTTTTGTCTAAAAGTCTTTAATGATTCCCTACTATTTTCATGTTTAACATCATTATAGAGGTGTACGTTTTCAAATCTCTTGAGAAATTTGAGTAGTCCCATATGTGTAAGACCATCCAAAAATATATTTTTAGCAAGTGGAAATTTTTCCTTAGGAGTAGGAGTAGTAGTAGTATTAGTAGTAGTAGTAGGAATTGTTGTATCCATATCAATTATTAGATTAGATGAAGATGTTGTAGGCATGGTAGATTCAACGTTTAAAGAGGACATACTGCAAACAACAACAATTCAAATTAGATATGATGTATAAATATAAAACCTGTTAAACTCACCTGTTTAAGTAATTATACACACACAAAACAAAATATATGTTGTGAGAGAGGAAAACGCAGACAATTGCTTGTATTTACCAATTCAATCTTTTTATAACATAAAAGAGAGTTCAAAACAGATAAGAAGGTTAAAATTTAGCAGATAAGGAATAAATTCAAATACATTGAATGTACAATATAATTAATATAACTCGTGTTTTATGCAATGATAAAAGTATTAGCAGTATGTAGTTAAAAATAACAAAAACAACAACTTGTACGGAAAAAGGCTTTATTAAGTATAAAAGAGAAAACTATAATGATTTAACAACAACAATTTTCAATTTGATCAATGTAGGGTTTCATTTCTTGTAAAAAGGTGGGACTGATTCCTCGTTGAAATTTTTGAATAAATTTCCAATTAACTCGTTCTCTATGTCGACGGATAAAATCTTCAGTCAAGTTTTGATGGATACTGATGGCATTCCAATCCAACATTCCGGCAAATTCCTCCATAAATCGTTCGTTTAATTGCTGATATTGGGAGATAAGTTGCCAATTGATTTTATTGATACAAGTTCGTATTAGATCTTCGTCTAAATGTTGTTTTCGTGAAATGATGTTCCAATTGACAAAATCTTGAAAATAAATGATAAATTTCGCAGGTAAATCGGGAAAATTGGATATTTCATTCCACCAAGCTCTTAGACAAGCCATTATTTTTAGAATGTATGTGTCAATAGCAAGTATACAAATAATATGATTGTATTTGATGTATGTTTTTATATATAATTAACAGGAAATGGATGCTATCTGTTTCCTTGTCTTTCGTTTGCTTCTCTCTCGATTCCTCGTTCTTCTTTGCCAAAGGAAAGAAGGTAAGCAGGTACGTTCTTTGCTCCATCGTTCTGTTTGATTCGATCTTTGACCACACATGACAAGCATTTTTGATTTCGTATTTCACTTTCACCTTTACATTGTGGACATTTTACTCGTACAATAACTGGCATTTTTGAATGAATGATATGATGTGTGTATTAATGAAATGTTTTATACAAGTTATCTCTCCCTACTATTTATAGTTGTAATTGATAGAAGCATGGAAATTAGGCTATTTTTCCTATATACAAAATTAATTAAACAATATGTACAATATTTACGTATTCTAACTCGATCTCGATAGTAACTATTTATATTTTTGTTAACTGTACATCCACATTTTAAACAGTTAAATTTTACATTTTCCATATTTTTTAGGGACTTCAAGAGGTTCTCGGGAGGAGAACACGATCTCTATAAAAACAGATGCTAAATAAGTTTTTGATTCATTTATCATTCGCTCATATTGACCACACTAATGTTCTCTACCTGTCTATTGTTTGTTCTCGTTATTGTTGTTGTTGGTCAAAGTACAAACAACTACGATGCTGATGTCAATAATTCTTGTAATCAAAATTATGAATATTTATTAGAGGATTATCATTCACTTTATAATACCAGTTTAAATTTGTATCAGGAATGTATTAAGTCACTGGACAATTATATGGATTTATACGATAATGAACAAGCTGTTAATGATATTTGTATGGGAAAAATTCTAGAATACGAATACCTGGCTGCGAATTTAACAATGTCGTTAAATTATACGAAACATATTGCACTGCTCAAGGAAAATATCAAATTGGAATCGGATTTGTATTTATTGAGAACCAATCTAACGGAAACATTGCAAATTTGTCAAGAAAAATACAAAGTAGCATATGTCGTAATTGCCGATTTAAAGGAGGAAATTGAAAATTTTAAAAGTAATTTGACCGATCTGACTCGTGAAATCTATCAGTTAGATAACGATGTGTCCAAATGTCAAAAGGATTTAAAACAACAGAGGAAAGAAGAAACGAAAATTTTCGTAAATCTAAAAGACTGCTTAGAACGAGAAGAAGTACTTTTGGACTCGAAAGACAAATATATTATTCGACTGTCGACGTGTAGAAGACAAAATAGAAAATTGCGAGAAGGAGAAAGTTAAAATTTAATTTGGTGCATTTGAACTACTCATTGCATAGTAATATAATTTATCATTGTATGTGCTACTCTTGACATTATCTGCATGGAATTTTTTACTTATTTATGTAGTAGTTGTTGGAGAGAAACACACAGAGTTCCATATGCAAATTATCAAAGACCTCGAACTCGAATACGGGTTTATTGTAATCAGTGTGCTCGTATAACTATTTGGTATCTTCTCGAGGAATAACAAATCAGTATCTTGGAAATAGTCTTAGAAATAACAATTGCTGCTACCATGAACTTTACTTATTTATGTAGTGGTTGTTGGAGAGAATCGAAAAGTATACCTTTTCAACCACATATAGCTCAAGTAAATTTAATCATTAGACGTAATAATTCTGTTCGACAACTTCGACCTCGACTCAGATTACGAGATTATTGTTATAAATGCGAACGAACGACTATTTGGTATCTTATCGAAGAATAATCTCAGGAAATCACATAGTATGTAATTAGTTAATACTTGCAAAATTGTATTCAGTTATAAAATAGACGATATGTTTAAGTAATAACATGTTTTTTTATTAACTTTACTAAATAGTACAAATAAATAAAACACATCTATCACATTTTATGATGATTCATTTCGGTCTCTTACATTCTTGGTTTCATTTTCCAATTTGTTCTTTTGTCTTTCCAAAGTATCTTTTGGTATATAGCCTAGACTACGTACAGTTTGCCATGAAGCCTCTTTGTAAAATCGAGTACAATTGGCACAATAAGTATTCTGATTATAAGATTTATGACCCAAATATGTTATTTTACTTTGACATGAAGGACAACTTGTTGAGGAATTCATTCTTTATCGATTTCTATATTATTATTAAAATTATTTCATTTAAACCTTTTTGATATAACGAATCAAGACAAATTTTAAAATTATTTTATTTTACTCCTACTACCCAAGTCATTTTCAGTTGAAACCAATATTAAAATGAATAACTAAATACTTTCATGTATCTTATATCTAACTATTATTCGTAAATAAAACAAAGGTAAATGTTTTACAGTTTATTAGTAACTTGAAAAACTTTTACGTTTACAAACTATAAGGTATATTTATTACTTAATATATAGGATTTTATCCCTGGATACTTTTGAATCGCATCCAAAAATGTCTTTTCATCCTCTGCACTCTCGGCCTCTACGTGTAGATACCTTATCGGTAATATCCAGGTAATTTCTTCCAATTTGGTAGTTGGTACTTCATCCCCGTCCAAGAATACATTTATTTGATTAGTATTATTTACAATTTCAATTTTATGCACACCACGTCTGTGAAAGAAATAAAAGATATAATAATCTATATATTAAATCAGTCATTAAAATCAAAGCTAAATATATAAGTAGTAAATTATATGAAACAATACTCACACGAATAAGTTTTTTATTAATATATATAACGTTTTGATAGGTAACACTTTAATGTCTTCAGATTCAAAAATTATCAACATTGTTAAAAGCAACTATTTGTTTCACTACACAACAAATAAATTTGATTGAAATTTTAATGCTTATATAGTAAATACAGGAAAAAAAAATAAATCACGTCATTTGATATTTGTGGAAAATTTATGTGACTAGAGCAATAAATTAATGATATCTTGTTTACTTAAAAACCTTATCAGACAACATATTTGCTTATTTTTAATAGACTAATTGATTCTCATGACGACTATGTATGATGTGATTAAATCCCCTATATAATAGGTGTATAGAAAGGTATTAAAATCAATACAAAATTCATTCGTCTAATAGTTACTTGCTCCAATACTTAATAATGTCGCTTTTTAATGAAGAAGAAATAAATGCCAACAACGTTATTAAAAGAAATATAGAGTTACTAAGACTACTGGAATTAAGGGAAATGGAAATTGTCGAAGAAGAGGAAGAACATTTACCCTTAAATTTATTAAGAGAAAAATTACTACAACAAAAAGTTCAAGTTGATGAAAATGATGATGATGATGACAACGATGATGAAATCCCACTTAGTAAATTAAAGGAAAAATGGTTAAAGGAGAAAATGGATGAGGATGAACAGATGATTGAACAAACAGAGAGTGAAATGGATGTGGATGATGATGATGATGAATATTTAAGTTGGGAGGATATAATTAAATTAGGATATCAGATATTATAGTTTAGATGTTAGATATTTTATAAATACCTTTAAGAAGAAAATAGATATTATTATAGTTTAGATGTTAGATATTTTATAAAATACCTTTAAGAAGAAAATAGATATTTCTCTCGTATAAAACTTTTGTTTTAATAATTGAAACTTTTCTAGAGACCTAAATACAAAAATAAGATTAATATTGAAATCATTTCAGGTAAACAATTTTTGTGGAGAGGTCATATTATATATGTTTGCTTTGTAAAAGTCGTATTAGTTGTAAAGTAACTGTGACACGATGAAGTTGGCTGTTCTCGATATTCAGGGATTTAACTTTTTATTTGCTGCCGATGATGATAATCATGATGTGTATGTGGAAGAATTCCATGCTAAAGAAATTACTATATCAAATGTTTTACAGACAAGTCATTATGTATTGAAACCCAAAATACCCTTTGCTCAATTATCTCGACTCAATAAAAGAGCTGTTTGTAAGACTGAAAAGGAACTTGGTTTACGATATTCTTCCGGCTATGTAGATTACAAGCAAGTTGGAGAAATTTTAGATAGAGTACTGGACAATATTGATGTATTGTATGTAAAAGGAAAACATGTTTTTCGATTCGTTCAAGACAACATTGCTGCTTCTACTACTACTAATTTGCATACTAATCCCAATTTCAAGATGATTGATATAGATACTTTAAATGTATGGAACATGCCAACATTTAATCCTACAAAACCTTCCTGTTTAGATCATAATCTAATTTACAATGCTAAAGTTCAATGTAGTACTACAAATTGTACGACACTATTGGCATGGCTTTCGATATTCATCCCATAATATCAACATCATATGTGTTTAATAAATTTTTTAAGGAATTTTTCCAAATGTTAAAAGAGCGAGTTTAATAAATATTTTCAATTTCAAACATGTGTGTTTTATTATTTCCTATTTAAAATACTAAAAGTATTAAGAATATAAGGACTTTATACTAGAAAAACAAAACATTAAATATTTAAGGATATAAGGACTTTATTAAGACAAATATACATATATCTATTACTTAAAAAATAAAAGGTAATAAGAATTAACAAGGAGTTTCTAATGGTTGCCTCTTTGTTCTCTTTGTCGTTGTTGGTATTCTCGTTCCCCAATCGGTCTTGGAATTATCGATTGTACATGTTTATCTATAAGATCATGTGTACCAGTCTTCCAGATATCCTGACATTTCGAATGCATTCCTTGTTGTCCCCCTGAAAATAGATCGTTATCACGAACACCACATGCTATACATCCTCCATTTTGATATAAACCGACTCCACTTAACAATTTACCAGGTGTTAATTCGACAGCATTACGATTAATCCAAAGTCCATTTCTTTTTGTTACTACATATAATTGTTGACGATCTTCACTCATTGTTTATTTGATTTTATGTTTATCAAATACTGACTATTACCAAACATATCCATTTAAATATACCTATCCCTTCTCAATCGTTCTTTTTTTAACCTTATCATCAAGAACTTTATAGGAGAATCTCAGTATAACACATTAAATTGTCAAAGATTTCATCTTATTTGCAAAATGAATTTATTCAGTCAAGATGATTTAGTATATAAAACTTGTAGAAAAATTGATGATTTTGTCAAGAAATTAGCATGTTGTTGTGAAACAAGGATTCGACTAATATCTTATCGAGAATATTTAACACCTTTTATCGATCGCAAACAAGTTACGACAAATAATTTAGAAACACATTACGTATCATGTGTATGGTCACATCCTGGAGTTCGAGAAGGACCCGATACATGTGAATGTTTCCATGTTAATATGGTACTAAGACGTGTCAATGAAGAATTGTCAGAGTTGTCGACATCAAACAAATGTATCCAATGTAGTATTTATTGCAATCATAATAAGAATAATAAGTTAATTGAACAATTATCTAAACTAGTTGTAAATCTATCGAGCTGTTTTAAAAAATAAATTTTAATACAATGTTAAATAAAATTACCATCTAAATATATATTTATAAAACTAATATAAAATTTCTCTGATACTTTTACTGTTTTTCCAATCACCAGATTTTATATTGCAGATTGTTTTTAAGTAATAGCGCTAATTAAATCATAGCAAATTTTCCAATCACTTTGTTATTATAAACATGTTTTCGACATTTATCTCTTTAAATTAGTTTTTGTTATTTTTGTCTATAGCGACTAGTCGACTCCATACATCATTATTTAGATAAGTGGTAATTTTCCAAATTAAACTATTTTGTTGAATTTATACTGATAAACGTGTATAATTAGTATATGTTTCTAAAAAATACATATCAGATGATTTGTATTTATTATTATATAAACACATACATGTCTTATGTCGAATCAATTACAAGTTATCAACATAGTGACATATAACTGATTTAATCTCTTTGGAAATTTTAAAAAATAATTCCTAATTTATCGAGTTAAAACAGAAAATTGTCAAATCATACACGATGACAAGTTCTCAATATTCATATAAGCTAGTACTAAAATGTTCACGAAGTGGTGCAACGTTAAAATTTTGTTGGAGTGCTGAAATGGTACAACTGAAGAGCTGGTCCCTGATGTTAACTCAATTAAGTAAATCAAAGTGTAAAAATTGTCTACAACCTTTAATTATGCAAACTTATTATAAAAACAAGCCTTGTGCATTGGTCAGACCAGTACATGAAAATCTGTTCATAGGCAAGAAAGAATATGAATGGCTCAGGGACACACTACTTCATATGGGTCGCAAATGTCTTCGATATACAAGTCGAATTAATGTATTAGCAGGAATGAGCGGCCCGTATTCAGCTAAACTGAAGATGGCAGCCTCCACTATACGTAAACGTTCCCACCAGGATGATTAATGTATTATAATAATTTTAATAGTAGTGTAGTAAGATTTTAGTTAATTTTATATAGAGATTTTGTATTTTTTAAGTATTTAAGTAAGTCAATAATTTAAAACAATTTGCTTTTTAGTAGACAAATAATATTGATATTATATTTACAACCTATTTCTTAGTTTATTCTTATTAGTCAAATCTTTGTTCTTTTGGAAACAAATTTTGATTCATACAAATATCGACTAAGTAGTGATAGTAACTTTAAAACAAACAAAACAGCACAACCTATTTCTTAGTTTATTATTAGTCAAATCTTTGTTCTTTTGGAAACAAATTTTGATTTATACAAATATCAACTAAGTAGTGATAGTAACTTTAAAACAAACAAAACAACCTTTACGTGTTTACATTTACCTACAACGAAATATCGTAAATTTATTGGTCTTTCAATTATTTTTAATGCTTTCGAATCTACTTTTTATCAACTAATTTTAACAATTCTTATCTGTTTTTGTTGAACTCTCTCTCATTTATACATACTAATAAGCATTTCATAATTTTTAGTCAAATAGTTATTTAGTAAAGCATATAATATTGCAATTTGTACTTTATCCAATACATTTTACATCCTCTTATCGACAAAAATTTGATCTTTCTTATCAAATTTGTTGAACTCTCTTAACAACTGGTTTTTGTTGGTATCATTTCGTACCAGGCAACATATTATTTACATCTTAACATTTTAGTTAGTTTTATTGTATATTTTTGTACTTTTAAGTATTTAAGTAAGAATCTAAAATATTAATTTATCCAATACATTTTACATCCTCTTATCAACTAATTTTAACCTTTCTTATCTGTTTTTGTTGAACTCTCTCTCGCATTTATTTAATATTTCTAATCAAATATATAGTTATTAGTAAAACATAACATTGCAATTTATATTTTATCCAATACATTTTACATCCTCTTATCGACAAATATTTGATCTTTCTTATCAAATTTGTTGAACTCTCTCTCATTTAATTTAGGTTTTTGTATCATTTCGTACCAGGCTCTACATTTACATCTTAAGATTTTAGTTAGTTTTATTTATAGAGATTTTATATTTTAAGTATTTAAGTAAGTAGTTTTTCAAATTTTCTCCAAGGTATAGAAGAATAGTTGTAAAGATTTTTAAACAAATTAGACGAGGCAAATTCATTGGTATTAATATATTTATTAAATCTGTGTTCTCATACTTGTATGTTTTATTCTCCTCTCTCGTTCCCACACAACGAGTCAAAGGCTCAGCTCATTTTTAACAAATATTTTACTAAGATTTACAATACAACGAGACCAAATTATACTTTTGTTAGGCTCAACAAAACCTTTTACAAAACTAGTAACAGATGACTCGAATGAATTATTTTATAGTTTCTTGTATCTACTTTATTTTAGTAACAATTTGTAGAATTTATTAATATATTGTCTTAAATATCTGCTCATACTTGTATTTTATTCTCCTCTCATAATACGAGTACAGACTAGGCTAGGATCATCTCTCTCTCTACATATATATTTTACTAAAATTTACAATACAACGAGACCAAACTAAGCTCAACAAAACTAACTCTTTGTGAAAAACAAACAACAACTTTTACTCTTATACGGTAAAAGGCTAGGCTCATTTAATATTTTACTATTATTATTATTATTACAAATCAAAAACTCATTTGAGATTCATTTAAGCTCATTTCGTACTTATTTTACGATTCTTGACAAATATTACTTATTTAATTTGCTTTCATCTCATATAACATATTATAGCAAAATCCAACGAGTTCACAACATTTCAACGAGCTCACAATAAGCTCATTTCATATCACTATAATAACTTGAGAACAAACAACAACTTTTGCCTTTAACTTTCCCACAGCCAAATAAATTTCTTGCTCTTTCAATTATTTGCATGGAATTTTCCTATTAATACAACTTTTTGCTATTTCTTACATTCTCACATACATTCACTCATCTCTTATCAACTATTTTTGACCTCTCTTATCTACTTTGATGACCTAACAAGTCACTTGTTTACTCAATTTTACTTCAAAAAGTACCATGAATCACACATTATTCATACTTTTTGTTTACATTTTGTCTTATCTTCGACATTTTTACCGACTTTTAGACGCCAAACAACATATTAGGGGAACATTTACCAAATTTTAACTCGAACATACAACCTAATAAGGTCTTTTTGCTCACATTTACTACTGAAATATTACTTATTGATCCACTTTTACACAACGAGCCTCCACACAACTTCTCCTCTAACAGAAGTTTACAAAGTTTTTAATGAAGTTAAGATACCCTGTTTCCACATCTACTGGACTTGTGACGTCATTGACGATCACTTCTTGCAGACTATCTACCTCTAGAAAGACATTTGCAAACATCTAAACTTGACAAAAAGGCACTGTTCAACAGCCACTGGACAAATTTTAACTCATTGACGACTACTTCTTGCACTTTCTTAACTAATAAGCTTACACACATCTAACATTAAAACACCTCTTAGACAAATTTTATTTTACCAAAAAGGCACTGATTCAACATCCACTGGACAATTTACGTCATTGACGACTACTTCTTGCACACTTCTTCTCATACACACTTACACCTATTCCCATCTATTTACACCTATCTTACACCTATTTACCTCTAATTTTACACCTTTTAGACAACTTATATTGCCAAAGAGGCACTGATTCAACATCCACTGGACAATTTACGTCATTGACGACTACTTCTTGTACAAATTTCAACTTTGCAGACTTTTCACATATTATTCACCAATCCTTTTTTATGTCATCCCAATAATTGCATTCTCTATTACGAATCCTATTTGGCTAAGTAGGATAAGTCCCCAGGTTTTGCAGTATTGAAACCAACTTATGTAGGTTCAAATCCTACTACAGACATGACTTTTTTTAACTTATTTAATTTAATACACAACATTTAACACACATTTATTCTAAGTCCCCAAGGTCAACAAAAGTGACAAAAAGGCACTGAGCTACATCCACTGGACAAATTACGTCATTGAACACTTCTTCAGATATTACAGGTAAATTACAGGTAACACAGGTATACAGGTACAGGTAATTAGGTGACAACAGGTACAGGTAAACAGGTAAACAGGTATACACTTCTTCAAGAAATTCACGAAATATGCCAAAAGGGCACTGTTCAACAACCACTGGACTTGTGACGTCATTGACAACTACTTCTTGCACAGATTTCAGCACTTCTTCTAGATTTCAGGACATTTTTCAGGACTTCTTGTAAAAGGTCAAGTAGAGGTCATGGACCACTGCTGAAGGAAAAAGTGGCCATCGAGGTGATCCAGAACCCCGCTTGTTATACTACTTATATATATATATATATATATATATATATATATATATATATATATATATATATATATATATATATATATATATATCGAGTGGCGCATAAGTAACGCTATGATTTATTTAATGAATAACTTTTTTCTTTCTGATTTTATTTAACGTTGGCGCTTATTAAAATTTAGAATATAGTTTGGAAATATGTTCACATTATGTTTTGAAGATAATATCTTTCAAATGGTGCCCATTGTTTGCTTCGACCTGACGTGCTCTTTCCAGAGCATTTCCCATAACTTTTCTTAGAATTTCAGGTCCCAGCGCCCTCACTTCTTCTCGGATATTCGCCTTAAGCTGTTGGATGGTTCTTGGCTTATTGGCATATACCTTAATCTTTAGGTAACCCCAAAGAAAAAAATCGGGAGCCGTTAAATCGGGCGAACGCGGTGGCCAGTTAAAATAAGAAAAAAGCGATATTATTCGATCGGCAAAAATTTCGCGCAGGAGAGCCACAGTTCTCCCAAACTACTTGACATAGAAAGTTGAAATTTGGTACTAATATAGGAATTGATGGCCTCATGAGACCCGTGTAGTTTTGAAAGTTAAATTTTTTACTTGAGGAGTGAAATCGGAAGTGAAAAAAAAATTTTTTACTAGGTTATCGAGTGTGGTGTCAAATGAAAGCTTGTGAAAACATGAGTAAAAAATATATATATAATGTAATACTTGCGCACACTTTTCTTTGTATTATTTTTAAAAAATCGCTGTTCCCCTACCTTATCTCGAAAAGTACTGATCGAAAAATTTTGAAAAAATTCTGGAATATTCTCCACGGGGTATAGATTGAACGAAAATTATCACGAGTGCATTACCTTTAATAATTTATCTGGTATATAAAAAAAAAAACAAAAATTTCGAGGTCATCAGTTTTCAGTAAAGATTGGAAACAAACTTTGTTGAAAACTTATTTGGGGTGTGTTTTGTGAAGTCACTGATCATTTAAAACCACCGTAACAAAATTTTTTATTTTAAAAGCAATTAACGTACGGAACACTAATTGTGCAAGTTCAACTTGCACTTGACCGTTTATTTTTTTCTGTTATAGTTGGTCAATAAAGTTGATAATTTTGAAAAAGTTCATCAGCAATTCTATCGGCTACAAAGAGCAGAGAGTTAGTTTAGCACCCGAATAAAAGAACTATAGCAACCGTTTTACAACACACCATTAAAGTTAATTGTTATTTACGGTACCAGGTGGTTCGTTTTTGCCAAATCGAGTACGCCATCGGATTCCTAGTAAAATTCGGCATTATTAATCATATTTTGGGTCAATGTCTTAAGAAATTGCAAGTAATGTTATGAAAAAATCTAGTTAAATAAACAAACAGTTCATAAAATTAAAGAAGAAAAAAATAAATAGGGAACTTGTTCTATGTAAGAGTGATGTTTGGTGATTTTTATCTCGTTTTTGTTCATTTAAAAATCTAAAATAGGTTGAGGAATCGTAGCTCTCAGTAGTAGGCAGGATCAAATTGGAGCGGCTTTCCGACGTTTCGTCTATAGTTTTCTCAGACACCTTCAGGGTGCTTTACTTTTCGCATTAAAACATAAGCTCAATATTCACAGGCGACGCACTGTGGGCCAGAAATCTAATTTTTCGTTCAAAATTGTCTAGAGCTCTCAAGTATTCACGAAATCAAACATTTTTTTAAAAAATACTCGTAAGCGAATTCTGGACAAATTTAAGAAAGCCGATTTACATATAACCTCACAATTTTTTAAAATTGCCAAAAGCAGCATCAAACCGAGAGGTGAAATTTTGAAGTTCACGTGATTTCCGGTTTACTCGTTCAAAACTGGTTCATAGGGGGTTTCTGGGGTCGCTGAATTTATTTTTGGTGTCATTTTTATCATATGCCCTCTTTTGAGGTGTGAAAATGGAGATTGGAGGGGGAGAAATTCGCGTTCAAAACTGGTTCCTCGGGGGGGTTCCTAGGGTCGCTGAATCTTATTTTAAGCTAATTTAGATGAATATCGTAATTTCTTCCCCTCCAACCCCCATTTTCATCCCTTAAAAAGGTGCATATGATACAAATAACCCCGAAAATAGATTCAGCGACCCCAGAAACTCCCGATGAACCAGTTTTGAACGTAAATTTGAAATCACGTGAACTCCGAAATTTCACCTCCTGGTTCCGTTGCCATTTTTGAGGTTATATTTTGCAAATCGACTTCCTTACGTTTGTCCGGAATTTTGAAAAAAAAATCTGATTTCATTAATAATTGAGGGCTCTAGGCAATTTTGAACGAAAAATCAGATTCCTGGCACACTGTGCGACGGGTGTTCACTTGATTTGCACGATTTAGAGTAATAAACGGTTTCCACTTGATGATTAAGACCGTAATGTAATGTTGCTAGGGTGTACGTAAGACATATTGTGAGACTTTAAATAAACTGCGTCGTGCAATCCAAAACAAAAGACGTGACATGCTCAGATGGATCGTTTTCTTTCACTACAATACCCGTCCACACGCGACTGACCTAGCGTTCAGTGACTACCATTTGATCCTGCACTTAAAGAAGCACCTTGGCAGTCACTGCTACGTTACCGACGACTACCCTAAAACGGCCGTGCTGCGGTGGTTAGCAAACAAGGCTGTAGTGCCTTAATATAGGTGGAAGTAATGTTGAAAAGTAGATTAAGGTCTGAGCGTTCACGTAAAAATAAAATTGTTTAAAAAATGACCTTGTGCTTTTTTAACATCAGAACGGTACTTACTATAAAAACGAGCCTCGTATGTTAAGGATATCTTAAAGAGAGAAGAAGAAATAGTTGTACGAGGGCTACCTTTTAAGTGTTTACAAAAACAGTGGTACGGAAGGTTTCATTGTTTCTTAAAATATTCGCCTTTAAGATTTATACGCTTTTGCATGCTTTCGAACCAATTCTCGAAACATTTTTTCCACTGTGAAGTTGGTACTTCAAAAATATGGTTTTGAAAGGTTTCAACAGCTTCTTGAGGTGACGAAAATCGCTGCCCACGCATTTTTTTTGACATTTGGCTAACAAAAAGAAGTAACATGCTGATCCTCTTCAATCATACTACGCACACCATCGATGTTTTTTTGGCACAATAACCGATTTTGGTCGACCTTCACGAAATTCATCGCTGATGGAAGCACGACCATGATGAAATTCTGCAAACCGTCTTTTCTGAGGGTGATTCATGACCAAAAGTTGAACGAAGCGATTCAAGGCATTGTTGTTGAGTTAGACCTTTACTAAAATCGTAAAAAATCATCCAGTGAAATTTCCATTTGTTCACAAAACTGTTTTTTTTTTTTTTTTTAAACACTCACCGTAAACAAACTACTCGGCCAATTTCTTAGCTACCAATGTTTTAACAATAACAAATGTCAAATTTTACAACAACGGTACTGTCACATCTCAATAGCGCCATCTTGTGGTTGTTGGAAAAAATTAAAAGGCTAACCCTCTTAATATAGTGGTCATCCCAATTCCCCAATTTCTGGGCGCCGAGTATTTTCATAAATAATGGTGGTCATTTTGACGAAAGTAAGATTTGATGTAAATTGCTGTGTATATTTATGACTGATTTTATAGACAACACTTTAGTGTAAGAGTAGACATTTATTTTACGATAATAATAATCTGTTTTCATTTTGTAATTTTAGTTTAATTAAAGATTCCTTCCAAACTTTTGGACGTATATATGTGTAGGTGTAGAGCCTTGGCCAAGAGTATTGTCACCTATACTTTTGATCAAGACTTGTCTTTTTCTCTAATGGCTTCCATGAAAAAGGAACGTTGAACCTAATCATTGACCTTTGAAGTTACGGATAATGTATCCTTGTTTAATTTTTTTTAGGATTTGCCCTTCAAAAAGGGAGATCGTATGGAAGTGCTGGACGAATCCGAAGGTGACTGGTTGTTAGTAGAACATTTACATTCTGGAAGAAAAGGGTATATTCCGGGCAATTTTGTAGCTCCAGAACTTAGTGTTGAAAGTGAAGAGTAAGTATTATCTATAAGCTATTATATTGGGATGTACCCGCTCGTTATGATATGAACCTTATGTTATATATTATTCTCCGTAATTTTTTTTTTTTTTTTTGGATCTAGCACACGTGGTACAGGGAAGTCCCTAAAGCGCTACAGAAGCGACACGTGTGTGCGGAGAAAGCGATTCACGTTGTTCTTAAATCGCTGTGAATTGTACTCTGTGGGAAACACAGTCCTGGGCAAATTATTCCAAAGGGATGATGTTCTCCATATAAATGAAAAGCGTTGTACGAGGAGTAACAAGCTGAACCTCGTACGGATGTGAAGTATTAGCGTGACGTGTACTTCTAACATGCACCGCTCTGGGAGGAATTAAGCGGGCCACATCCTTCGAACACTTTCCATGAAAATACTTGTAGAATAGGCTCAAGTCGCCAACCGTTCTTCGATGTTCCAGCGAATCAAGGCCACCTGTCAGTTCCGGGTCTCCAATCAGACGAACAGCTCTTCTCTGAATAGAATCCAACAAATGCAGTGTATGTTTGGGAGCGGAGCCCCAAACATGGGAGCAGTATTCCATAGTTGGTCGAATCTGAGCTTTGTAAAGAATTAACAGTTGTTGTGAAGTGTAAAGCTTTCTGGTTCGAAATAATATTCCCAACTTCTGAGAAGCTCTCCTTGCTATGCCTGCAACATGTTCATGCCAGGACATATTTGCTCCCAAATTAACGCCCAACAATTTGAGTGACGATGTTAGGGGAATGGAGTGCCCCGACATAACTATGTCGGGTCCAGCAACGTTAAATTTTTTTAGAAAAAACTGCCGAGAGTAGAGACAGTATGGAGGCACACCGGCGTTGATAGTGAAGGTGTTAGAAAACGCTCTTTGAGGAAACATGAGAGCCACAAATAGAACTTTTCAGACATACCATAAGAGCGTACTTTAGCCAACAGTCCATCGTGCTAAACACGGTCGAATGCCTTGGATATGTCAAGAGCAACCGCTCGAGATTCTCCAAAGTGTTTAGTTGCGTTGTTCCAAACATGTGTTACATAAGTCAGAAGATCTCCTGTTGATCTATTTTTACGAAAGCCATATTGGTGATCGCTAATAATGTTGAATCCTTCAAGATATTTTAGAAGATGCTGATTGATAACCTTTTCCATGACTTTCGATATTATTGAAAGCAGTGCCACTGGTCGGTAGTTATTTAGCAAGGTCTTCTTGTCTTTTTTAGGTATCGGCTGAACTGTGGCACATTTCCAGCAGGAAGGAAATATTCCCTTTCTGTAGGCTAGGTTGAAAAGTCTACAGAAAACTGGTGTTAGTTCCCTCGCACAGTTCTTGAGAACTATGGCAGGTATTCCGTTAGCGCCAGAAGCCTTTTTGGTGTCTAGCTTCATTAAAATACGCTTTATGATACGCTGTCTGAAGACAACATGGGGGGGGGGGGGGGGGAATAGTAGGTAGTGTTTGTCCTTGGAAATCGACAGTAGAATGTGAAGAGTTCAGCCAAAAAGTTCGCTTTCTCAACAGGTGTTGTTGCAATAGAATTATCTGGCCGTGTGAGTGGTGGTATGGTGGATTTGGTAAAATTTTGACTAACTGCCTTAGCGACTGACCAAAAGGACCTGGAATTGTTGGAACAAGCGAGAAGTTTGTTTCTAATTCGTTGATTGTGTGCCTCCTTGGTTTCGTCGATAATTCCTTTGCCTCTGTTCCAGGCACGAACAAAGGTGTTACGATTTATGGTGTTAGGATTTTCACGCCATTGTCGGTAGGTAAGATGTTTAGAAGCAACAGCTTCTTTGCATTTTCGGTCAAACCAAGGCTTGCCGTTGGAGGGGTATTTTCTTCGAAAAAGGGATATAAGCTTCCATACCAGCCAAAATAACATCGGAGACTTTCCTAGAGCAGTCAGTTGGGTTGTCGGATTGAATATTTAGAATATTGCAAGCTTTAAGATTGTGCATCAATTTCCCTAATATCTATCTACATCATTATGCAACCTAAACGGCTAATATTAACTGTTTTAGTCATATGATTTTAAATATGTCAACCACCAAATGCCATTATAATAACGTTTTTAAAAACCGCCATAATTTCCTTTGTTTTTCAAATAAAAGAAATTAATAAACATTAGACTTTCAATTGACATTAAAATATTGGTTTTATTAACAAATTTATTTATTTTTATTTTTAAATTTAATTTGTTTTTACCACGAAAAGAACCTAAGAGGTTTGTTTGCACATGGTAAATGAGTCATTTATGAAAAAAAATTAAAAGCGAGCAAAAAAAAGTAAATCCCCAAATCGCTTCAACAGCAGCACTGGCGCGCATTCATGTTGCTCTTGATTCGCTGCGGGTTGTACTGGGGAAACGCTGCACTCTGGGAAAAATAAGACATTTTTTGGGCAAAAATCGAGACGTGGCTTACACTTTGAATATTTTTTCTTTTAAAAAATACTCGTGAACCCTTCTAGTTTACTCTTCAACTGCAGAATTTTAAATAAATTGACTTATTATGATTATATCTGATCATATATCGGTTATATGAACAAATACATATTTACCCCATATTAGGAATAGTACAAAATTCGACTAAATTTGACATTTTAACGTATATACTTAGATATATTAACCTTCTCAATTCGAATTCGAAGATAATTTAAAAAAAAGTCTTACTCTAACCTGAAAAAATAGCTTCCAGCTGCAAACATTCTTAATCGTAAAAATGGAACAGTTCTTTACTGCACAAATCTATCTGCATATGATAACTTTGTTCATTTTGATCCAGCTGATAAAGGACTGGCATCAAATTTGTCCCTGTAAATAACTTTCTAAAACCCACAAAGCTTAAGAGGTTACGCCACCTTGGTGCTCGAAAAAATATAAGCATAAAATATTTTTTTGACATTACAGTTGACATTACAATTTTAACAACAAATTTAAAAAAAAAAAATTATTAAAAAAATTTTAAAATGACGGAGATATGAACCATCTTGTAGGACCCTCTTTTGAAAATCCTTGCCACCGGTAGCAATTTTTTTCTCAGTCAGGAATCGTTTAAAAACTAAACAATACATTTTTTTATCGTTAAGAAAGGTCATAACTAACTGGCCACATATGAAAAAAAATTTAGAATTTTTTTTTGTAGAAGCGAGAGCCGTTCGAAAATAAATTCGGATTTTTCACAAATATTTTGAGCTTTAAAGATTATTAAAAAATGAACGGTGCATCCAAACGAAAAAAAAAAAAAAAACCATATATCAACTTCAAGATAATATTATAAGGAATATGTGGTATGAATTTTATCAAAATCGGTTCAATAGATCTCAAGATATTTTGTCCACGAGTTTGAAAGAAGTAGGTTCGAGAAAAACACACCGCGTCCGCGTCTTAAAAGTCTATACTGTTTTAATATTATCTTCAATCCGCGATTCCATTTTGCAAAGCTTGAAATAAGTATAAATAAGAAATCTAACCAAAAAAACATCGATTTTTTGAAAATTTCAAGGTGACGTAACCCCTTAAAAATATCAATATTCTTGGTTATTACACGTAGACTGAAAAGTTTTTGGTCTGACACATAGATGTCGCCCTTTTCAAAAAATCCATATGATTTTTAGGAAGTACCAACTTTCAAATGCTACGTATCAAAATTTCATGGCACTTCGACGATTAGTTTACAAGTTACAGTGGCTTTAGTGACGCTCCTCCAATCCCGTCGGAATTTTTCGTAAAATCATATTCTAATTAAAGTCCTTGAAAAACGCAAAAATAGCATTTTCTCGGCGGTTTTTTACTAATTCCACGCTCGATAATTCCTAATCTATCCATTTTTGGACTTTGTGTTCATGGAGACTTTTGATCAGAATGGCTTGAAGTATAAAAAAATACGACATTTTCAGCGGATTTGACCGGGTTCTAATTTCCATAAGATTAGTGCGGGGTTTTTTAGCAGACTTATGAATCCACCCTCGTAGTCGAAGTCACAAAAAAACTTGAAAGCCGACTAATGGTTTAGAGTTGCTGGCAAATCAATTTGAACATCTTAGAGGGCATTGTTAATTCCGTTTTACCGTGCTGTTAAGTTCTGCGATAATTGCGAAAAATAAATAATATAAAAGTGGGTCGTCCTATGTTTTAGCGCCATTTTACGCGCTCGCTTTATGAAGAGATCGTAAAAACTTAATTGCTGAGATAATTATTAATGAAAAGTATACAAAAAAGGGGTCTCGTTTAAAAACCATTAAGGGAATCGTCTCATTGCTTTAATTGCGAGGACTCGGTTTTGCACGGTTATCTGGAACTGGGTCAAAATGTAGGTTTATATTTCTCACTGTTACTTTTCACTGATAGAACTATTGTATTCGAAAAAAAAAAATTCTTTTGCTTTTCTTCGCGTTTTAGGGTTCCTAGATCACAAAAAACATATACTGGTAAGCAAAAAAATCGACTCAAACTATTGGGCTTCGTTTAATACGGATCCTAGTATTTAGTATTCTAAATGAAATTAAACGCATTACTTTGTTATTTGTCTCTTATTTTTTTTTTTTATTTATCTGTTGCTGCAGTTTCGTAGGTTTACTACTACATTCTTTTCAATATTTTCTTAAAACTTTTTACAAAAATTCCTTTTTCAAAGGTATATCTAAAAAACTTCTACCAGGTGTACAAGTATGAAATGCGGATTTTTTTTCTAAAAAAAACATGTTAAATTCGGAAGAATGATAAAAAGTGCTTTATTCAAAGTATATTCCATCGCTGGTTATACATTTTTCCCATCTTTCGGGCAATTTGTCAATACCACGCCAGTAAAAACTTCCCTTTTGCTGCGAACCATTCATTCGAGCCATTTTTTCACTTCTTCGTACGAACCAAAGCGCTGCTCAGCAAGTGCGTGACCCATCGATGCAAACAAGTGGTAATCGGAAGGAGCCAAGTCTGGTGAGTAAGCCGCATGGGGTAGAACCTCCCAGGTGAGTGCTTCCAACGTGTCGCGAACTGGTTTTGCCGAATATGATGGAGCATTGTCATGAAGAAAAATGACTTTGTGTTGCCTGTCGGTCAATTGTTGTTGGTAACGTTTAGTATTAACCGTTTCCCCAGGTTTTAACAGCACATAATAGACCACGCCCCTCCGGTCGCACCAAACACAGAGCATTGTCTTTCTGCCAAAGCGATTCGGTCTTGTGGTCGATGTGGATGGTGCGCCTGGGTCTACCATAATTTTTTGCTCTTGCGATTCTCAAAATAAATCCACTTTTCATCCCCTGTAACTATACGATGCAAAAACGATTTCCTTTTGTACCGAGCGATCAAAATGTCACACGTGTTTTTGCGCTTTTCCATTTGCCTGTCGTTCAACTCATGTGGTACCCATCTACCGGTCTCCTGAATCTTTCCCATCTCTCGTAGCCGATTGGAAACAGCTTATTGACTAATGCCCCATTGCTCGGCGAGTTGTTTTTGTGTTTGCGAATCATCTTCGTCCAACAATGCTTACAATTCCACATCTTCGTATTTTTTTGGTGGTTTTCCACGTTCCTTGTCTGCAACATCGAAGTCACCATTTTTGAAACACCGACACCATCGTTCCCACGTATCTTGCGATGGAGCATGTTCACCATAAGCTTCTCGAAGTAATCGGTATGATTCAACAGCTGTTTCCTTCAAATGAAAACAAAAATTAATGCTGTCCGCGAATGCTCTTTGTTCGGTATAACTTTCGAAATATTGAACACAACACTATGCACACACTTTTCCAATTTATCACTTGTACGCGTCTGACACTTGTTGATAACACAACAAAATGGCGCAGTGACAAATCTTTATAGCACAAACTGCATTGGTGTACTATCTATTGTCTGAAATCCGCATTTCATACTTGTACACCTGGTGAAATACGCCCCAGAGTTGAATTCTGAACATCTGTTTGATTATTTAATAGGATTGTATCTTTATTTTTATTGTGCTTGTAGATCTCTATAGCTTCTGAAATATTTAATTTTCTTTTTGTGCTTTATGTTAATATTTGTAGATTATTTATGTCTGGAAAAATATGATTTGTTTGATGAAAGTGGTTAGCAAAGTTGGAGTGTTCTTTGTTTAATCTAAAAGATGTTTGGTGTTTCTTCAAATCTAGTATCGAAATTTCTCCCTGTTTGGCCTATATAACAGCTATTACATTCTTTACATGACAGTTTATAAACTTCAGAGTCTTTGTATTTATGAGTTTTGTCTTTTACATTAAAAAAGAGGTAGGAAAGTTTTTGGGGTGATTTAAAAGCGATATTTATGTTGTCTTTTGCGAGTATATATGCAATTTTATTAAAAATTGGTCCGAAATATGTCATTTAGCGTTCATATACTTTTACAGATTATCATTTGAAAACCCATTCTATTCTCGTTCTAATAATACCAAATTCCATAGCATACCTTATGCTTTTTACTGATTAAAATGATTAAAAGGGGAAACAAGGAGAACGAGGATTGAGAAGAGAAGTAAGAGAAAGGGAAAATTAAACAAATTTTAAGTTTAACAATTAAAATTATTTCTAAAAACCAAAATCTATCTTTTATATTACCCTCTAATTCTTATTAGTGCTTCCAACCGGTTTTTCATGGATCGGATGAGCTTTTTCACCACTGTCTGTGGGATTCTTCCCCATTCTTCCGCCATCGCAACCTTTTAAGTCCCTCAGCGATGCAGGAGCTGGATTTCTGACTCGAACCCTTGTTTTGAGCTCATCCCACATGTGCTCAATTGGATTGAGATCAGGACTTCGTGCAGGTCAGTCTAATGTGGATATTCCCACTACTGCCAGGTATTGCCGTATCGATGCAGCAGCATGCGGCTTCGCATTGTCGTGGATTAGCACGAAGCTATCGCCAATAAACCTAGCGTAAGGAACGACGTGTTCTTGCAGGATCTCCTCGATGTACTGGTGAGTAGTTAATCCACCGCTACGAGTCTCATCAGCCACGAATACCAAATCGGCAGTGAGATGTTTCCCCACACCGTGACAGAACCTCCTCCATAGGCAACCGTTTCAATAAGCGCTCCCCAGGCCTCTTATAGACTCATTTTCTTCCATCACTGCCATGTAGGTACATTCGGGACTCGTCAGAGAATAAAACGGAGCGCCATTTCTCTAAGGTCCAGTCGACATGTTCTCGGGCAAATCTGAGTCGCGCTTGTCAATGGGCTGCTGTCAATTTGAGTCCATTAGCTGGTTTCTTTGGAATTTAGTTAGCTTCTTTAAGTCTTCTCCTGACAACCCGACCACGAACTTGTCGGAGCTCCTGCTGGACCTCAACGCCGGTCAAGTGACGATTTCTTAGAGTTGTGTTGACAATGAAGCGGTAGTCTCGCTCCGAGGTACACCTTCTTCTTCCTTATACTGGTTTTCGTGTAAAGGCGCCAGTCTCTTGGTAACGTCTGTAGACTCTGGAGACAGCTGACTGGCTCAAGTGCAGTTGCACAGCGGTTACACATTGGCTATATCCTTCTTGAAATAGGGCAATGACTTGTGCCGGTTCTTCCGTTTTTCAATAACATAATTAGTGAGCAGAAATGTTGACGGTTCAAGTTCCGATAAGGGAATGATAGGAAAATGGAGTTGCATGTATTTTATAGGGATGAATGGCGCGCAACGATTACGTTGCTCAGCGAGCAAAAACGGTTCTATTGAGTAAAACCTTTTTAATGGGTAAAACTTTTTAGAAATCCAGGTGTTTTTGGTATTATTCGAAAGAGTAGAAAATTAGCATTCTAACGATACCAAAAATAATACCACTGTTTAAAAATTAAAGTCAAGGATCGGTGTTAAGTGAAACAAAATCGTCGAATCCATTTTTTTTACTCAACAGTTAGTTACTCATTTCCGGCGGTCTGCCTGTCGGTCGATCTTTTGGCACGATAACTCTCGAACGAGATATCAATTTTAATCTTAATCAGTATACGACTAATGAGGGGATGAAGCCTATAGTTTTTGAGCGATATCGCTTAAGGCCTGGAGAGTGAAACGGAATAGAGGGATAAATTTTGTACGCTTTTAATAGCAAAATGGTTTTTTTGTTCAGAACAAAAAACAAATATTATGCATAAATGTTTATATGAAAATATAAAGGACTGAAAGATATGAGACGTTGCTGATGGTAAGGGCGAACTCAACAAAATGAAGTTTCGAAAAAATTAAATTTATAGAAAAATCTAAATGGCGAACTCAACAAAATATTGGCAAAATTAGGTTTTTATTATTTATTTATAATTTATTAGCTTTTTATTATTTACTTAAGTAGAATAGTGTATTCCGTGAATTTTTAAATGTTTTTTAAATATTTATTTGTGTATTTTTTTTTCATATTTTACTGTTCGTTTCTGATGCTACACTATCACCTAAAATTGGCAATACCTGGGAAAAAATTAGACCGGTATTAAAAATTTTGAACACATTTTATTTAATTTTAAGGTTATTGTTTTAATTAAAGGTTTTGTTATTACAAAATAGTTACTTGATACAACATACAAAACAGTGGAAATATGGTATTGAAACTAACATAAAAAAAAAACTAAAGAAAAGAAACAAATAATTAGCCAAGTTCAGTTGTAATCTATTTGGTCATCGTCCATAACATCTTCATTTTCGGTGCTCTTATTCGTTGCTGCGTCTTGAGAGGCTATAATGTTAGTAAAGTACCGACTTCAAGGTAGGGGAACATACGGTAACAAGTCCTGAATGTCCTTTAATTTGGGGGCTGGTATTTTAATGGGAGCACTGTAAAGTCTCGTCAGTGTTTCACTGGCCAAATGAAAATGATCAGGATCATAGTTTTTCACCTTGCCTTTTTGTAGTTTTGACTGCCGTTTTGACATCCAAATTGTAAGCAGAATGAATGTAGAAACCTTGCTTAAAGTTATTTGTAAATTCAAAGATCTTTCCATCTTTAAACTTAGCACCAGCCATCTGCATTTTAGTAATTTTCTTTTGAAAATTAGAGAAATTGAAAATCATGTCCTGTCTAAGTTGGACAACGCAAAACTGGTCTTTTCGGCGACAGCTTTCAATCATTAACTTCTTTTGAACTGCATATTAAACGTATCACGATAATAGTGCTGATTTACCGGGCTGTAACCAGGGTAATTTTCCGTAAGCCATTCATTGTAAAGAGAATAGAGCTTTTTAATATTAATCCAACAGGTAAGTATTTTCGATGAGGGCTTTTGGCGCGACTGTAATGACTGGTGACAGTAGGTAGTGACATGATGTGTTCTTTTACTTTAGAAAGATCGTCATTTCCTATTTTCTTCGCGGGTTCACACCTCCCCCTTTGATTCGTTGTAACAGTTCCAGTTCTGCTGGTTTTGTCAAGTACGACTCGAACGCGCTTTTCAGAGATGCCATGAATGTTATAAAATGCAGTACGACAAACTTCACGATTAGCATGATCAACAGTCACATTATATTGAATGCGTCTCAGGGTACGACTTGGACGCCCCTTTACGTAAGATCTTTTTACATCATTGCAGATCAACAATTTTGATAAGTAAGCATTCTGTAGATCATAGTTTCCAATTTGCCAAAAAGAGTCAAAAATATTGGTGACCAGTTCAGCGCCTATTTTCTCAAAACATCCACACTTGCAAGGAGGTCCAATTTTGCGGGCAACAACGTGCCTTTTGTTATTTCTTGAAATGTAAGCACTTCCTGAATTTCGTTTCAACTTACACTCGTTTTTTTTGCCAATCATTCATCTTAGCAGGTCTCTTTCGCGAATAACCCGACACAGCACTACCATCTAAATGTTGTACACTTACTTCACTACTAGAAGGTCCAGGTTGCGCCATACTTTTCTTAAAAAAAGAAGCAACAAAACCAAACAAAACATAAACGTATTAACTTCAAAATTAACTTGAACTAACACGCAGAAAGCGTAAAATTTCAAGTAAACCTCATTTAGTGACGCAATACCGGCGGTTGCTCCGCGCGAAATTGTTGAGTTCGCCCTTACTACCCGCCCGGCTATCGCCTGTTCGAAATTTTTCATTTATTTGATACTGAAATTTGAAGGCGAAGCAAGGGCGAACTCAACAATTAGACCGGTATGTGATGTAGGAAAAGTACTATAAAATAGAATTATATAAAAAAAAAAAATTGACTCAATGTTGAGTTCGCCCTTACTATCCGCAACGCCTCATATGAGGGAGGAGGTTAGAGGAGCTGTTTCATATATACTACCGTCAGAAAGTATTTGCCCACCTGTTATTTCAGTCCCAAGACAACAAAAACCAAGATAATATATTTTTTTTAAAATTTTAATGAATTATTATTTATTTTCACAGTATTTACAGCCTAGAAAATCAGAAAAATATTCATGACTTTCCAGGATTTTCCTCATCTGTGCGACCTCCTTTGTTTTTAATTACCGCTTTACAGAGTTTCGGCATTCTGTCCAGTAGTTTCTTCGGTTATTTTAACCCATTCTGCTTGTGAAAGTTCCCACAAGTGATTTTCTGATGTTGGATCGAGTTTTCGAACACACCTGTTTAAATGGTCCCACAGCAATTCGATGGGGTTCAAGTCGGGTAATTGTGGAGGCCAAGTCATCACTTCCTGGACGTCATCGGATTTACATTGGTAAAAAAGTTCTCTAATTTGTTTAGCAAAATGTTTAGGGTCGTTGTCATGCTGAACAATAAATTTCCCCTGAAAAATATATATACCAGAAGGAAGCATTTGAGTTAGCAAAATCTCTTGATACCGTTCTTTTCGCATGATTCCTTCTATCCTAAAGATTTTTCCAACTTTACCGTTGCCAAAACACGCTGAAGGGGATGGGCCGCTCCAGGTTTATTTGAGCCGTGATTTCTGGTGCGGTTAGGCGGCGATTACGTCTGCTGGAGATTGTTACAACTCTGTCTTCAGCGGGAATCGTTTTTCGAGGCCTTCCTGAACTTTTTTGGTTGAGAATTCCATGTTCCCCAGAACATTTTTTTACGCATATCACTCGCGATTTGTCGACTCGAGTGACCATTTTGATGTCTCGCAATTATCAGAGCCCGATTTTCAACGGAAACTTCTTTCGTTTTTGGCATTTTCACAAAACAATTGAGCCTGTATCAGTGACAAAGTACTGTTTGCGAATGGTTAATTTCCAAAAGGGCAATGGTATTTATAGCATACTTTTTATCATAAAATGTCACTAGGAATTTCCATAATCCCTAGAAACCTGAAATGAGTTCGTACTTCAACTGGAATTTTCAGAAATCGCCTCAAAACGATTATCATGCAAAACTTGGAAAATTTGTTCTAAATCGTTTTTAATTTGTGTTTTCACCAGAAAGGCTTATCTAAACAATTTTATGATGGACACTTGTTAAGAACAATTAAATTTACCTAATATAATAAAAGGGTTTAATTAGGTATTAAATATTGGCAGTTACATTGAAATTTTTCGGCGTTAGTAAATTTCACACCAAGACTACCTGCGCCCTTAATACAACAGGTAAATTCCACACTAACCTTATAAGGGTGCTTAAATCTTACAGGTAATTTCCACACCAAGCAAATATAATTATGCTTTATTCACCTAAATAAAATTGGACGGATTTGTTTTAAATCAGTCTTCATGGAAAATTTTAGATATTTGCAAAAATATATGTTTTTATTTCATAGTAGAATAAAACATGAAGTTTTTGCTAAATACATAAAATACAATTGGACAAATTTCCTTACATGTACTAGATAATGCTACAAACCTATAGGAGACACATTTTAAAAATGGAAACGATTAATATTTCCTAATTGTCCTTGTTCATAAAGATTTTTTAAATGTTTTAATTTTTGATTATTATGATTATTACTTATTTTAGACTGTCGACACTGTATTTTTATATATACGTTAATCTAAAATTCTTTCAGCCTATCGATAAAAGTATACAGAGACGGATGTGTAGAATAAAAAGAATTATTTAGATGGAAATGAAAGGACTCACAACAGTTAGTCGTTCGAGTTAAAGATGGACTCGATTCCGCCCATATTTCAACTGGAAAATCGGCTCCTTCCTCTATATACGTTTCTAGTAGATAATCACAAAATTTATTTAAACGTTTATCCTCAGGTTTTATAGAATATAAATCGTATGCAAAAATGTCACCTAATTCTTCGGGTGCTAAATAGGACAAGCCGAAACAATACTTTAACCAACGACCAATTTTAGAATTTTTGTCGCAATATTCTTTAGCTAGACCTAGATTCTGTATCTTGCAAAACCAAGATTGGTGTAAATGAAATCTACATCCTAAGACTTTAGCATTTGGCCAAACTTCAGATACTGCCTTATGAATAGATTTTTCGAAGTCAATAGTAATTTTCTCTGGATTGAAATACAGCGTATCTGTTGAATAAATCTTACATTTTAATAATGTGAAGAGGTTTTTGTATGTTTCAGCTCTCTTATCACGCAATAAGCCAAATAATAATGGAATCTAATGACCGTTTGCAAAACCATGCACTCTAAATAACTGTGTAAAATATTTAGTGCAGTATGAAAAGGTGCCGTCCACATATATATATATATATATATATATATATATATATATATATATATATATATATATATATATATATATATATATATATATATATTGGATATTTTACACAACATATTGACATTTGTAGTGCAAGAAAAAACAATAATGCGACTTTCGAGTTCATTGATATATAGAAAATTCTCACTCTTGCTAGTTTTGATTTCAAATGTCTCTAAAACACTATGCACCTCCTCAGCACTTCTTGGATTACGTCCTGGCAAAAATTTTCGTCTATGGTTATGAATGTTTTTTCTAATATATTCGAACATCTTTTTCTGTTACTGTTTCAGGCAGCGTGTTTTGTAGTTCTTGTCGGATAATTTTAGATGGCCTTTCACTCATATGCTCTCCGGCTTTTCTTTTGCAGGAATTACTAATTATTTGCCGATTCAGCTTCTTGGTGTCAGCTTCGTGTGTATGGAGTCCTTCACTTCTGGTGACTAAATTCTCGGGCCCAACGGTGAAGACTTTTGATTTGCAATCTTTTTTTGAACATCTCCAAAATGTTTCTCCACATTTTAGCACCTTTTGTCGAAAGTAAGTGTAGTAATTCAAACATAACATGTCCTTTCCTCGATTACTTTTTATTAACTTTGCTTTCATATTAGCAACACATTAAAAAATAACACATGGGCTGAAAAGTCCCGGGCCTAACAAAGAAAACACGGTTTTTTTTAGTTCAAAATTAGCTTTATTCATCAACGTAATCTCCATCAAGAGCAACGCAATCATTCCAGCGCCGCTCTAACATTTCAATACCACTTTTGTAGAACGATTTATCTTTTGCCTCAAAATAGGCCTCAGTTTCAGCGATAACCTCTTCATTCGTGCGAAATTTCTTACCGGCGAGCATTTTTTTCAGGTCTGCGAACAGCCAGTAGTCGCTGGGAGCCAAATCTGGCGAATACGGTGGATGTGGGAGCAATTCGAAGTTCAATTCATGTAGTTTTGCCATTGTTTTGATTGACTTGTGACACGGTGCGTTGTCTTGATGAAACAAAATTTTTCTTTGCCATATGCGGTCGTTTCTTTGCAATTTCGGCCTTCAAACGCTCCAATAACGCTATATAATATTCACTGTTGATAGTATTTCCTTTCTCAAGATAGTCGATGAATATTACACCACGCACATCCCAAAATACCGAGGCCATAACCTTTCCAGCCGATTGTTGTGCTTTCGGGCGCCTTGGACGAGGTTCACCAGTTGCTGTCCACCCAGATGACGATCGTTTTGATTCCGGAGTGAAGTGATGGATCCATGTTTCATCCATTGTCACATATCGACGCAAAAATTCCGGTTTGTTACGTTTAAACATGGCCAAACACTGCTCAGAATCATCAACACGTTCTTGTTTTTGATCAACAGTGAGCAAACGCGGCACCCACTTTGAACAGAGCTTTCTCATAGTCAAATGCTCATGCAATATAAAGCCAACACGTTCTTTTGATATCTTTACGATGTCAGCTAACTCACGCAACTTCACTTTTCGATCATTCAAAACGATTTTATGGATTTTTTTTATGTTTTCTGGTGTTACCGCCTCATTTGGACGTCCACTGCGTTCTGCATCATCGGTGTCTCTACGACCACGTTTGAAGTCAGCAAACCAACGTTTTATTGTTGTTTCTGATGGAGCGGAGTCTCCATAACACTTTTCAAGCCATTGCTTCGCTTGAACGGTATTTTTTCCCATCAAGAAGCAGTGTAAAATTAAAACACGAAATTGTTTTTGATCCATTGTTTTGAAAATAACAAAAGTAGCGTCACTCTTAGCACAATAACTCACAAACTAATGAATAGAATATCATGAAATTTTAACAGCTGTCTTTTGAAGGTTAGTATTAACTGAAAAAAAGGTGACTGCAATAAAACTAGCGCCATCTATGTGTTAGGCCCGGGACTTTTCAGCCCATGTGTTATACGCACAACCAAGTAATAATCACAAATTAATAATATGTACTAAACTGATATGTAGAAGGGTTTAATAATGATTTAATTGAACAGGCCGGTGCGTACCACCACCCATTTATCAACCCTCATCCTCTACCTGAAAGTACTCGGTGCAATTACAATATGTGTAGGTCATAAACGGATTAGTGGTGTGGAAATTACCTGCGCCCAAATTTTTAGGTGGGCAAATACTTTCTGACGGTAGTGTATATCGTAATTTGTATATAAAAAGGATTAAGATCTGATTACAGACTAAGCTGAATAAATGTTAAGTTGAATATCGAATAAGTTTTAGAAATACGAACGCTCAAATTCACAGGCGCACCTTTAATTATGGCACAGCAGTCAAATTATTGTATTTACTTCCCTTGCTAACGAGAAGTGTTGTATTCGTGAAAAATTTACCCCCACAAAAACATATTTCTGATTTTCATCGGTCAGCCTATCTAACTCTCGATTTGTCGATCTGTTTCCACGATAACTTTCGAACTATAGGATAACACAGTGCAACACGAAAAAAAATAACCATATACGGACACCACCACGTGATAATAGACCAAAAAAAAAAGACCCGTGTCTCCCAGTTTTTCCGAAAGTCATGTACTTTTTTTTTTATGGGCCCCCAAAGATTTGAGGCCTGGGTGTAATTTTTGCAAAAAAACTCATCATATTCTGAGGCTCATATCTTGCAAACCGTTCGGAATTTTAATTTACTTTCTGTGGCAAAGTTGTAGCCCTTGTCATAAGGAACAAAAATTGCGAACATTTTAAAGTAAAAAAAACTTCATCTTCAAGATCAAAATAGCAAAAAACTGTAAAAAATTCGATTTTTTTTTACCTTTTTTTCCCTGTTTAGGCCCATAGCTAGCAAACCGTTCAAAATTCAAGGAAACAATCAACTACAAAAATGTAGCTAAGATCTTAGTAAACAACTTTCTAGAATATATGAACTTCCTAGGAATGATTCTTAACACTGTTTAGGTAGCCGCAAAAGTGAAAATTTTCCCGAAAAATCTACTTTTTTAAAGTTTTTTTTGCGATTTTGATCTGGAAGATGAAATTTTTTGGATTTTATATGTTCACAATTTTTGTTCTTTATGACAAGAGCTACAACTTTGCTTCAGAAAGTAAATCAAAATTCCAAACGGTTTGCAAGATATGAGCCTGAGAATATGATCAGTTTTTTGCAAAAATGACACCGAGGCCCCAAATCCTTGGGGCCTCATAAAAAAAAGTACATGAATTGGGCCAAAACTGGGAGCCTCGGGTAAAAAAACCGGTCAAGTGCAAGTTGAACTTGCACAATTAGTGTTCCGTACGTTGATTGTTTTTAAAATAAGAATTTTTGTTAGGGTGGTATAAAATGATCAGTGACTTCACAAAACACACCCCAAATGAGTTTTCAACAAAGTTTGTTTCCAATCTTTACTAAAAACTGGTGAATTTGAATTTTTTTTTTTTATATATCAAATAAATTATTAAAGGTAATGCACTCGTGATAATTTTCGTTCAATCTATACCCGTGGAGAATATTCCAGAATTTTTTCAAACTTTTTTGATCAGTACTTTTCGAGATAAGGTAGGGGACAGCGATTTTTTAAAAGTAATACGAAGAAAAGTGTGGGGGCAAGGATTACATTATATATATATTTTTTACTCGTGTTTTCACAAGCTTTCATTTGACACCACACTCGATGACCTAGTAAAAAAAAAATTTTTCACTTCCGATTTCACCCCTCATAACAAACCCCTTAAGTCAAAATTTATGTTACGGTGGTATAAAATGATCAGTGACTTCACAAAACACACCCCAAATGAGTTTTCAACAAAGTTTGTTTCCAATCTTTACTGAAATCTGATGACCTTGAAATTTTTGTTTTTTTTTATATACCATATAAATTATTAAAGGTAATGCACTCGTGATAATTTTCGTTCAATCTACACCCCGTGGAGAATATTCCAGAATTTTTTCGAAATTTTTTGATAAGTACTTTTCGAGATAAGGCCCGGGACAGCGATTTTTCGCGAATTTTTAAAAATAATACAAAGAAAAGTGCGCGCAAGTATAATATTATATATATATTTTTTACTCGTGTTTTCACAAGCTTTCATTTGACACCACACTCGATGACCTAGTAAAAAATTTTTTTTTCACTTCCGACTTCACCTCCCAAAACTAACCCCTTAAGTCAAAATTTAATTCTCAAAACTACATGGCTCTGATGAGGCCATCAATTCCTATATTATTACCAAATTTCACCTTTCTATGTCAAATAGTTTCGGAGAAAATCGGGTGTGACAGACAGACAGACACCGAAGTGATCTTATAAGTGTTCCGTACGGAACACTAAAAAAGACCCGTGTCTCCCAGTTTTGCCCCAAGTAATGCATTTTTTTTTTATGAGGCCCCAAAGATTTGGGGGCCTCGGTGTCATTTTTGCAAAAAACTGATCATTTTCTCAGGCTCATATCTTGCAAACCGTTCGGAATTTTGATTTACTTTCTGAGGCAAAGTTGTAGCTCTTGTCATAAAGAACAAAAATTGTGAACATATAAAATCAAAAAAAACTTCATCTTCAAGATCAAAATCGCAAAAAACTTTAAAAAAGTAGATTTTTCGGGAAAATTTTAACTTTTGCGGCGACCTAAACAGTGTTAAGAATCATTCCTAGGAAGTTCATATATTCTAGAAAGTTGTTTACTAAGATCTTAGCTACATTTTTGTACTTGATTGTTTCCTTGAATTTTGAACGGTTTGCTAGCTATGGGCCTAAACAAGGAAAAAAAGGTAAAAAAAAAATCGTTTTTTTTTTACAGTTTTTAGCTATTTTGATCTTGAAGATGAAGTTTTTTTTACTTTAAATGTTTACAATTTTTGTTCCTTATGACAAGGGCTACCACTTTGCCACAGAAAGTAAATTAAAATTCCGAACGGTTTGCAAGATATGAGCCTCAGAATATGATTTTTTGCAAAAATTACACCCAGGCCTCAAATCTTTGGGGGCCCATAAAAAAAAGTGCATGACTTTCGGAAAAACTGGGAGACACGGGTCTTTTTTTTTTTGGTCTACTATCACGTAGTGGTGTCCGTATATGGTTATTTTTCCATAACTTAAAAAATTACACACAGTGTAATATAATACTTGAAGTATAAATGAAACCTATAATTTTTAATTGATATTCTTTTAGGAGAAGGAGGAAAGAGGTGGGAATTTTCTTACTGTAGTGTAGTTTTCACATTTCGTGATAAATTAAAACACAATTATTTTTGTAATAATAAGCGAATTTTTTACTAGAAATACTAAAAACAGTTAATTACTGGGATAATAATATATTATATATTAATTTTTTACTATATTAATAATTATTCTTACAGCGCAATTAATATATGAAAGTACTATACCGATATACATGTTATTTACAAAGTTTTAATAGAAATCTATAAAAACCCCATTTATATTCACCATATGTCAAGAAAATCAGGTATATTGGAAACACTACATTCAAAAAATAACAATTAGAGGTATCAGGTTAGTCAATAAGTTTTGAAAATGATATCTGTGGAGGATCACTTGAACCAAATATTGAACACCATTTTGAAGCCTCTTCTGTCATATGAGCAAGCCCTAAATTTCAAGTCGATCTGTCAAGTCATTCGTTGTTTATCAGCTGGTTAAAGTAGACGTGTTTGAGTATTTTTAAAAAATGGAAAAATCGAACATTGTGCAGTGATAAAATCCTTTGTGTTGGAAAGTTTATCGCAGAGGTGTCAAACTCAATTTTGCAGAGGGCCATATATTAAATTTAGAATGTGTAGGCGGGCCAGATTCAAATAAAAAAAATGTACTGAATTATTATAACATTTTATTTATTTAATTATATAGTATATAATATACGGTTGTTAAAAATTATATCAAAGTTATAAAAGAGGGTAATTATTTTGAGCTCGAGGATCCAGATACCTGACTTCTCTTGTTTTTGACAAGCTCATTGATGTCAGGTATCATATTCGTTGTAGTTATTTTAAGAATTGATTGGAGATGTTCATTCGAAAGTCTTGTGCGATGTTTGTTCTTATTTATTTTCATGACGGAAAACATCTGCTCACATAAATAGGTGCTACCAAACATGCAGAGAATGCGTGCTGAAACTCTTGAAATATTGTGTATAAAATGTAAGAGCGTTAATCTCTTTAAATTTTTCTTTCAAAATACTGTCCGATTGAAGATCTATCAACTCCATTTGCAAATGAACTGGTGCCTGTGAAGCTTCAAAATTGAATGGATTGTTGAAAATTGGGAATTCCATTTCATTCATTTTGTGAAAGTCTTCAAAACGATTGTTAAATTCCGTGATCAAATTTTGCAGAAGTTGAGAATATTGATCCAATTTTTTTTTGGTTCACTGTGCCAAATGATTTTAAATGAGGGAAATGATCCAAAGTTTGATTTTTTTACCTGATTTTCCCACAGCCTCAACTTTGTTTCAAAGGCTTGAATACATGAATACATTTGAGTGACAATCAGATTTTTACCCTATAACTTTACATTCAGATCAGTCAAGTGTTTATTCATATCTACCAAAAAGGCACAATCAACCCACCAGTCATTGTCATAATCAATTGGGTTGCCTTTTTCTAACATGAAAGCTTGAATAGGGTCACGTAATGCAAAAAATTTTTCTAAAACTACTCCTCGACTGAGCCAACGAACTTCGGTGAAGTAAGGAACATCAGAAAACTTTTCGTCCAAATCTTGTAAAAACTGCCTGAACTGTCGGTGATTTAGTCCTCTGCTCCTTATAAAATTTACTATTTTAATTATAGGTTGCATGACATGGTCCATTTTTTAAATGTTTGGATGCCAATGATTCCTGATGAATTATACAGTGAAATTCCTTAATTTTCTCCTTCAATTGAAGAACCAAATTTTGAGATAAATCATTTATTCTTGAAGCAACAGTGTTTCTTGACAGCGAAATATTTTGAATTATTGACTTTTGAAGTGGAAATGAAACATCGGCAACTTTCAACATACAGTCTTTGATAAAATCACCATCAGTGAAAGGTTTTGATCTCTTCGCGATTTCTAATGCAATAATAAAACTTGATTTCAGGGCATCTTCGCTCTCAGTATTAGCTTTAGTAAACATCGATTGGTGACCTTGAAGTTTAGATTTTAAAGATGACAATGTGTCCATTCTTATTTTTTCAGTGTAACAATCGAATTTTGATTTATGATTCGTATCATAGTGCCTCTTCAAGTTAAACTCCTTACAAACAGCAACTGTTTGATTGCAAATCAAACACAGTGGTTTACCTTTCCATTCTATGAAAAAATATGCAATTTCCCATTTAGACTGAAAAACTCTGCACTCACTATCAACTTTACGTTTTTGTGACATTATGCCAAAATCGTAACAATTATGGAACTCGACACAACAATTATGGATATCGCACGCGCACGATACAAACAATTGCACAATACCTTCACAATCACTACTTCGTAGTACAACTAAAATCCTTCTCCGACCGTATCGCTTCGATTACTCGACTCACACTCAACTGACTCACGTCGCGCCGACGCACTCCTTTTATAATATCGATAAGGAAGGTTCTAGTCTAGACTCGAAGCGCGTGGAAGATTCTATTGTTCTCAACAAAAATAATAGGGTATATCCGCTTGTTGCTAAGAGATGTCGTTACTGTCTATCTCTCTCGCTTGTTAAGGCACGCGCTGCCCTTGAAATTACTTATAAATGTAGTGTGCGCATTTTAAAACTTCCGTAGAGGAATCGAGTGAAGTCTAAAAGCTCTAAAAAACATGATTCTTCTTTCTGTGACACATTGCGATCGCGAGCCTTATTGATACGTCCCGGGGGCCGGATGCGGCCCGCGGGCCGTATCTTTGACATCCCTGGTTTATCGGCAACTGAAATCTTGCTCCTTCATATCCAACTGTTCATAAATGGACTCTAGAGTTTATGATAAGAGAAAAGAAAGTAAAAGTATCGGCACAACCTAAAGATAAACAACAAATTGTTGAATACGTATATAAATAACGAGCTTAAGGAGATATCAACAAATGATATAAATAAATTGAATAACTCAATAACGGACATAATCACAGAAGCCCAAGTAACATTTTGTAGACAAGATAGTAAGGAAGAAAGGATCAGCTCCGAGATAAAAAACAAAATGAAAATAGAAGGAAATTACTAAAAGATAAAAATATAGGGCAACAATAGATAAATTCCGAAAACAAAAAAAGATCAAAAGCTATCAGAAGAGATATTAAGAAGATATACCATAAAAACGATAAAATAATACAGACTATTGAAAAGAATGGAAATATGAAAGTAATTCGACGGAAACTGACGGATGGCAAGAAAGAAATCAAAGACTTAGAGATAAGAAAGGGATGGTGAAAACAAGTAGAGAAGAAGTGATAAACATCGTCGAAGAATTTTACGAGATTTACTTACCTACTTACTTACCATGGTGCACCAATGCAGTTTGTACTATAAAAATTTGACCCTGCGCCATTTTGTTGTGTCATCAACAAGTGTCAGACGCGCACGAGTGATAAATTGGAAAAGTGTGTGCATAGTGTTGTGTTGTTGTGTTCAATATGTCGAAATTTATACCGAACAAAGAGCATTCGCGGACAGCATTAATTTTTCGTTTGAAGCTGTTGTTGAATCATACCGATTACTTCGAGAAGCTTATGGTGAACATGCTCCATCGCAAGATACATGTGAACGATGGTTTCGGCGTTTCAAAAGTGGTGACTTCGATGTTGCAGACAAGGAACGTGGAAAACTGCCAAAAAAATACGAAGATGTGGAATTGCAAGCATTGTTGGACGAAGATAATTCGCAAACACAAAAACAACTCGCCGAGCAATTGGGCCTTAGTCAACAAGCTGTTTCCAATCGGCTACGAGAGATGGGAAAGATTCAGAAGGCCGGTAAATGGGTACCACATGAGTTGAACGACAGGCAAATGGAAAAGCGCAAAAACACGTGTGACATTTTGCTCGCTCGGTACAAAAGGAAGTCGTTTTTTCATCATATAGCTGCAGGGGATGAAAAGCGGATTTATTTTGAGAATCCCTAGCGCAAAAAATCATGAAGTAGACCCAGGCGCACCATCCACATCGACCGCAAGACCGAATCGCTTTGGCAGAAAGACGATGCTCTGTGTTTGGTGGGACCGGAGGGGCGTGGTGTATTATGAGCTGTTAAAAACCTGGGGAAACTAGGGTTAGTCTAAAACATCCAGATAGTCGTGAGCGAGTATGGCGAAGACCAGGAGAGAGGTTTGCTCCTTGCGATATCTCTGCAAGGATTCCATTCGAGGTTTGCTCCTTGCGACATCTCTGCAAGGATTCCATTCGACGGTGGCTCTGTTATGTTCTGGGGTGGCATCTGCTTTGATGCTCGCACAGAGTTAGTTCCTGTTCGTACGAGATCCATGAATGCTGACTACTATCTTGAGAATATTGTAATAGAACATGTGATGCCTTTCAGTCATTTTGTGGGGCCCAATTTCCTGTTTATGCAAGACAACGCTCGACCTCACGTGGCTAGGGAGGTACTCGATTATCTTAATCAAGTTGACATACCGATTATGCAATGGCCATCAAAAAGCCCGGATCTGAATCCCATAGAACATGTATGGGATCACCTTAAGAAAAATGTGAAACGTCATATACCTGCACCTAGAAACCTGGGGGAATTTGAAAATGCAGTTATCACAGAATGGGAGCAAATTCCTCAAGATTTTATCCAAAATTTAATTAGAAGCATGCCTAGGCGCATAAACGCTGTCATCCGAAGTAGAGGAGGCAACACACGCTACTAGTGTCCCAGTTACACCATTAATTTTCCTACTAGTGTCCTAGTTTATTTTTTTCATTATTACATAATTTCAACGATTTTGTTATTAGGTCTTAAGAATAATTTTAATTCGAATCTTATAGAGAAATTTGGTAGCTAATTCACTTTTAAAGTATCCGAATAAGTTTTTTCTAACTTTTAGTGTAACCAATGTTCATAAAAAATTATTAAAATTAATTCATTATAGAGATTTGTATGATTTAATGTATTGTTGCGTTAATTTTGTCCAGGACTGTATATATATATATATATATATATATATATATATATATATATATATATATTATATATATATATATATATATATATATATATATATATATATAAAATATATATATATATATATATATATATATATATATATATATATATATATATCCACAAAGTAAGTTCCGTTTCTATTTCTATCCGCGGCAGCGCTGCGATCGCAGTTCCGAGCATGCGTGCAGTTACTCTGACTCAAGCAAAAGAAATGTACGCCATTTTCAGATCGCTGCTGCCGACGTGTTCTTTGTAGTGCTTCTTTATGATGTCAGCCTTAATTGAAAATGTCGCCGCTTGTGAAATCAGATCTGTGAATCGTTTTCTAAATGCAAAGAAAGTTAAACCAAGTGAAATTTATCGGCAAATCTGCGAGGTTTACGGACAAAGTGCTATGAGTGATTCAATGGTTAGAAGATGGGTCAAGACAGTTCAATGAAGGACGTGATCAAGTGCACGATGAAGAACGATGTGGACGCCCGTCTTTGGTTACTGATGAACTGGTTCACGCAATTGAAGAGAAGCTTAAGCAAAACCGTAAGTTTACAATTAGTGCTCTTGCTATGGAATTTCCGCAAATCTCCCGATCACTAATTCATGAAATTATTAATGAAAAACTGAAATTTCGAAAACTTTGCTCACGTTGGGTACCCAAAATTCTTACTGAACAACACAAAAAACAACGGATGGGCAGTGCACTTCAGTTTTGGACACGCTACAATGAAGACGGTGATGATTTTCTTTCTCGGATAGTCACGGGGGATGAAACTTGGATATCTTACGACACCCCAGAAACTTAACGGCGATCAATGGAATGGAGGCACACTTCGTCCCCAACGAAAGTTAAGCCTAAGCAAATCTTGACACCTCGAAAACTCATGTGCACCGTTTTTTTGGGACAGAAAAGGCATTTTGCTGATTGATTTCTTACCGCGAGGCCAAACAAGCAATGCACATGTTTACTGCGAGACCATTAAGAAATTGCGCCGCGCAATACAGAACAAGCGCCGAGGATTACTGTCGAAAGGTGTTGTTTTTTTCCACGATAATGCCCGACCTCACACTGCGAACGTGACAAAAGAACTCCTACAGGAATTTGACTGGGACGTGTTTGATCATCCTCCATACAGCCCGGACCTCGCTCCTAGCGACTTTCATCTCTTCTTACACCTAAAATCTTTCCTTGGTGGTCGACACTTCAACGATGATGACGAGCTGAAAGAACATGTTACCACATGGTTGAAAAACACAGGCGGCAACCTTCTATGAATCTGTACACGTTTTTTTTATATAACCAAACGGAACTTACTTTGTGGATATACCTCGTATATATATATATATATATATATATATATATATATATATATATATATATATATATATATATATATACATACATACATACATATATATGTACATATGAGAATACTCCTCGTCAAAACGCAGAAACACCTCCGTCGGGATGCCACTGAAAGAACAACGCTTGTTCGGTATTAAGGACGCAGCGAACTGGTGGAGCAAGATTTCATGGCGTTAGTCCGGCAACTTGTGGAACGCACCTATTCTTACAAGTTAAATCTTACTAACATTTTTAATTACTTCATTGTTTTAGACAGGTGTGTAATTAAATTTGCAATAGAAAACATTATTTTTTTAATTGCATGGGTCATTTTTATCTCGATCGTCTTATAAAATCTAAAGTAACCTATATTTGGATGAAAGTCAGTGGCAACGAAAGTGTTTGAGAAATAATTAATTATGGTATATTTGTCCACACCCATACATGTTATTATGGTATGGTAATTAGTAGAAACAATATCAAAAAGAAAATTATAATTCAGAATTACATAAAAAAATATCGAATCATACAGGGTGTGTCACGACAAAATTTGTGGGGGTTCAGGAACTTTTGTACTAACAGGACTTAACGCTGTTTCGATTTTGTGGTTCAAAAGTTATCTTTATAACCGAAATTAAGAGTCTGAGAGTAGTCAATACAATAGTATATAGCTCAGAGCCAATATTGAATGAGAGATAGCGGCCGTATATATATATATATATATATATATATATATATATATATATATATATATATATATATTATATATATATATATATATAGGGTCTTCCATTAAGGACTTGACAACTTTTTTTTGAAATAAAACGCATCCCATTTGAGACATTTCGAAAATTTTACTATCGGCTTGAAGTACAATCAAAACATTTATGTATGGAATTCGACGTCATTCATATGTCCACCGCGGGCACGTTTGCAGCGGTCGATTCGTTGAACCCAATTTTCGATGACTCGGCCACACATTTCGACGGAAACGGCCGCTATCTCATTCAATATTGGCTCTGAGCTCCTCTAACGACGCAGACTTGTTAGCAAAGACCAATGATTTAACGTACCCTCATAAAAAGAAGTCTAGAGGTGTTAAATCACACGATCTAGGCGGCCATTCGACGGGACCATTTCTCGATATAACACGTTCACCGAATTTAGATTGCAGTAAGTCGATTGTTACACCCGCTGTGTGGCTTATGGCGCCCGTCTTGTTGAAACCACATATCATTAATGTCTAGCCCATGCAATTGATCAAAGAAATAACGTTGCAACATGCCTCTGTAGCGATCTCCATTGACTGTACCGTGACGGTTATTTTCATCAACGAAAAAGAACGGCCCAATGACACCACCGGCATGAAAACCGTACCAAACAGTAATTTTTTGTGGATGAAGTGATGTTTCTTCAAGCACATAAGGGTTTTCACCTGACCAATAACGCATATTCTGTTTGTTGACGAAGCCGTTTATCCAAAAATGCGCTTCATCACTAAAGATAATTTTGCGATGAAATTGGTCATCTTCTTCCAACATTTCTAGAGCCCAATTCGAGAACTTACGTCGCTTCATATGATCGAGTGGCTTTAGTTCTTGAGTTAACTTTAACTTATAAGGGTGCAGGCCAAGATCCTTTCGCAAAATTCGCCATAGTGCCGTGAAATCGACTGTTTTGGTTCGTTTGAGATGGACGCTTGAACGGCAGCAATATTCTGGCCACTTCGACCAACCCGTTGTCTTACTGGCACGGGAGCATCCAGCAGCGAATATGTTAACTCAAATTTTTTCACTAGACTATGAATTTCTTGTCTACTGGAACGAGAATTACGATCAAAAAATTGGCGTTAACGCTCTTAAAGTTGCAGTCACCGACTCCAAATTTAGGTAGTAAATTTTAATTATTTGTAAACGTTGTTCGTTCGTGTACTTCACCATGATGAAAATGTTGACTTTACTGAATATTTTGACGTTGACAGTTCGGTGATTGGCTTAAGGGTGCGTTCACAGTGAAATTTCAAAGTTGTCAAGTCCCAAATGGAAGACCCTTTATATATATATATATATATATATATATATATATATATATATATATATATATATATATATATATATATATGCGTGTTTGATTATCGGGAATCGGTCTGGACTCTTCATAACGCCTTTTGTGTATATATATATATATATATATATATATATATATATATATATATATATATATATACATACAAGGTGTTCTAGTATTTCGTGTACATAGAGTTACTGTGGATTTCTGAGATGAAAATATGATCATTTAACCCAACTTGCCTTAGTTAAAAAAATTTTGAGATACAGAGTGTCAAAGTTATGCTTTTATTTTAGTTTTTCTTAAGTAGCTTTCTTAATAATTGCATTATTTGTACAAGATTCGGTGCTAAGGGGTTTTCTGACATGAGAAATCGAAATCAGCTCACAGTTTTGTTGTAATTTGTAGAGGGCACCACTTATTGCACTGTGTATACTTTTAAATTGTCATAACTTTTTTATACCACTCTGTATGATATTTTTAATTAAATATTCGTATTCTCCGTCTTCTCCTGGCCAAATAAAGCTCTCTTGGTAAATGTTGCTCCAAGCAACAGTTTCTGAGATAATGAGATGTTTGTTTCCATTTTTGAATTCCATTGTCAAATTCGCAAATGCGTATCTTCACACTTCATCCAGGCTTAGGACAGGTCCAAAAGAATAGTCTTTGTAATTTGAAGCATGCTTGAACGCAAATAGGCTAACAACAATAATAAATTTAAAGACCAACGGGCCAACAACAGTAAGAATGTAAAAATCAACTGGCTAAGGGCATAAAAGATTACCATTGTAATTGTGTGTGTACATTTGGAAATTGTCTATTATAAATATTTTTGATTTTTTTTGTATTGATTTTGTGGATACCGAATTAAAGACGATAATTTCTTTATTTACATATTCTTATTTAAAAATAAGCATTGGGTCTTCCAGCAAGATTCTGCATAAGGACACAAAGCTAAAACAAAACAAGCATGGCTTCAACAAAATGTGCTTCATTTACCACTACAGAAGATTCGCCTTCTGCAAGTCCTGATCTAAATCCTTTAGACTATAAACTATGGTCCCTCATAGAGGGTATGGTTTGCTCTAAAAGACTCTTTAAAAAAGAGTTTTAACAAAAGCGGCGGACAGTTTTCCGTTGGATTAAGTGCGTGCTACCATGGACGAATGGCCTAATCGTTTAAGGGCTTGTGTACCAGGTGTACAAGTATGAAATGCGGATTTCAGACAACAGATGGTGCACTAATGCAGTTTGTGCTATAAAGATTTGACACTGCGCCATTTTGTTGTGTCATCAACAAGTGTCTGACCTGCACGAGTGATAAATTGGAAAAATGTATGCATAGTGTTGTGTTGTTGTGTTCAATATGTCGAAATTTATACCGAACAAAGAGCATTTGCGGACAGCATTAATTTTTTGTTTTCATTTGAAGAAAACTGCTGTTGAATCATACCGATTACTTCGAGAAGCTTATGGTGAACATGCTCCATCGCAATATACGTGTGAACGATGGATTCGGCGTTTCAAAAGTGGTGACTTCGATGTTGCAGACAAGAAACGTGGAAAACCGCCAAAAAAATACGAAGATGTAGAATTGCAAGTATTGTTGGACGAAGATGATTCGCAAACACAAAAAACAACTCGCCGAGAAATTGGGCGTTAGTCGACAAGCTGTTTCCAATCGGCTACGAGAGATGGGAAAGATTCAGAACACCGGTAGATGGGTACCACATGAGTTGAACGACAGGCAAATGGAAAAGCGCAAAAACACGTATGACACTTTGCTCGCTCGGTACAAAAGGAAGTCGTTTTTGCATCGTATAGTTACAGGAGATGAAAAGTGGATTTATTTTGAGAATCCCAAGCGCAAAAAATCATGGGTAGACCCAGGCGCACCATCCATATCGACCGCAAGACCGATTCGCTTTGGCAGAAAGACGATGCTCTGTGTTTGGTGGGACCAGAGGGGCGTGGTCTATTATGAGCTGTTAAAACCTGGGGGGAAACGGCTAATACTAAACGCTACCAACAACAATTGACCGATTTGAACCGTTCGCTGCTTGAAAAAAGGCCAGAATACCGAAAGAGGCAACACAAAGTCATTTTTTCCTCATGACAATGCTCCATCACATACGGCAAAACCAGTTCGCGACACGTTGGAAGCACTCAGCTGGGGAGTTCTACCCCACGCGGCTTACTCACCAGACTTGGCTCCTTCCGATTACCACTTGTTTGCATCGATGGGTCACGCACTTGCTGAGCAGCGCTTTGGTTCGTACGAAGATATCAAAAAATGGCTCGATGAATGGTTTGCAGCAAAAGGGGAAGATTTTTAGTGGTGTGGTATTCACAAATTTCCCGAAAGATGGGAGGGAAAATGTATAACAAGCGATGGAACATACTTTGAATAAAGCACTTTTTATCATTCTTCCGAATTTAACATGTTTTTTTAGAAAAAAATCCGCATTTCATACTTGTACACCTGGTAAAAGCAAGGGGGGGAATATTTTGAGTAAATGTTAAATTAATTTTATCATTATGAATATATGAATTAATTCCATAATAATTTGTTTAATTTTCATAAAAATTAAAGGTTTAGGCAATGTTTTCATTGTAACAGTATTTATGGAAGTACTTTGTACAATAAAAGTTTTTCTTTACTATAAATACTTGAAAATTACCCTTGTTTTGGGACATCCTGTATAAATGATAACAAATAATATGTAAAAAAAATGTAATATGTCGGTAATTTTTATATTATAGCCCTGCCAGTTATTATTCTGTAAATGTGTACTTTAATAATGTGTTTAGAATTATGTAATGTCGTAAATAATGTCATTTATATCAATCAGAAAGTAAAGTTAAATAAATATCATAACTAAAAATTGACAAAGATAAATGGAAAAGAGTGATATTTCAATATTAAGGTTGAAATAAATCTGTCAGTTAATGGTCGGGGGGGCGTTCGCCCGTTTAACATTTAAAACAGATGACACGAAAAATCGAAAAGGACGTAGACCGATAAAATTGTCATTTATCTTTAATTATATCTCTGTTGGCGTGCGCTCTTCAGATTAATTGAAATCTACAGGACTATATTAGGTCTATTTCTTCTTGAAATTGAGTAATCATTTAGAAAATTAAACATATATGTATATACAGTCGACACTGTTTATAGTGAAACCCTATATAGTGAAAAACTCTTTATAGTGCAATTTTTTCAAGACCTAGAATATTTTAATGAAATTTCATGTAAAAAGCCCTGCATATAGTGAATCTGTAAAATAGTAACACTCTATATAATAAAATTTTTACCGGAATTTTATGTACGAGGCTGGTTTGAAAAGTCCATGCAAAAATAAAAACTACTTATGTGTTTGGGGTAAATCTTTTTTATTTTTCGACATAGTCTCCTTTTAGGCTTATACACTTCGTCCAACGATGTTCTACTTTGCAGCTCGGTTTTCAAACGGTCCAATAACGATGAATAATATTCACCTGTAATAGTTTTACCCTTTTCCAGATAGTCGATGAGGATTATCCCTTGCGAATCCCAAAAGACAGTCGCCATAACCTTTCCGGCCGAACTAACGGTCTTCGCCTTTTTTGGTGCAGATTCCCCCTTGGTAACCCATTGTTTAGATTGTTGTTTGATCTCAGGAGTATAGTAATGTATCCATGTTTCATCCACAGTGACGAAACGACGCTTAAAGTCCTCCGGATTCTTCTGGAACAGCTGCAAACCATCCTTGCAACACTTCACACGATTCCGTTTTTGGTCAAGCGTGAGCAATCGCGGCACCCATCTTGCGGATAGCTTTCTCATGTCCAAATGTGTATGCAAAATATTATGTACCCATTCAGTCGAGATGCCCACAGCACTAGCAATCTCACGCACCTTAACTCTTCTGTCATCCATCACCATATCATGGATTTGATCAATGATTTCTGGAGTCGTAACCTCCACAGGCCGTCCAGAACGTTCAGCGTCACTTGTGCCCATATGGCCAGTCCGAAAATTTTGAAACCACATATAAACTGTTCTAATCGAAGGTGCAGAGTCACCATAATGTTTATCAAGCTTCTCTTTAGTCTCCTGAGGCGTTTTGCCTTTCATAAAGTAATGTTTAATCACCACACGAAATTCTTTTTCGTCCATTTCTTGAAAATCACTCGACTTCCTTGATTCACACGAATGCCAAACACAAAGAAATAGACCAATATGGCTGAAACTTGGTGTGCGTTCATTCAAGAGATGCTACTAACTAAACATGACCTCGATACGCGCCGGTGGTGCCATCTCTCGGACTTTGCACGGACTTTTCAAACCAGCCTCGTATAAATTTTTATGCATTTATTGAGATCTTGGCCATTTCGGGTTTTCCATTTTTATCTAACATTAGCACGAATTCCATTTTTATGACGTATTCTTTTGAAAAGGTTCTTAACGAGTTTATAACGCTTAATGGTTGGCAATAAATCAGGTAGATTTCTGTGAGAAACCCGGGGAATAACCCATTTTATAGAAACCCGGGGAAAAACCTATTTTATAGCCGAGGCCTAGTAATTCGCAAATTCAGGTTCAGTTTACCTTTTTGTTTAAGAATCAAGTAAGATATCCAAGCGAGTGTGTTTAACTTTAGCTGAGAAAATTAAAGTTTTGGAGGAAGTTGATAAAGGCTGCAAAATAATTGATGTTGCTGCAAAATTTGGTGTATTCCTTCTTTGTTTCTCCAAGTTGCGTCTCTCTGATAATAAAAAGTCGCGACAGTATCATCAAGAAACCTAGTGTTCCAAGCAGTCGAAAACGAGTACGGGTGAGTACTTACGAGAATGTAAATGAAGCAGTTTTACGATGGTTTCAAGTAGCCCGTACGCATCAAAACGTACCAATATCGGGAAATTTAATAAAGCAAAAGGCTCTACAATTTGCTAAAGAATTTAACCGCGTTAATTTTTAAGCTAGTGAAGGGTGGTTGAGTGCCTGGAAGACTCGCAATTCAATTGTTTTCAAGACGGTGTCTGGCGAGAATGCAAGCGTTAGTCAGGAGGACTGTGACATTTGGACTGAAACTGTTTTAAAAAGTACATTCAAAAAGTACGAGCCAAAAAACGTTCTCAATTGTGATGAAACCGGTTTGTTTTTTAAATGTTTGCCAAATAAAACTTTTGCTTTTAAAAGTGATAAATGTTTTGGTGTTAAAACAAGTAAAGAAAGGGTGACACTTATGGTTGGAGCAAACATGGATGGCTCAGAAAAACTGAAATTACTGCTCATAGGTAAAAGCAAAAATCCCCGTTGTTTAAAAGGAGTTAAATCTCTGGAGTTAGATTACGCCAATAATAAAAGGGCATGGATGACTTCTGAGATTTTCGAAAGATGGATCAAAGAACTGGACACGAAAATGAAAAGCCAAAAGCGAAAGATTGTGATGTTTATAGACAATTGTCCTGCACATCCAGTTACTGTAAGTAAAAAATTAAGGAATATTGATCTTTTTTCCACCAAGCATGACCTCCAAATTGCAACCTATGGACCAGGGTATTATGAAAAACATAAAACATCATTACCGAAACAGAATTGTTCACAAAATTGTTAATGCGATTGATAAAAACCTTCCAGTCCAAAAACTGATTACCCTTAAAGAGTGTATAACCGAAGTCGCTAAAGTATGGAGTGAAAATGTTTCTCAGAAAACTATCAAAAACTGCTTTTCTAAAGCAGGTTTTACTGAAAAAATTGACGAATGTGAAAAAGAAGACGAAATGGATCTCGCTACCTTAAAAAGGCAATGGGGTATTCTACAAAAAACTGCTACCGTCGACGCAGATTTTTTACTTGAAGATTTCTTAGAAATCGACAATGATGTTGGTACGACAGATCTCCCAACTGACCAAGACATAATTGAATAATTGACGATATAAAAAGTATAGAAGATCATGAAGAAGAAACTGAAACCGGGGAATGTCCTTCTAAATTTAGTGAAAATGAAATAAGAAATGCTTTTGACATTGTGCGAACTACTCTCAGGGGCCAGGAAAGTGTACCTGATCAAATCTTTATACATTTGAATAAATGCTAGAATTTTGTTGAGCAACAATTATTTTTCAAAAGTAATGTTCCAAAGAAAATAACTGATTATTTTTCCTAGTACGTATGTACGTAGTATGTACATATGTATTAACAGATTTTGTATTATTCTTTTTATTTCGTATGTAGTACATACATACATAAAGTCCGTACGTTATATCTTTACACGTGCGTCATAGTTCTCAGGCAATATCCCAGACGATTATTATATTTGTCTCTTTTTACCAATACTTACGATTTATTGGTGAAAAGAGACAAATAATATAATAGTCGTCTGTTATATGGCCTGAAAACTATGACGCACGGGTAAAGATATAACGTACGGACTTTATGTATGTATTTAGCCCTGTACATGCTATGTACTATTTAAACTTTCAAATGTTTAATAAAATCTTTTCTAATAATTCAATTTTGCAATTTTTTTTGTTGCTTGTACCTTATAAAATACAAGTAAATGATTACCAATATAAAATACATAGCAATATATACGGATTTTTTCTTTATATAGTGAAAAACTTTCTATAGTGAAATTTCGGTCAACATTTTGGTCTTTCACTATATAGTGTCGACTGTATATATATATATATATATATATATATATATATATATATATATATATATATATATATATATATATATATATATATATATTGGAAATCGCATCTACCAAAAATGAATTATCGCGGACACGTTCTTACTTGACAGACTATATATATATATATATATATATATATATATATATATATATATATATATATATATATATATATATATATATATATATTTATATATATATTTATATATATATTTATGTATATAGGTAGACAAAGTACTTTTCTCGCAAATGTGAAGCGCTGCAACTGACTGACGAACAGACAAACGCACCGACAGAAATTGAAATTGATCAAGGAAAATATATGGAAAGGTAGAAGTAATGAAAACAAATAAATACAGCTCCAATTTTAACTTGTTTTCCCTCATCCAAAGGAAAGGAGATGAAATCATTGCTAATGACTTCAGCTCAAAGAATTAAATTTACTTTATTGACTTCATCTTCCAGAAAAATTATAAGCACAATTTTCTAATTTCTGCATTTTTTCCATTTCAGCTGGTTTTTCGAAAACATCTCCCGCAAAGAGGCTGAAAAACTCCTCCTCGGCGACGAGAGTCAACCCAGAGGAAACGTTTCTGATCCGTCCTTCTGAGCACAACCCCAACGGGTACTCACTATCGGTGAAAGATTGGGAGAGCGACCGGGGGTACCATGTCAAGCATTACAAGATTAAGCCGTTGGACAATGGAGGATTTTATATTTCTACGAATAAGACCTTCGATAGCCTTCCCGAGTTGGTCGTAGCATATTCTAGTAAGTACATCTTATCGTACCTACTTAGTGGTAAAGTAGTAATGAGAGCTTACTAGAGTGGGGCACTGTTTCGTAATGTACGAGGGTGGTTCAATAAGTACCCATGCTAGGATTCAAGACACCATTTTTTTCAAAAATATATTTTTTTACTTTTTGACATAGACTCCTTTTAGATACTTAACGGACGTTGTAAAAGTGTACAGGGTGCAGCGCTTAAATTTGGACAAATTAAACATTTTTTTTTTTAAAGAAAATTTTATTCGTCAAAAAATTAAAATGAAAAATAAATCCTTTTGCCTTGCCTTCTCAGAAGCATTATATATAGCAACAATATCGTACACAGTTGATCTCGGGTACCCGAAGAAGCAAATTATTTCAATCGCCGAACGTCCAGCGCGATAATCGCGGCTCTTCGGTTGTACTCCGCACTTGTTCGCGACGGCTCGGTCATTTCGAGGTTATGACTGTTTACTAAAAGTCTATGGCCTTCACGAACATCAACAACCACATATAGCGGGACTACTACATGGCGGAAAATTCAAATTTAATTTTGGCCGGATTTAAGCGCCGCACCTTGTACACTTTTTCCAACGTCCTTGCCATTTTTTGAACCCCTCCAAAAATTAGAAATTGTCCAACTCCCCAAAATACGCTTCTGCCTGAGCGATGACCTCCTCATTTGAGCTGAATTTTTTTCCTGCGAGCCATTTCTTCATGTTTGAGAACAAGAAGAATCACAGGAAGCCAGGTCTGGCGAATATGGGGCTGTGGCAGCAGTTTGGCGGCGACAACTCCGGGTGAATGTGCTGGAGCATTTTCATAGTGAAGCAGCACTTTCTTCTTTTCTAAATGGGACGGCATTTCCTTCAATTTCTTGTCAGAAGGGTCCAATAAAACACTATAGTATAGTCTAGTCCTCGTTCTTCCTTTCTCTAAGAAGGCATTCCAAAAAATCGTTGCCATAAGTTTTCTGGCCGATGGGACCGTCTTCGCCTTCTTTGGAGCAGATTCACCGGAAGCAACCCATTGTTTTGATTGTTGCTTGGTTTCAGGTGTATAAGGTTGAATCCAGGTCTCATCGACGGTGGCAACAACTCAACGCAAAAAGTCCTTCGGATTTCGCTTCAATTGCTCCAAACACAGCTTCGAAGTTGAAAGTCGCATACGCTTCTTGTCCACGGTGAACAATCGCGGCACCAATCGGGCCGAGAATTTTTCATAGCTAGCTTATCATGTACAATATTAATTACCGTTCCCGTCGACACAATTACGGTCTCTGCTAATTCGCGCACTTTTGACGATCAGCAAGAATCATGTGAAGTTTTTCAATGATTGCCTCGGTAACATCTGATGGGCGTCCCGGGCGATCCTCAACAAAAACGTATGTTCGACCACGTTTAAATTCGTTGAACCAATGACTATTACCATTGATGGTGAAGGGTTCCCGTAAACAGTATCCAATTTAACTTTTATCTCCTCACACGTTGTCCCATCCAAAAGCAAAACGCGAACCACTGCACTTTTTCCATCTTAGCGGCAAACACGTTACACTACTTACTGACATGACTGCCAAATGCAAACTGACCTATGAATCTGTATCAAATTTTTTTTGGTATCATCTATCAGATGACAACACAACTTGCCTTAACAACGCTAAACCGGGTACTTATTGAACCACTCCCGTATTATTTAAGGCGGATAAATTTCAGTATAGATCATGTTAAACTGGAATTATTTTTAAAAAATCGGCAATTTGCCACTATTAATCCGGTTTTTAAAACGGGTGATCAATCAGATATGACAAATTTTAAGCCAATTAGTCTATTATCTGCGTTTTCTAAGAATTCTAGGCATTTTTAAAAATGCAAAATTATACACGTATTTCATCATGGTTTCACTAAACATAGAACTTGATACTGCTCCTATCGTTTCTTTTTTAAGTGAAATTATCTCTCGTGTCTGTAAGGAATCTTTTACAGCAGTTTTCTTTTGTTGATGTAAATGAGGCTTTTGACTTTATAAATCACCAAGCTGGTGCATACGGAGTCACCCTACAAAAGTTGGGTCCTCTATGAGGGCCACCTTTTTAAGTTTTTACAAACGACCACTAGATGGCTCCATTGAGATATAACATTACCATTGCAAAATTTGACATTTGTTATTGTTAAAATAGGCGCAGCTCATTAATTGGCCGAGCAGAGTTTGTTTACAAAGAGCGTTTAAAAAAACAGTTTTATGAAAAAAATGGAAATTTCACGTAAAAGTTTTCGTTGGATGATTTTTTACGACTTTACCATAGTAAAGGCCTAACTCAACAATAATGCCTCGAATCGCTTCGTTCAACTTTTGGTAATGAATCACCATCAGGAAAGACTGTTTACAATTGATTTGCAGAATTTCGTCATGGTCGTGCTTCCGTCAGCGATGAGTTTCGTGAAGGTCGACCAAAATCGATTGTTGTTCCAAAAAACATTGATGCTGTGCCCAACATGATTGAAGAGAATCGGCTTGTGACTCACCTGAGATAGGGGCACCCTTAGGCATATCGAAGACGGCAGTATATTCGATTTTGCATGAACATTTAGCTGGATGGATTCCCCTAATTTGACCGAAACTAAAAGAAAGGCGCTCGTATCAATTGATGTAAGGAAATGCTCCAAAAATTCGAGCGGGGACATGCAAAATCCATATACAACATCGTAATAGGAGACGAAACTTGGATATATCCGTACGAGCCGGAAACTAAGCAACAATCAACTGACTCATCAACCGAAAGTGCATCTCCCGAGCACATCATAGACAACGTTGCCAAATTGCTTCGGCGCTATTTCATTTCCCTGAATTTTTGAACTGCTTCATTTTAAACTATAATCTGCAAATAGCGACAAAAGTTGATCCAAAACTCTTAGTAGGCTCTAAACAAAAAGAAAATTCGATTTTTTTTCTCTCTCGTTCATTCTTTTAGGCCGCTTCCTGATTTGTCGGTGCGGTATCTGTACTCGGTATATTTTCGGGCTAGAATCTGCAGAATAGTCTGTGCCGTCGTCGCGAGAGAATATCATTATCGAGTGAAGACGATATTTTGGCTTGTTATATTTACATACGTTCACGTAAAAATTTATAATTGTATAACGATGGATATTTTTCAATTTCTTCCACTAAAATCACATGAATATCTCTCTCCGCCGCTATTTTAACTTAACCTAACTCGCACAACGCACGGTAAATCCCGAGCCGGCATACCGGGCCACTTCCGCTCCGCGCCCGTGCAAGTCAGGTGGATTTCATTGAAATATAGGCGTTCGGCATGTTTTCGGTACCTAATCGGTACCGAGCACACCGAGAAAAATGATACCGCATCGACAAATCAGGGAGCGGCCTTACCTGACAAACACGTGGTAGAGAAGGATTCCTGTTATGTATGACTTTGGTGAACGTCTCAGTAATAAAATCCCTTAACTCTGATTACTTAGGTTAGTTCAAGTCCCTCTCGCCCCTCTTTTGATGTTTTATTTACCTTTTGGTCAGTTTTAAAGTAATGTTCAACATACAGAAGAGATAAAAATTAAATTTGATTTTTTTTGTTTTCGTAATGTTACATACGGTGAAAAGTCCCGCGACTTTCCGAGAGATGGCCGTATAAATAAAAAAACACCATACGATTTTCAATTAGTATCAACTCTCAGAAGATTCGTGTAAAATTTTCTTGACATTTTGTTTATTAGTTTGAGTATCGCTACTTTCAATTTTTGCAAAACCATAAAAACAAAAAGAATTTCATAAATTGATTGGCATTGCTTTTTGATGGGAAAAAATACAGCCAGAACCCAAGAATATATATATATATATATTATATATATATATATATATATATATATATATATATATATATATATAACACATGGGCTGAAAAGTCCCGGGCCTAACACATAGATGGCGCTAGTTTTATTGCAGTCACCTTTTTTTCAGTTAATACTAACCTTCAAAAGACAGCTGTTAAAATTTCATGATATTCTATTCATTAGTTTGTGAGTTATTGTGCTAAGAGTGACGCTACTTTTGTTATTTTCAAAACAATGGATCAAAAACAATTTCGTGTTTTAATTTTACACTGCTTCTTGATGAGAAAAAAATACCGTTTCAAGCGAAGCAATGGCTTGAAAAGTGTTATGGGGACTCCGCTCCATCAGAAACAACAATAAAACGTTGGTTTGCTGACTTCAAACGTGGTCGTAGAGACACCGATGATGCAGAACGCAGTGGACGTCCAAATGAGGCCGTAACACCAGAAAACATCAAAAAAATCCATAAAATCGTTTTGAATGATCGAAAAGTGAAGTTGCGTGAGTTAGCTGACATCGTAAAGATATCAAAAGAACGTGTTGGCTTTATATTGCATGAGCATTTGACTATGAGAAAGCTCTGTTCAAAGTGGGTGCCGCGTTTGCTCACTGTTGATCAAAAACAAGAACGTGTTGATGATTCTGAGCAGTGTTTGGCCATGTTTAAACGTAACAAACCGGAATTTTTGCGTCGATATGTGACAATGGATGAAACATGGATCCATCACTTCACTCCGGAATCAAAAACGATCGTCATCTGAGTGGACAGCAACTGGGTGAACCTCGTCCAAAGCGCCCGCAAGCACAACAATCGGCTGGAAAGGTTATGGCCTCGGTATTTTGGGATGTGCGTGGTGTAATATTCATCGACTATCTTGAGAAAGGAAATACCATCAACAGTGAATATTATATAGCGTTATTGGAGCGTTTGAAGGCCCAAATTGCAAAGAAACGACCGCATATGGCAAAGAAAAAAATTTTGTTTCATCAAGACAACGCACCGTGTCACAAGTCAATCAAAACAATGGCAAAACTACATGAATTGAACTTCGAATTGCTCCCACATCCACCGTATTCGCCAGATTTGGCTCCCAGCGACTACTGGCTGTTCGCAGACCTGAAAAAATGCTCGCCGGTAAGAAATTTCACACGAATGAAGAGGTTATCGCTGAAACTGAGGCCTATTTTGAGGCAAAAGATAAATCGTTCTACAAAAGTGGTATTGAAATGTTAGAGCGGCGCTGGAATGATTGCGTTGCTCTTGATGGAGATTACGTTGATGAATAAAGCTAATTTTGAACCAAAAAAACCGTGTTTTCTTTGTTAGGCCCGGGACTTTTCAGCCCATGTGTTATATAATGTAATACTTGAGCGCACTTTTCTTTGTATTATTTTTAAAAAATCGCTGTCCACCCGCCTTATCTCGAAAAGTACTTATCAAAATTGAAAAAATTCTGGAATATTCTCCACGGGGCGGGGTGTAGATTGAAATCACGAGTACATTACCTGTAATAATTTATCTGGTATATAAAAAAAACCAGAAATTTCAAGGTCATCAATTTTCAGTAAAGATTAGAAATAAACTTTGTTGAAAACTCATTTGGGGTGTGTCACATCATTTTTTATTTTAAAAGCAATCAACGTATGGAACACTAATTGCGCAAGTTCAACTTGCACTTGACCGGTTATTTTTTATATATCTTTTCTACTTTCTTTACAGAAAATGCGTATGGTCTGTGCCATGTCCTGTCGAAACCATGCAGAAAACCCGAACCCACTATGTGGGACCTTGCGCCCACTTATAGAGACAAATGGGAGATACCAAGGGATGAATTCAACTTCTGAGAAAGTAAGATACAAACGAAAACCACTTTTATTATAATTTAATTTTTGCCCTTTCATGGCCTGGGACGGTCTGGGGCCGCCTTATTCATAATCTGCTCTTTTATGTATAAATGAACCTAAAAAATTAACGGCGCCCATGTCTTACTTTATGTATTTTTTAGATTGGGAAGAGGTAACTTTGGAGAAGTATTCTATGGAAAATGGAAGAACCAGTACGAAGTAGCTGTGAAGACTCTGCGAGAAGGTACGATGTCGACACAAGCATTCTTACAAGAGGCGGCCATTATGAAGAAATTTAGACATAAACGATTGGTAAGTGCATGCTGCAATGTATTTTAACAGTTATAATGCTTGTGCATGAGAAATTATTTGTCTCGAAATTGTATTATTGCTTAGCTAGCAAAAAAAGTTCGTAACTTATATAATGCGAAGAATTCAACAACCTTAAACTTACAGTAGGTCAAGTAAGAATGTATCGCCTACATCTTGTAGTCAGTAAAAGAGATGTTTTTTTTTAGAGGTTATTGTTGGCACCCCTGCAAACAATGCTTTGTGGAAAAAGATTCATTTCTAACCTTATTTATGGTTAAATAGAACATTATCGAACATGAGTGCTGCATGCCCTTCTCTTCGAGGCTGTGTTCCTATGTAATCCTCCAAAAGGTCCGAAAATGACGCCTACAGCGCATGCTGAGTATATGGGCAAGTCAAGGGCATTCGTTAACAAGGGGGTGAAACGATACTCTCAGTTAAAAAATGTTGATAATCTGCCAGAACGTGGTTCGAGCAGAAAAGTGTCGGACAAGGACGAAAAAACATGTTTGTTCGGAATCCTCAATTAACTTTGTGCCAAGAGGCGCACAAACTAAAGCAGAAAGTTTTGAATATATAGTCGGTCAAGTAAGAATATGACCGCTCGTACTCTTAACAAAATGTGTTTCGAGAACATTTCCTTCCTTTAGTGTATTCTTTGGTGTGCTAACGACGCACAGTTACCTTAGTAGGTTGTCCAATCGCCTTCCGCATCAATAATAGCCTGGCATCTTCGAGGCATGCTGTCGACGAGATTTTCTGCAATGATCTCCAAATTTTTCGAATCTCTCGAGACAGCTAAGTCAAAATCCTCAAAGAGTCGTTCCTCTGAGCTTTCTCTTTGCAAGGGACCAAACGTTTTCAATAGGGTTGGCGTCCAGTGATTGTGAGGGCCATTCTAGTATCTTAACTTTCGCTTGTACCTTCCAGTCCTTGCAAAACTTGCTGCGGTGTTTTTTTATCATTATCTTCTTGCAGGATGCAGTCCTCGTTTTTCCTTTTAAACCAGCGTTTGGAAGTTGGTAACAAGGCTTTGTCGTAAATATCACATATTTTTTTCTCATTTAAATTCTACGTGAAGAGATACAAATTGCTGAACCCTTGTTTGAAAAATCATGCCCTTTGATTGGATGTTTGACGGTTCGCTGAACGAAACGATTGGTGACAGTTGTCCAGGCCCGAGGAGCTGTCGTACATCCCCAAAAGGAAGCTTCGTCCGTGAAGATCACGTTGTCCCAGTCACACTCAATGTTGTCGTGGACCTAAACGAGCCGTTTCGCGACGTGATTTGCGTCCAGCAAAGGTTTCTTCAACGTGCTTCGGAATTTCACATCATAAGCACAAAGATGTTGTCGAATGGTTTCATGGAACACATTAAAATCCGATATTCTTAATTTTGCCGATCTTTAACGCAGCCTCAATTTCGGGTTCCGTGAAAACAAAGACACGATTGGTTTTTTGACTTTCGGAGTGACTTTGCCTACCGAGCCACGTTTTGGCAAGTTGTCGACATTTTACGTCTCGTTAAAATGACGTACCCACTTCTTCACAAACGATACCGAGGTTTTAATATGTTTAGCAGCCGCAGAATGCGTCAGTTCGAGACTGGAGCAACTTAATTTTTTCCGATGAAGCTTCATTTTGGGATTATGTTGTCACCCCCCGAGTCTGGTCAATTTCCACTAACTAGTTGATTCAGAGCACCGTGAAACCCCCTATGCAGATCCATGTTTTGGGATGTCTTTCGAAAATGCTCCATATTTACAAGAAGACCCTAGTATCGACTGCCAAACGGTGATTTGTGGATAATAATGATGGTTCTTTAAGAGAATAACGACCCCAGACGTCGAGAGTAAAACTTGTAGCCAGTGGAAAGGGGTATCGTTACACTAGATTGGCCATTCCAGTTGCTCGATGCAAACCCAATCGGGAACGTGTGATCAAACATGAAGCAGAAGCTTCGTAGTAAAAAGTACACATTGAAGCAGCGGTCATGGCAAATTTGGGCAATTTCGAAATCTTTACTCCAAGAATACTCGGAAACTCTCGTCGAAAATATACCCCGAAGATGCCAGGCCATCACTGACGCTGCTGGGGACTGGACGAACTACGAGTCATTAGCATTTTCATGGCAATCATTTACTGCCGAATGATGTAAAAAAACTTTTAAATAAATAGTTTTTTTAATGAACAACGCGCGACACGTTCTTAGTAGATCGACTGTAAATTATGAACTTTTTTTGGCTATTATGTAAATAATAGTTACATCTAACATTGCCGCAATGTGAGAAAATCTAATTTTGCTTCGGCTCTACAGCTTCTATCGTAACAGTTTATGTAAAAGTGAAGAAAATTCAAAATATGTATATATTGTTTTCAACGCTAATGTTCAAGCTGCTGCATTAAAATGATAAATTCATTACGGTAAAAAAACGTCTTAAAATCATTTCATCCCGACCGGATGTATTAGGTGGTCGGAAAAGTATTGAGCCTTTTAAAGTCATAAATGTGACCTTTGTTTTTTATATTTGAAAAAAACTTTATTAAACCATTTTGTTCAGATGACCTTCTGACTTTTTTTTGACAATACCATAATCCCGTCACTGTAGTACTTTTGTGATTTCTATGCAAAAAATTGTGACAAGTTGTTCTCACAGGCATCTTTTTAAATTAACTTAACACCATTCGTAGGATTGAAAATAAATTTTGAAAAAACAAATATCATGACAAATTTAGTAATGAGTGACAACATAAATATTGACATCATACAAGTACAGGGTGAGTTAACGATAGAGTAAAGTTCAATTATCTAATTTTTTTCGAGAATGACGAAAAAATATTAAATACAATAGTTTTAGGGAATGTTAAGGTGCCCAGTTTAAAATTATTTTTGAGTATACAGGGTACTTTAAAAAAGTGTGGCCGATATAACATATGTTTTTTTAAATGGAAAATCTTATTTTCTAGTAGGTTTTCTAATATTTCAATTTTTTTTTTTTAAATACTTGTTTTCATTTTTGTAAAAAATTGTCAGTAGCGCCATTGTTTCTGAAGGTGGAATACTCATAATTGGTACGAGCGTTCTATAGAGATGAAAAAAAGCTATATGTAAAGAAATTTGAGTTAGATGCTACAGGGTGTTCAAAATAAATTTATGCATTTCGACTATTTTAAATTGAAAAACCTCAAATTCTTTAAACGGCACACCCTGTATATTGTTATTTTTTCTGATAGATTTTACAAAACCCTGCAACTTTAGTATGTCATATACGTATTTCTAATAGTTTTCGATTTATTTTGAATTTTTCAGTTTGTGAATACATAAACAAATAGTTAATAAATAATTTTAATATAGTTTAACTTATCTAATGATTAATTATATGACGTAATAAATGTTCAAAAATATGCCCATCTACTTGAATACACATATTTAGTCGTTTTTCTATATTTTCCTTCACTTTCCTTAGCATAAAGGGTGTTATTGTTCTGCATGCATTCCGTATCCTATTTTCCAAATCTACAGGTGTTGTAGGGGATTCACATAAACACGATCTTTAATGTAGCCCCCACAAAAAAAGTCTAAAAGTGTTAAATCACATGATCGAGGGGGCCACTGAATGAATCCATCCTTACCGGTCCATTTTTGTGGGTAACGATCGTTTAAAAATTCCCGAACTTCCCGGTGGTAATGAGCAAGAGCTCCGTCTTGTTGAATCCACATTTGTTCCCTTTCAAAATTATCAACTTCTTCAAGAAACTGGGGTAATTCGTTTTGCAAAAAATTTAGACGTTTAGGCCCGTTAAGCGGTTCGCGGAAAAAATATGAACCAATAATTCGAAAATTTAATATTCCACACGATACATTAAGCGACCAATGGTTTTGGTTTTGAACTTCCCGGACCCAAAATGGATTAACTATTGAATAATAATGCATGTTATGGCTGTTAACTGCTCCATTACTGCGAAAAGTAGCTTCATCAGAAAACATTATTTTGGATAAAAAAATTTGGATCGGCCTCTATTGCTCTACTCATGGTGGTACCAAAAAATTACTCGTCGTTCAAAATCACGGTCTTGAAGTTCTTGGTGCAGTACCATATGAAAGGGATGATGCTTTTATTTTCTCGTGGTGCGATTAGCTGTAGATTAGGATGTGTCAGATAAGTCAGCTAGTTGACGGCTGCTGACCTGGGGATTATCTTCAGTATGAAGTAAAATCTCCATTTCTTTTTCCTCATTGGTAGCATTCTAGTTTACTACTTTCCGTTTCGTATACTCAACGCTACCAGTACCATCAAACCGTTCCATTAAGCAGTGAAAAGATTTTCTAGATGGTATACATCTATTAGGGTACTTCGCTCCGTAAAGCCTTACTGCCAAAAGACAATTTTTTCCCGCCTCGCCCAGTATATAAACCATATCAATTAATTCATTTTTAGGAAAATCCATAACTATTACCTTTATACGTCACTTACTACAACAAATTAAACTATTTTTACTTGCTTAATAGAAATGTCAAAATTAGACAATGACTACGTTTTTGTTTTGCCTTGGCAACTATGATGTTATAGCGTAAGTGTATTAAAAACAAGGGTAAAAATTTAAAAATTCAAAAAAAATCTAAAACTATTAGAAATAGGTATATGACATACTTAATAAAAGTTAGAGGGTTTTGTAAAATCTATCAGAAAAAATAATAATATACAGGGTGTGTCATTTAAAAAATTTGAGATTTTTCAATTTAAAATAGTCGAAATGCGTAAATTTATTTTGAACACCCTGTAGTCTCTAACTCAGATTTCTTTACATATATCTGTTTTTCATCTCTATAGAACGCTCGTACCAATTATGAGTATTTCACCCTTGGAAACAATGGCGCTACTGGCAATTTTTTACAAAATCGAAAACTAATATTGTTTCAAAAAAAACTGAAATATTAGAAAAAACTACTAGGTTTAGGTATATGACATTATTAATAAAAAAGTTATAAAATTTTACGCCGAGTTTAAAAATAAATTAGAAAATAGGATGTTCCATTTAAGAAAACATATGTTATATCGGCCACATTTTTTTGAAGTACCCTGTATACTCAAAAATAATTTTGAACTTTGCACCTTAACATTCCCAAAACTATTGTATTTAACATTTTTTTCGTCATTCCCGAAACAAATGAGATAATGAACTTTTCTCTATCGTTGACTCACCCTGTACTACGAAATGCGGCCAAGAAGTGAGCTGGCAGATTGTCTCTGATGAACACAGCCCCAATCAAGCCCGAAGAAGAAAGAGTTGAATTGTCTGATAAGCGCCTCGTGTTAAGTGATTTTAAAAGAAAGACGCTACGTATTGTTAGTTTATTAGTGATTTTTTACAGCTTATTATTGTTTGTTGTATGTCGTTATGCATTAACTAATATTAATTTAGTTGTACTTTGGTTGCCTAATTTGTATTGGTGATGGTATCCTTTAACTGCATGTAAAAACCCCCGAAACATTCATCACCGAATCACTCTCTCATTTCAGGTTGCGTTGTACGGAGTATGCAGCGAACAAGAACCAATATACATCGTCCAGGAATATATGTCCAAAGGAAGCCTCTTAGATTTCCTGCGAAAAGACGAAGGAAAACTTCTGGAATTCGAAGACTTAATATATATAGCGTTCCAAGTAGCAAGTGGAATGGAGTATTTGGAATCGAAGCAATTGATCCATAGAGATTTGGCGGCAAGAAATGTACTAATCGGCGAAAATAACATCGCGAAGATTTGTGATTTCGGTTTAGCCAGGGTTATAGAAGATAATGAATATTGCCCCAAACAAGGATCCAGGTTCCCAGTTAAATGGACAGCCCCGGAAGCGATAGTCTATGGGAAATTCTCCATAAAATCTGACGTGTGGTCGTATGGAATCCTGCTTATGGAACTGTTCACTTACGGGCAGGTTCCCTATCCAGGGATGCACGGCCGGGAAGTCATAGAGCTCGTAGAGCAAGGCTACAGAATGCCGAAACCCACATCCCACGATCTGCCGGACGAAATCTACCAAATAATGTTGAAATCTTGGGATGTCATTCCCGAAACTCGACCCACTTTTGAATTTTTGACTCACTATTTTGAAAGGTTTAACGTAACGAGTGAGGTGCCCTACAGGGAGGTACCGGATTAAAGGATCAGCGGGTGTAAGTGAGTAAGGTAGTGGTTGAGGTTTTGTGAGGGCGGGTGGATGTTTTTGAGGGGGTTTTCGGAGGAAGAGATAAGCATTAATTAGGTTGAAAATTTGCTTTACGTATTATATTTTTTGGCCTTGGAATAAAATTAATAATGAATATTTTTTTGAATACTTTGGGGTAATGCGGTACCTGGTAGGAAAACCGCATCATCTGGAGGATGGTTTTTATCTAGAATTATGTACCTTCTTACTAAGTAAAATTTTTTTATTCAGTTTTACAGAAAGTGTAAAAGTAACGTAACAAAATTGCAATTTGATGTCCTTTGCTAATTGTTGTTAAATAAAACATTACTTTTATTCGATTATGAGGTTTAAGAAAATATATCACAGTTGTCATCAGCTGGAACCATCCACAGAATAATATTTTAAATTTTATTTTACAATGTCAAAATGTCACTAACATGTGTTCCGTTTTAACCTTGCTTTAATACCGTGTTGAATTTTGCCTTTAAATTTTCTTATGTCATTAACGTGGCTTAAAATTTTTTCGAGATTTTTTGAGCCCACCGTGTATGACCGATTCAACTTTTGTAAAAACGATAAATGGGCTATTTACTTGACTTTTTGATAAGTTAGGTTTCTTGGATGACATTAACGTGGACCTCGAATATCAACGTTTAAATGAACTAACAATTTAGAATTATAGTGTTTTAAATATATGTTGTGATAGACAAATTAAAATTTGTTATCTGTATGATCTTCCAAAATTCGGTAATTTTGTCATTAACATGTGTGCGAACTAGTGTCGTGCACATGTCGGTCACTACAATACTCCTGTAGTTTTTAATGCGGTCTAATTTTATCAAATTGCCCCTAATTAATAGATTTACCCATTTTTCAGAAATTATATAAGTTTGAATTAATCTTGTCATTAACGTGTATATTAAATATAATCTGTATGATCTTCCAAAATTCGGTAAATTTGTCATTAGCATGTGTGCGAAGTAGTGTCATGCACATGTCGGTCACTACAATACTCCGGTAATTTTTTAATGCGGTCTAATTTTATCAAATGGCCGCTAATAATAGATTCACCCATTTTTCAAAAATGATATAAATTTGAATTAATCTTGTCATTAACGTGTATATTAAATATTATCTGTATGATCTTCCAAAATTCGGTAATTTTGTCATTAACATGTGTGCGAAATAGTGTCGTGCACATGTCGGTCACTACAATACTCCTGTAGTTTTTTAATGTGGTCTAATTTTATCAAATTGCCCCTAATTAATAGATTTACCCATTTTTCAAATATTATATAAATTTGAATTAATCTTGTCATTAACGTGTATATTAAATATAATCTGTATGATCTTCCAAAATTCGGTAAATTTGTCATTAGCATGTGTGCGAAGTAGTGTCATGCACATGTGGGTCACTACAGTACTCCTGTAGTTTTTTAATGCGGTCTAATTTTATCAAATGGCCCCTAATAATAGATTTACCCATTTTTCAAAAATTATATAAATTTGAATTAATCTTGTCATTAACGTGTATATTAAATATTATCTGTATGATCTTCCAAAATTCGGTAATTTTGTTATTAACATGTGTGCGAAGTAGTGTCGTACACATATCGGTTACTGCAATACTCCTAGAGTTTTTTAATACGGTCTAATTTTATCAAATGACCCCTAATAATAGATTTACCCATAATCTTGTCATTAACGTGTATATTAAATAGTGTACACGTTAATGACACAATTAGCTTTTTTTTTTTACATGCAGGTCACTACAATACTCTAATAGTCCTTTATAAATTTCTTTGGGGCTTAATGTTAGCCCTTTTTCCAATGGCCAAATTGCCCCTGGTAGTAGATTTACCTCAATATATGCCTAATTATTGCACGCGTCTCTACTCCGCAAAACCTCCTAAGAAAACAGATCTCATAAATAGGGTAAAAAAAACAATAATTCTAAAACCGTTCCACTCATTTCACTTTTTTTTTTTGTGATTCTTTTTCCTCTTTTTTTACATAAAAAAACTTCCTTTTTTTGAATTTACTTAATTCACTATTATTGTGATATTTTTTAGTTGTAACAAATGTTCAGCTAGTCTAGCAGGGTAACTGTTTTTTGAACTGTTAGAAAAATGTCGTTAGAGTAAACAAGTAAGGTTAGTAGTTTCTGATTGTGAAAAAATCATATTGTTTGGTGAAACTTCTTTTTTTTCATTTTCTCCAAGATTTAACGTCTTTACTTCAATATAATCAGCTATATTTCAATACAACGATAACTTTTTGACGATAAAATAGTACTTCTCTTCTCAATTCAGTATAATGGCATGAACCCAAAACTACACGCGAAATGACCAGAAAACCTTTGAACACTGCCCCTTCCCCAGCATTCTGTTTTAGTCCCCGTAGTGTATTTCTATTTTTCGTCCTAGTTTATTTCTCGTTCTGATCAGTCTTATGAACGAGAAAATGGTGTTTGCGTCAATCGGCGTCGTTGAATCGCCGCGAAGCGTTATTGGGGGTGGAGAGCGAAGTTAATGGGTCGGGTGCAAAAAAGGAAAGCGTTTGGAGAGTTGAAAGTTACGAAAATAACAGATACTTTAGCTGTGACTTTATTTTCAAATGGGTGGAATTATTGCGTCGTATATATTGATATCGGTAACTTATTGTATCAGTAATAATTACAGAAAAATAGTGATAATTGGCGCTTCTCAATAAGTACAGAGAAAATTGATCCTAAAGTTTTATGGTTTTTCAGTTTGTAATCTAAGAATTGTATTATTAAAGAGGCATGTAACAGTAACAACTTAGACCAGGGGTGCTCAAACTTGAACTGCTGGCGATCTACCTCAATATTGTTAGACTACGATCGATCGACTCTGAGAGGCTGCAAGTAAGTGTGATGCAGGATTGTCGTCTAGGTAGCGTGTATCGTGGCATAGATATTAGTTTTCCGCACAATATGCATTTTTTAGTCAAGGTAAGTGTAGGTCTGCTCTAAAATGTCAATGAAAAAACTCATAATTATTCAAAATTGCGAGTTTATTGGTTCGTACAAAACAAACGAGTTCTAGTGTCTAAACTTAACTAAAGAGTGACTTTGGATGTTGAAGCGTGGCACTGCATGTCCTCAGCATACTTTTCATAAGATGGTACGTAATTACCGAGTGCAAATCGCAAGCATGATGACATATGTTCGTCAGTTAGTCGATTGCGATTTTTTGACTTAATTATCTTCATTTCAGAAAATGCAGACTCGCACAAGTAAGTTGACCCAAACATTGCCGTCAGTTGAAGGGCGATTTGCCTTAGATTCGGATATTTATCTTCAGATATAAAACACCAGAATTTTGTATCAGATGCTGTGGCTTTGAGATGTATATCTGATATAATCTGCACTAACTCATTTTCAACAGAACATGAGTCCATGTTAAATTGACTTGCTATTTCAGTAGCTAATTCCTCAAAGTTTTTACACGAAAAAGGATAACTCATAAATGATGCGACGTTTGCCAATTTACTGAAATCATAAAAACGTATTTCGAATTGGCCCAAAATATTTGATAATTCTGCCTCATAAATATCATAATTCAACTGAGGAATCCTTGCTTTCAAAGACGGAAAATTTTTCAGATCCTATCTTTTCAGTTGATCTATCATAAGTTGCAATTTACTTTTGAATGCGTTTATTACGCTAATCATCTCAATAATAGTTTTTCCTTTACCTTGAAGCTCCAAATTAATGGTGTATATAATGTAATATCTGTCAAAAATGCCAAATCAGTCAGCCATTTTCCGTTTTTCAGCATCTGAGTGTCATCACCTTTTTCGTCCAGAAAAGCTGTTATTTCGGGCAATAATTCTTGAAACCTTTCTAGGAATTTTCCGCTACTCAACCACCTGACGTCCGTGTGAAGAACTAAATCAGTGTGTTCAGCTGACTCACTATCTTCCAACTGCAATTTAAAGAGCCGTCGTTACAAGCTACGTGCACGGATAGAATTCACAATTTTTATTGCAATACCCATAATCTCCTCCATGTTTAGAACTTTTGAACACAAAACTTGTTTATGTATAATGCAATGGAAGGAGAAAAATGAAGGGAAATCATCATTAGCTCGACACAATGCCATAAAACCGTTTTCGTTTCCAGTCATTGCTGGTGCTCCATGGGTTATAATGCACACCAGTTTATATATTGGTAGCTTGTAGTTTGTTACAAAATTGAAGAAAACGTCATATATATCTTCGCCACGGGTCTTTCGTTTCAGAGAAATTATTGTCAAGAACTCTTCCTTAGCCGACATGTCATTGAATACCATTCGAATAAAAATACACAGCTGGGCAGTGGCTGTCATATCGGTGGATTCGTCGAACTGTAAAGAAAAGTATGTACATTCCATAATATCATGTTTTAGTTTATCTGCCATGTCCTGACTCATGACTTCAACACGCCTTGTGACAGTCGGACGAGATAACTGAAGTTCTCTAATAGCAGACATAATCTCTGTTTTATTTTTAAAATCTCCAAATAAAGTCTCACCCGCTTCAATAAATGCTTCCTTCACAACCAATCCATCTCAAATGGTTTCTTGTGTTTCGCCAATATATGAGATATTTTAAATGACGCGATCGTTGCAGCTTTTGATTGTTTGGCTGGTCTTGTGAACATGGTTTGTTCTTTTTTCAAACAAGTTATCAAATCACGTACTTTTCGTTTTCTTAATTCACTCTGTGACGGAAAATCCTTTTCATAGTTTTTATGAACCGTTTTATGATGCCTCTCTAAGTTCCCACGCTTAGGTATTGCAACTGACGCATGGCAAATGAGACAAATGCACTTATCCTTCAAGTTACAACTCAGACTGACTCCTATTCCTGCAGGCGCAACATTTATATCGGCGCGAACGAAGTCTCGAATGTTTCCGTCAAACAAGCCTCCCGAAGTTTCTAGAAAAATCGGCGGGAATCAAAAACGCGGCTTTTCTTTGACAAGTATCGCGCGCTCCTTTGATAAAGCCGCCTTTTGCCGCTAGCAGGGGGTTATTACGATAAAAGAAAGTGATGAGGGGGTTATTCTGGTCTAATTGTGGATCGAATAAATTTTAGTAGTTTATTCATAACATTTTGTTTTAGTTACCTAAAACAAAATCTGTGAATAGTTCTGTATCGGAATTTTTTTCTCGAGATCGACTCAAAAAGCACTCGCGATCGACTTGTCGATCGCGATCGACCGTTTGAGCACTCCTGACTTAGACTGTCGCAATGTTGGTGTGCTTAAAATTAAAACTTTCTTACTTTATATGGTCACATAATAAAAGACTTTTACCTTTTTCAGTTTAAAAAAGCATCTGAAGTCACAAAGGCAAACCATAGTTGAAGTATAGTACTTTAAAAATAATTTACCAGAGAAAATAACATGCCCTAACTATCCAAAGTTGAAATTTTCACATACACCAATAATCACTAGTTTTTTAAGTATTGCGTACTTAACTACAATACAAAATGGCCGTTTCAATAAATAAAATGTTCTCGTGTGCCGCTTGTATGTTATCCTTGCAAGCGTTAACTTTTTTACATACTCTGGGACGCTCTGCGGGATATCCTACATGTCGCCGGTTATTATCCGCATGCATTCTCTTGATGTATTGGTGAACCCAATTTTAATTAAGAAAACAATGTCGAAATGTACAAACAAAGATTTTGTTGAAAGTTTAATCTGTTTTTATAAGAAATATTTGCATAATACGTATAAGAAAATACATTTCATCACAGTGTTTGATTGGTTGTTTACTTGGCCCAAGCAACATTTGAGTATAACAAACGATTTTTATAACACCCTATATTATGACACAGAAAATGTGTATACAACCAGCGGGTGAAATTTATTGAAAAGAAGTGTTCGGTTATTAATCACGGCTTTACCGTGACCAACAACCTTCGCATTTCACTTCTTAAACAGGTTTTTGCCGCACTAGTACTAAATAGCTATAATAAATTTATAGAGAAGAATCATAAACGTGTAAGTTAAGTACATTTTCATTTAATTTATGCTGGAAGTTCATTTCACCAATCAAATGTTTTTTACGCAATCATTTATCACAGTTCCATTGAAAGATTGTCATATTTTTCTACACTAGGTAGGAAAAGTGCTACTTTTAACACTCGTAGTTGATAGAAAGAGATAAAACTATAGTTTTTCATGAAAACGCTAAAAAATCATTGTTAAACATTTTTTCCCCATTTGTAACTATGCAAAAAACGAAAAAACTCCAGTTTTATGGTAACTCTGTTCTTTTCAATAAAAATACCGGGGTCGATAAGCATTGTAGAATTGGTTCTGTTTATACAGATAAGTGGAAGTAAATATAATGACATTTTTTACTAAATTTTAGTGGTAACATTTTTGGATAAAACAGCAAAAGTATTAAAAATAGGTTGGTTTTGTAGTTAACATAGGCGTATTTCCCTTAAAAATTGGTACCAGCTCCTCTGAACGTTTATATTTTCTTGACAAATTGATGACGTAATTCTTAAAGTGGCTCACAGCACTTGTTGGCAGCCTCGGAAAATATCTTACCACTACCTAACGAATGCAGAGGAGAGTAGTGACATTTCATCATCATTAACTAGTCCTCTGCGTCTAGCGCGGGACATAAGCCTCCCGTATAGAATTCCATATCTGTCTATCCTGCGCAATCTCCAACCAGTTGTTAGCGACCCTTTTAATATCATCTGATCAACGTGTCGGTGGTTTCCCTCTACTGCTTTTATCTGCTCTTAATCTCCATTCCAGTATTTTGCGCGTCCGTCTCATGTGTCTAAATCTGACCACGTGTTCTGCCTATTTCTGTTATAAAGTAACTACGCGCGTGATGACATCTGTGACTCCAATGCGTCTACGCAGATCTTCATTATTCTATCGTATTCTATCATTAAGAGTTACACCAAATATTGACCTCCCCGTACGCCTTCGCGCAATCTTCAGTTTGTGTCCAGATTCTATAAGTGCATTCATCTCGCTTCCATAGATGAAGACTGGAAGGACGCACTGGTTGAATGTTTTCTTCTTCAGACTAATTGGAATGTCGTTCCTGAATGTATCCTTTAGAGCTCCACACGCTGCCTGAGCTAGACCGACTCTTCTTCTAATTTGACAGTTGACAATGACATTTAGCTGTCGCTAATTGGTGATTGAGAGGCGGCCATAGTGTAGTGGTTAAGATGTCTGACTTCTACGCCCGAGATCTGAGTTCGGCTCGGAAAAAAGTGAAAATTAAAAAAAAATAGTTTACAAGGTGACGGTTGCCTCTCTCGGGAAGGCGATGGCAAACTACCTGTAGTATCATGCCTAGGTAAAGCCATCTCACTTTGGACGTTCGGAACGGGCAGGTCCCCTTGTCTGTAGAACACTTTAAAAAAAAGCAACAACTACAGGCAAAAGCAAGAGGATTGCCTACATCCATATCGGATATGACCTCAAAAAAAATTGGTTGTAGCAGAGATAAAAAAATTACATATTTATATTTTAACGAAACCGATCTTAAAAATAACATTTATGGCACAATATAATTTCAAATGGCGACGAAATGTCCACAAAAGACGAATTAATTGCTATGCATGAAAACAATTTTTTCTTACTAGCAATGTTGAAATTTGTCAATGCCATAAACTCAATTTCACTTTTTGTTTGTCGCTGGAACTCTTCAGAGGTTAGTTCAAGTTCAGGTAATATTACCAACACTAATAACAATATACACTCCTGGACAAAATTAACTCAACAATATATTAAATCATACAAATCTCTATACAGTAGAATCTCACAAATTAGAACCACTTTGTGCACCTGGCAGTTCGAATTTCTGAAAAGTTCGAATTTCTGGCCATTTTTTTTTTACAGAAAATGATAAAATTATAATAAAAAACTAGTTATGTAAGCTTTATTTTAACACAAAACAGTTTTTATTTATTAACATTTAATTAATTGAACATATTAAATTCATAGAAAAACTTTTAAAAAGTTTTTTAATTATTGGGTATTTAATTGGTTTTTAACATAAAATCAGTAATACTTGTTTGTTTTTTTGATTTATTTAAACTGGATACAACTTTCACACGTATGAACACTTCACTTTGACCTTCAGTCATCAACTGACCCAAATTTGTACAAGCATATCAAATTTCACGCGCATATGACCGAATTGTACACACCACGAATAACTCGGTGATTCCCCGTTTTATTTTTACTTTAATGAGCGAAAAAAAATAATTTGTAGTGAAAATACAAAAAAAAAGTAAAAAAACTTCCAGAAATTAGAACCCCCTGTTCTAATTTTAGAGCGTTTAATTTGGTTTTTCGCCTATTTAGTTCAAAATCATAGAAAAAAAATATTTTCTAGTGGAAATAAAAACCAAAAAAAAACAACACTTCCAGAAATTAGAACCACAGGTTCTAATTTCAGAGCGTTCAATACATTGAAATGGCCGGTTCTAATTTCTGGACGGTTCGAATTTGTGACGGTTGGAATTTGTGACGGTTCGAATTTGTGAGATTCTACTGTAACGAATTAATTTTAATAATTTTTTATGAACATTGGTTACACTAAAAGTTAGAAAAAACTTATTCGGATACTTTAAAAGTGAATTAGCTACCAAATTTCTCTATAAGATTCGAATTAAAATTATTCTTAAGACCTAATAACAAAATCGTTGAAATTATGTAATAATGAAAAAAATAAACTGGGACACTAGTAGCAAAATTAATGGTGTAACTGGGACACTAGTAGCGTGTGTTGCCTCCTCTACTTCGGATGACAGCGTTTATGCGCCTAGGCATGCTTCTAATTAAATTTTGGATAAAATCTTGAGGAATTTGCTCCCATTCTGTGATAACTGCATTTTCAAATTCCCTCAGGTTTCTAGGTGCAGGTATATGACGTTTCACATTTTTCCTAAGGGGATCCCATACATGTTCTATCGGATTCAGATCCGAGCTTTTTGGTGGCCATTGCATAATCGGTATATCAACTTGATTAAGATAATCGTACCTCACTAGCCACGTGAGGTCGAGCGTTGTCTTGCATAAACAGGAAATTGGGCCCCACAAAATGACCGAAAGGCATCACATGTTCTATTACAATATTCTCAAGATAGGAATCCTTGCAGAGATATTGCAAGGAGCAAACCTCTCTCCTGGTCTTCACCATACTCGCTCACGACCATCTGGATGTTTTAGACTAACCCTAGTTTCATCTGTGAAGAAAACTTGTTTCCAATCATCCACAGACCAGTTTTCGTGATTTCGAGCAAAACGTAACCTGGCAACTCTGTTCTCTCTAGTAAGCAAGGGCGCAGTGGCTGGTCTCCTACTGTTTAATCCAGCTTCATTTAACCGTCTTCTAACTGTTTTAGAAGAAATTGTGACATTGCGAACAGTTCGAGTTCGTTTCTTATTATAGAACTAGTGACAGTCCTGTTTCTTAAAGCATATTGTCTTATAAAACGTTCATCTAGGTCGCTAGTGCATCGTTTTCGCCCTTGCCCTAACCTTCTAGAATAAGTTCCTACTTCATTCAAGCGTCTTACCATACGACTTATTGTGAAACGATGTTTGCCTAACAAATTGGCAACACATAACTCTGACAATATCCCTCGTCCAATAAAACTGAGGCTCGCACTACCTCGTGTTCAGTTAATTTCCTTGTTCGATTCATTTATCTAATTCTTCGGGGTCAAAAATAAAACAGTCTACCACAAAAACGTATTACTTTGAAAAAGGGAACAATTTATAAGCTTACTTTTAAAGAAAATCTATCGCATTATTACAGAAAATTGTTTATCTTCTAAAAAATTCTTTAAAACTGTAAATCTAAACGAATTGTTTTGATTTCTGTCATGAAAAACTTTAAAACTGACATAAGAAAAAGATAAATTAATTTTCAGATTGTTGCGTTAATTTTGTCCAGGAGTTTAGTTATTAAATTTAGAAGGAACAGCTCTATTAAGGATTACATGTATCTGGGGCAAAAAATTACTACGACGAGACAGTCTCTCAGATGAAATTTCAACAAGAATCAGGCTTGGATGGTGCGCATTCGTGAAATTAAATTATATATTCAAAGATAAAGCCATCCCAAATAAGTTAAAGTTTATTATCAGTGCATCCTACCCGTAATTCCATTGTCGCCGAAACTTGGACACTGAATAAAGCTGATATACGAATACTAGCTGGGACCCAGAGAACACACGAAAGACAGATGATCGGGATAAATCTTAAAGATAGAAAAAGAAACAAGTGGATACATGAACAAAAGAAACTAAAGGATATTATAGAGTACAGCAGAAAGAAGGGGGCATGAGCTGGATATGTAGCCCGCACGACCAATGATCGAAGGAGCAAGCGAACATTAGAATGGAGACCACGAGAACAGAAAAGAAGCGTATGACGTCCCAAAACAAGATGGCGGGACGATATACAGAATAGATTGAGATGGAAATTCAGGTGGAAGGCCTACATCCAGCATTGGATAGAACTAGGCTTATAGTGAGCGATATAGTTTGTCGCAGGAACTCTTCAGAGGTTAGGTCCAACGTACGGTTACCTAGTTTACGTCGAAATAAAATGACAAAAATATAGTAAGGTTGAATTTTTCCACCATCGAAAAGTTGCCATTTTTATAATGCTTATCGATCCTGGTCCATTCTCATGTATTAAAAGTCATTGAGAGTTTATTCCGAATTGCCATTTTGTAAAGTATTACTTGAAGAAAAAAAAAATATAGAAAAGACTGCTTTTTATTAAGATGTTTACAGTAAGTATTGTACATTTTTAAAATTTTGTCTTTTCGGTCAGTTGGTTTTTAAATCTAGCTTGAAAAAGATTGATAATTAGGTGAGGACTTTTACTCAACATTTACAAGCTAATAGACTATAAAAACCAATTAAAAAGCTTATTTTTAAAATTTTTCACTATTTTATTCGAGGAATACATAAAGTTCGTTTTATATTTTAAACTAGACATATTAGGACCAAGAATTCTAAAAAAACTACCTTCTCGAAACGATACATTAGTTTTAGTTCCTCAAATACTAAAACAGGGACTTTTTATAATATTATATATTTAAGTAACTTCTCTTATAATCCAAACTAAAAATAGTCACAAACGTATTTCCTTAGTACTGGTTTATATTCGATTCCTGTTAGGTTCCCGGTGACTTGTCTGCCAAATAAGATGTAGGTACTTAAATTATCATTATCACTAATAGTGTCATCAGTCACCTCATTTTTTTTTGGAACTTAACAGGGGATTGAAAAGCCGACCTCTGTACTTATACTACTATTTTATTTGAGACTAGTACAGAACCTTTAGGCGACCTAATTTTCTTACCTAACAATAAGAAAAATAATTATATGGGATAGTATCTATCTTCTGTACTTTTCTACGATTTTTCCTATTCTATTTTAATGGTAATCTATATACAGGGTGTAGATCTGTACTAATTTCTTCAGAAACAATGCCAAAAAATTGTTTACTTTTGTAAGACCCACCCTGTACATAGTTTTTCTTTACTTAATATTTTCCGGTGTCTTCGAAATTCTTTATTCGTTGATAACCAGTGATAAAAGGCAGCTTTTGCTTAGTTATTTTTGAAATTAATAAGGTTTAGGATAAAAGTCTTTAAATTAGGGAAATCGGTGATATGACAACGTCGCCTTGTTGTCATATTTACATTTTCGCCTCTTATTTAGGGAATTTTGTCTTGATTCTTATTGAATTTTAAAACTGACAAGATTGGGCTGTCAGTAGTCATATGTAGATGACTGTAGGTAACTATTTTTGCATGCTGTCTCGTGCAATAGCCCTCTTTTTGTAAGATATTTTTCTGTTTTTTTTTTTTATTATTATTATCGTGAGCGAGAGTGAAAAAAATACTAGGAAGTTGGTTTATGGTGCCTACTTTTTTAGAATTAAACGTGTATTTCGACGTTTTCGATTATACAAGTTATTTTGGAATTCGTATGAAAAATTTTAGGATTTGCATAACGAGAGACGAATGCTAAGATACGGGAACTAATTTTTTAGCATTTTTTGCGCACACCACGATATTTTATCCCAAATTTTATCTTTTCCTTTGTATAAATGACGTATTTTCTGTAAGTTAAGTTTATTAGTGTTCCATCGTGTACGTGAACGATTTTTTTTTGTTTGTTTGTTAAATTCGTAATGTTCTATTGGTAGTCTTAAGTCATATATTTAAGTAATTAAGTCACTATTATACTTTTAAACAGTCAAACCTATTATTGCTACGTATAATTATAGATATTTTCTTTTTTTATATTATTCGTTTTTTAAGTTAAGTACCCATTTTTGAAGCCATATTGAACTGCGTTTTTAGTTTTGGAGATATGGGCCTGATTCACACAAAAAAAAATTCTAGTCAAACATTGAGAAAAGCGGATTGTGACTTAAATGTACATTGCTAGTGACAATGATAAGTTGCGTTTGATGGAACTTATTTTTGTCACAATCTGTGCGTAATAAATAATTTAAATAATCGGATGAGGCCCGATTTTTAAAATTAAAAATAAATTCATAATTTTTAGGATTACATCACGAACTTATTTTTCTTCTTATCAGTTTTTTTTTATATAAAAAAATGTCGCAAATAATAAAACTTTTTGTATATACAAGACAAATAAATCATGTGCTACTCTTGACAAATTAATGGTATTTTATTTTGGATTTCCTTAAGTCACAGTATTTACTTTGTCCACTCTCTCCCAGAATGTTTCCCAGAAGAAAGATGGCTCTTTCCAATTTTCTTCTAAATTTAAATCAATGCCATATATTTTGTTATTGTTCAAGATGTTTATTTTTAAACGCCCGGCCTCGATTTACGGAAAATTGTTGGATATTTATTTTTTTTTTAAATGTAGAAGGCCATAGTGCATATCAAGAAGTATACTTCATATCGGCAAAAAGGTTATGCGGCAAAAACCCTCTAAAATATTATTTTTGGTCATTGCGATTTCCATGGATCGTATGCCACATTTGGCGGATTTCAAACAATTTATCTAGTAGACGGCTATCTTACTTTTATCTGACAGCTCTTGTTTGTACACCTATTCAATTCAGTAGAGTTAAACTGAATAAAGAGTGTGTGTGTGTGTATAGCTCCTGGTTGAAGTGGTTTCCAACGCTGAAAAAGTAGATATGACTCTTATTTATGGAAAAGCAAGAAGAAATTCTCAAGAAGCCGTTAGACTGTATCGAGAACGTTACCCCAACAGGTACCTCCTGGATCACACTATGTTTTGTCGATTAGAATGAAATTTGAGAAGCCATATGGATGCATTTTCAGGGCAGAAAGGTATTTCTAAACAAAAAGCTGTCGTTAACAGATGAAAAAGTAGCCGAAATTATGCAATACTTTTAAAACTATCCATATAATTCAATCAGACAAGTAAGCAGGCAATTGAATTTATTCTTTGGGACTATTGAGAAATCTTATTAAAGTTAACAAATACCTCGACTATAAAATAGATAATCTTCAGTTATTAACACAATTTGACTCGGAACCACGACTGAGTTTTGTAGCCGAAATGATGATTAAAATATGACGAAGGACGTTATTTTCTGAATCATATATTATGGACAGATGAAAGTCATTTTGTCAGCAACGGCAAACCTAACATTACTGGACTGACGAGAATTCATACAACGTTAATCAAATTCAGAATCAAGGCCATTATGGCGTTAACGTATGGTGTAGGATAATTGGGAGATATTTGATTGGACCATACTTTTTTGAGAGAACACTAACTAGAAATAGATACCTTAATTTCTTGGTTAATACTCTACCAATTTTATTATAAAAATGTTCCCCTTATTTTAAGAAGGCATATCTGGTATCAACACAACGGAACACCACCTCATACAACTGCTTTTTTGTTTTTGTTTGTTTCTGTTGGGCAGGGCGCATACAACTGCTGCTGTTAGAGAGTATCTCAATGAACGGTTTCAACGAAGGGATTCGCAGCTCAGTTATTCAATGGGCCCCTAGGGGGACTCTTAAAGATAACCCTGTTAAAACTGCATGTCGCTGACTGCCAAGGAATTTTTTTTTGGAAAATACACCCGGAAACATTGAAATTTTAAAATAAATTAAAAATTTTAACATTTCTATACAAGAACGAGCTTTCCTCGCACATTCTCTGCTACAACACATGTTAAAGAATGTCCTTTCATAAAACCCTGTTAAAACTGCATGTCGCTGACTGCTAAGGAATTTTTTTTTGGACAATACACCCGAAAACATCAAAATTTTAAAATAAATTAAAAATTTTAACATTTCTATACAAAAACGAGCTTTCCTCGCACATTCTCTGCTACAACACATGTTAAAGAATGTCCTTTCATAAAACCCTGTTAAAACTGCATGTCGCTGACTGCTAAGGGATTTTTTTTTGGACAATACACCCGAAAACATCGAAATCTTAAAATAAATTAAAAATTTTAACATTTTTATACAAAAACGAGCTTTTCTCGCACATTCTCTGCTACAACACATGTTAAAGAATGTCCTTTTATAAAACGCTGTTAAAACTGCATGTCGCTGACTGCTAAGGAATTTTTTTTTGGACAATACACCCGAAAACATCGAAATTTTAAAATAAATTAAAAATTTAACATTTTTATACAAAAACGAGCTTTTCTCGCACATTCTCTGCTACAACACATGTTAAAGAATGTCCTTTCATAAAACCCTGTTAAAAACTGCATGTCGCTGACTGCTAAGGAATTTTTTTTTGGACAATACACCCGAAAACATCGAAATTTTAAAATAAATTAAAAATTTTAACATTTTTATACAAAAACGAGCTTTTCTCGCACATTCTCTGCTACAACACATGTTAAAGAATGTCCTTTCGTAAAACCCTGTTAAAACTGTATGTCGCTGACTGCTAAGGAATTTTTTTTTGGACAATACACCCGAAAACATCGAAATTTTAAAATAAATTAAAAATTTTAACATGTTTATACAAAAACGAGCTTTTCTCGCACATTCTCTGCTACAACACATGTTAAAGAATGTCCTTTCATAAAACCCTGTTAAAACTGCATGTCGCTGACTGCTAAGGATTTTTTTTTTGAACAATACACCCAAAAACATCGAAATTTAAAAATTTTAACATTTCTATACAAAAACGAGCTTTCCTCGTACATTCTCTGCTACAACACATGTTAAAGAATGTCCTTTCATAAAACCCTGTTAAAACTGCATGTCGCTGACTGCTAAGGGATTTTTTTTTTGGACAATACACCCGAAAACATCGAAATTTTAAAATAAATTAAAAATTTTAACATTTTTATACAAAAACGAGCTTTTCTCGCACATTCTCTGCTACAACACATGTTAAAGAATGTCCTTTCATAAAACCCTGTTAAAACTGCATGTCGCTGACTAAGGAATTTTTTTTTTTGGACAATACACCCGAAAACATCGAAATTTTAAAATAAATTAAAAATTTTAACATTTTTATACAAAAACGAGCTTTTCTCGCACATTCTCTGCTACAACACATGTTAAAGAATGTCCTTTCGTAAAACCCTGTTAAAACTGTATGTCGCTGACTGCTAAGGAATTTTTTTTTGGACAATACACCCGAAAACATCGAAATTTTAAAATAAATTAAAAATTTTAACATGTTTATACAAAAACGAGCTTTTCTCGCACATTCTCTGCTACAACACATGTTAAAGAATGTCCTTTCATAAAACCCTGTTAAAACTGCATGTCGCTGACTGCTAAGGATTTTTTTTTTGAACAATACACCCAAAAACATCGAAATTTTAAAAAATTTTAACATTTCTATACTATAAAAAACGAGCTTTCCTCGTACATTCTCTGCTACAACACATGTTAAAGAATGTCCTTTCATAAAACCCTGTTAAAACTGCATGTCGCTGACTGCTAAGGGATTTTTTTTGGACAATACACCCGAAAACATCGAAATTTTAAAATAAATTAAAAATTTTAACATTTTTATACAAAAACGAGCTTTTCTCGCACATTCTCTGCTACAACACATGTTAAAGAATGTCCTTTTATAAAACCCTGTTAAAACTGCATGTCGCTGACTAAGGAATTTTTTTTTGGACAATACACCCGAAAACATCGAAATTTTAAAATAAATTAAAAATTTTAACATTTTTTATACAAAAACGAGCTTTTCTCGCACATTCTCTGCTACAACACATGTTAAAGAGTGTCCTTTCATAAAACCCTGTTAAAACTGCATGTCGCTGACTGCTAAGGAATTTTTTTTTGGACAATACACCCGAAAACATCGAAATTTTAAAATAAATTAAAAATTTTAACATTTTTATACAAAAACGAGCTTTTCTCGCACATTCTCTGCTACAACACATGTTAAAGAATGTCCTTTCGTAAAACCCTGTTAAAACTGCATGTCGCTGACTGCTAAGGAATTTTTTTTTGGACAATACACCCGAAAACATCGAAATTTTAAAATAAATTAAAAATTTTAACATGTTTATACAAAAACGAGCTTTTCTCGCACATTCTCTGCTACAACACATGTTAAAGAATGTCCTTTCATAAAACCCTGTTAAAACTGCATGTCGCTGACTGCTAAGGAATTTTTTTTTGGACAATACACCCGAAAACATCGAAATTTTAAAATAAATTAAAAATTTTAACATTTTTATACAAAAACGAGCTTTTCTCGCACATTCTCTACTACAACACATGTTAAAGAATGTCCTTTCATAAAACCCTGTTAAAACTGCATGTCGCTGACTGCTAAGGGATTTTTTTTGGACAATACACCCGAAAACATCGAAATTTTAAAATAAATTAAAAATTTTAACATGTTTATACAAAAACGAGCTTTTCTCGCACATTCTCTGCTACAACACATGTTAAAGAATGTCCTTTCATAAAACCCTGTTAAAACTGTATGTCGCTGACTGCTAAGGAATTTTTTTTTGGACAATACACCCGAAAACATCGAAATTTTAAAATAAATTAAAAATTTTAACATTTTTATACAAAACGAGCTTTTCTCGCACATTCTCTGCTACAACACATGTTAAAGAATGTCCTTTCGTATAACCCTGTTAAAACTGCATGTCGCTGACTGCTAAGGAATTTTTTTTTTTTGGACAGTACACCCGAAAACATCGAAATTTTAAAATAAATTAAAAATTTTAACATTTTTATACAAAAACGAGCTTTTCTCGCACATTCTCTGCTACAACACATGTTAAAGAATGTCCTTTTGTATAATCCTGTTAAAACTGCATGTCGCTAACTGCTAAGGAATTTTTTTTCTTGGACAAATTTTTTGGACAAATTAAAAATTGAACATTTTTATACAAAAACGAGCTTTCCTCGCACATTCTTTGTTAAAACACATGGTAAAGAATGTCCTTTTGTATAACCCTGTTAAAACTGCATTACGCTAACCGCTTTTTTTTTGGACTTTAAGTCTTCGTAATACACCCGAAAATATCGAAATTTTAAAATAAGTTAAAAATTGAAGCATTTTTATACAAAAAAGAGCTTTCTTCGCACATTCGCTGTTAAAACACATGATAAAGAATGTCCTTTTGTATAACCTTGTTACAACTGCATGTCGCTAACTGCTTTTTTTTGGACTTTAGTCTTCGCAAAACACCCGAAAACATCGAAATTATAAAATAAATTAAAAACTGAAACATATTTATACAAAAACGAGCTTTTCTCGCACATTCTCTGCTACAACACACGTTAAAGAATGTCCTTTTGTATAACCCTGTTAAAACTGCATGTCGCTAACTGCTAGGGATTTTTTTTTTTGGAATTTATGTCTTCCCAATACACCCTAAAATATCGAAATTTTACAATAAATTAAAAATTGAAACATTTTTATTCAAAAATGAGCGACTAATGATATTGAGCAGTTAAAGACAAACATACAAAGCCAATCATCAAGCGTTAATGAAAAGAATGGAAAAATTCATGATAGAAGAAGGATGACATATACAAAAATTTCTTGATGTTTTTTTTTTATTTTTTATGTTTCAAACATTTCATTTTATAAATACGAGGCATGTTTTTTAAGTAAGTACCGTTTTGCGATTCCGCCGCCGCAGCGATACGGTCGGCGTTCCGCGCATGCGCGCTGGTAACCTACATCTCATGTCTACGCACTGACGCCATTACAGTCTGATTCTTCATTGTATACGTTGTTTACTGAGTGTTTAAGATGCCTCCGACAATCGTGAGTCCAGCCGATTTTGAAGTACGGGCTGTTATACGATTTCTTAGTGCTAAAGGCGTAAAACCGATCGATATTCATCGTGAGATCTGTGAAGTTTACGGACAAAACATTATGAGTGATGGAATGGTAAGGAAATGGGTGAGAGCATTTAAAGATGGCCGCACAAATGTGCATGATGAAGAACGGAGTGGGCGTCCTTCGGTCGTTAATGAAGATTTGGTGCAGAAAGTGGACGAAAAGGTGAGAGAAAACAGACGCTTTACAATTTCATCATTGTGCGACTGCTTTCCTCAATATTCTCGTAGTGTTTTGTATCGCATTGTGACCGAGAACTTGAATTAGGCGGCAGAATTTTATGAGGAGTGTATTCAAAAACTGGTGCCACGTTATGACAAGTGCCTCAATATTCACGGAAATTATGTAGGAAAGTAGATTAAGGTACAGGCTTTCATGTAAAAATAAAATTATAGCGATATCTTTGCACGTCTTTTTTTAATTCCAAAACGGTACTTACTTAAAAAACATGCCTCGTATATAATAAGTTATGTAATGTTAAAAGTTATATGTTTTTTTTTGTGGTTTGCATAAAAATAATGTATTCTTGTTTTTTATTTGTCAAAGATACTTTATTAAAGTACCTCAACCTCAACAGTATAGTAACTAATACTATTATAATTACTGTCAGATTAAAGTGTGACACGCCTACTAGATAAATTGTTTTAAAAACCGCCAAACGTGGGATACGATCCATGGCAATCGCGATGACCAAAAAATAATATTTTAGAGGGTTTTTGCTGCATTACTTTTTTGTAAAACAAATTAGAAAAAGAAAACAGTTTAAGGGAAAAATGTTGAGAAAAATTAGAGTTTTCCAATGTCGTTTTACAAAATGTATGTCGATGAAAAAAAAAAGTTGTTTGGCGTCGAGGCACCCAGCGTCGTTTTTACTGCCAAATGTCAAATACATACATATACACATATATATATATATATATATATATATATATATATATATATATATATATATATATATATATACATATATATATATATATATATATATATATATATATATATATATATATATATATATATATATATATACGAGGCTGGTTTGAAAAGTCCGTGCAAAGTCCGAGAGATGGCACTACCGGCGCGTATCGAGGTCATGTTTAGTTAGTAGCATCTCTTGAATGAACGCACACCAAATTTCAGCCATATTGGTCTATTTCTTTGTGTTTGGCATTCGTGTGAATCAAGGAAGTCGAGTGATTTTCAAAAAATGGACGAAAAAGAATTTCGTGTGGTGATTAAACATTACTTTATGAAAGGCAAAACGCCTTAGGAGACTAAAGAGAAGCTTGATAAACATTATGGTGACTCTGCACCTTCGATTAGAACAGTTTATAAGTGGTTTCAAAATTTTCGGACTGGCCATATGGGCACAAGTGACGCTGAACGTTCTGGACGGCCTGTGGAGGTTACGACTCCAGAAATCATTGATCAAATCCATGATATGGTGATGGATAACAGAAGAGTTAAGGTGCGTGAGATTGCTAGTGCTGTGGGCATCTCGACTGAACGGGTACATAATATTTTGCATAAACATTTGGACATGAGAAAGCTATCCGCAAGATGGGTGCCGCGATTGCTCACGCTTGACCAAAAACGGAATCGTGTGAAGTGTTGCAAGGATGGTTTGCAGCTGTTCCAGAAGAATCCGGAGGACTTTAAGCGTCGTTTCGTCACTGTGGATGAAACATGGATACATTACTATACTCCTGAGACCAAACAACAATCTAAATAATGGGTTACCAAGGGGGAATCTGCACCAAAAAAGGCGAAGACCGTTCCTTCGGCCGGAAAGGTTATGGCGACTGTCTTTTGGGATTCGCAAGGGATAATCCTCATCGACTATCTGGAAAAGGGGTAAAACTATTACAGGTGAATATTATTCATCGTTATTGGACCGTTTGAAAACCGAGCTGCAAGAAAAACGCTCGCGATTGGCCCACAAGAAAGTCCTTTTCCATCACGACAACGCACCAGCACACACCTCAGCAGTTGTGGTCGCAAAATTAATGGAAATAGGATTCCAATTTCACATCCCCCCTATTCTCCAGACTTGGCTCCCTCGGACTATTATTTGTTCCCCAATTGGCTGGCGGGACAAAGATTTTATTCAAACGAGGAGGTGATTGCAGACACTAATGGGTATTTTGCAGACTTTGACAAATCCTATTATTCGGAAGGGATCAACAAACTAGAACATCGTTGGACGAAGTGTATAAGCCTAAAAGGAGACTATGTCGAAAAATAAAAAAGGTTTACCCCAAACACATAAGTAGTTTTTATTTTTGCACGGACTTTTCAAACCAGCCTCGTATATATATATATATATATATATATATATATATATATATATATATATATATATATATATATGTATACTCAACATCGGTGCTGAAAAAGGCTACAAAACACCTTTGGACTGCCAAACAACTACTCGGTAGGTCCTGGGGCCTTAGCCCTAAAATGACCTCCTGGATATATACTCAACTGGTCAAACCAAAAATACTATATGGATCTCTGGTATGGTGGGGCAAGACCAAACAAAAAACAGCAATACGGCGGTTATGTAGGGTGCAAAGACTTGCATGCCTATGCGTACAGGAGCTATGAGATCCACTCCAACGGCGGGCATGGAAGCTCTTCTGAACCTTACACCGCTTAACGTGGCTGTTCAAGAGGAGGCAACTTTTCAGGCCATCTCCATCCACAGAAGGGAAAAATTTAAGGAGGGCAACCTTATCGGTCATCTCACGATCCTGAAGGGGATCGGAGACATACTTAATATGTCAACGGCCAGCGACACCATTGATCCTATACAGTGCCTCGTTAGGAAGTATAGGGTCTACTTCCCGACAAGGGAAGAGTGGTGCGCAAACCCAAGGTGGCTACAGGATGGCTCACAAAAGTGGTACACGGATGGATCCAAAACTCTCCAAGGGGTGGGAGCAGGAATAGTGGGGCCTAGAGCACACAGAACAATAACATTGAGCAAGGACACCACAATATTCCAGGTGGAACTATACGCAATATGGAAGCTGTAGGGATCCTATCCGAAAGGGGATACATGGGAGTAAGTATCAAAATACTCTCGGACAGCCAATCAGTCTTAAAGGCCCTGAATAGCTGTACAATCACGTCCAGGCTAGTACTGGAATGTCATAACATGCTTAATGCCCTGGCAATTCAGAATCAGATTACTCTGATCTGGGTTCCAGGACATGAGGGGCATAGAGGAAATGAGATGGCAGACATCTATGCAAAAAAAGGGGCTGAGGGGACCTTCATTGGACCCTCTCCATTCTTTGGATTCAGCAGGGGTCTCCTTAAAGAGGAGATGATGAAATGGACAAAATCCATAGTACAGAAACATTGGAACGACACTAACGGTCTGGAACATTCTAAAAAGTTTCTGAGCTTTGATGCAAGGAGGGCGGATCTCGCCCTAAAAATGGATAGGAAAAGCCTAAGATTACTGGCGGGGGCACTCACAGGCCACCATACCTGCAATAAGCACCTATACAGAATGGGCCTATCAACCACGTACACCTGCAGATTCTGCGGTGAGGAAGAGGAGTCCATGGAACACTTGATTACCAACTGTGCGGCATTGGGACACAGGAGACATAGGATACTACATGCCTATACGCTGGGTGAACAGGATCTGCTAACGCTCCTATTGAAGGAGCTGGTCCTGTTCCTGGATGTATGAGGGATAAGGGGAAGCACAATAGATCAATGATGGTCGCAGTGCAAAGGGCCATTTTGGGCCACACTCCCCTCTACACACATTACATTACATTACATACTCAACATGCATTATACCATTCTATAATGCGGTAGTGCTGCCACGGACATTATTACATTTCTGCAAACTACTACCTATGTAAAGGGTGTTTTTTATAGAGGTATAAAACTTTAAGTTGGCAACACTTTTTTAACTGGCGGCTGTTTTGTCAGCTGATTTATGTTTAGTTAGGTTTGGCATTTCAACATGAATAGACTGACGCCTGAACAACGCTTCCAAATTGTGCAAATTTATTTTGAAAATCATGGTTCTGTTCGAAATACGTATCGCGCACTACGTCCATTTTACGGTCAACATAATCGTCCATCAGAGCAATTAATTCGATTAACTATGGAACGTTTTCGCACCACGTTTACTCTAAATGATAATACGCATCCACAGAGACGTCGTACAGTGCGTACAGAAGAAGTCATTACTGCTGTAGAGCGTAGCGTAGAGGAAGACCCGAATCAGTCTATCCGCCATCGTGCACAGGAATTGGATATGTGTCCATCCACTTTATGGAAGATTTTGCGGAAAGATCTTGGTTTGCGTGCTTACAAAATCCAACTCGTGCCACAATTGAAGCCACACGATCATCTAGCAAGGCGTAGATTCGGTGAATGGGCCCAAAACAAGATTGCCGTTGATCCCGATTTTCATAAGCGAATTTTGTTTAGCGATGAAGCTCACTTTTGTTTGAATGGATACGTCAATAAACAAAACTGCCGTATTTGGAGTGATGATAATCCTCAAGTGTATGTTGAGACACCGTTACATCCAGAAAAACTGACTGTTTGGTGTGCTTTATGGGCTGGTGGAATCATTGGTCCGTACTTCTTTAAAAAACGATGCTGGTCAGAACGTTACAGTCAATGGTGACCGCTATAGAGCCATGATTACTGACTTTTTCGTTCATCAATTGAACAACCATGATGTGCAGGAGCTGTGGTTTCAACAAGACGGCGCAACATGTCACACAGCTCGTGCCACAATTGATTTATTGAAGGAAACGTTTGGTAACCGCATAGTTTCACGTTTCGGACCCGTGAATTGGCCTCCAAGATCGTGCGATTTAACGCCGCTAGACTATTTTCTGTGGGGATATGTGAAGTCGCTAGTCTACGCCGATAAGCCCGAAACGATTGACCACTTGGAAGACAACATTCGCCGCGTTATTGCCGATACACGGCCACAAAAAGTCACCGAAAATTGGACCTCCAGATTAGACTACGTCCGAGCCAGCCGTGGCGGTCATATGCCAGAAGTCATATTTAAATTATAATGCCAGAAGATTATCTTTCGAATAAAGTAAATTTCATGTCAATTTAAAAAATTCATCTTTGTTTTATTCCATTTCAAAGTTCTATACCTCTATAAAAAACACCCTACACTTGGCCAGGGCAAATATACTTAAATAAATTAATAAATAAGTATACCGACTTGCCGGGATTGGAACCCCAGACCACAAATCGGTAGTCCGGAAATGAGTTATTTTTTAGCTTAATTTTTTTGTTGAGCTTTTGAAAAGTGATGTCATTTTGAAGAACACTGCTCTAACTTTTTCGATACGGCAACGAATTTTCTGCGAGTAATCCGACTGTTCGTTTATCGTGGTATCGAAATATGAATATTGTGGAGTTTTTTGTATTTGTTAACCATTAACAAGATGGCCGGAAGCGGAGATTTGCTGCTTACCATTTACTTGGTTTTGCTGAGATTAAGTCCGAGGCCGTATCGATTACTGACTTCGTTTACTTTTGTCATAAGATGTTGTAGACTCTTTAAGTTATCAGCCATAACCACCGTATCGTCGGCATAACGAATATTATTTATTCGCTCCCATTAAGCCGTATTCCTTCATCACACTCTTCCAGTGCCTCTCTAAAGATCTGCTTGGAGTATATAGTCAGTCCACAAAGTCCCCAGACACCTGTTATGTTTGTTATCTTAAAATAAAAGATAAAAGACTAAAAAATTTTTTTTAATTTATAATTGCGTAACAAAACTTATTTTTTTATCTAAAACACATTCATTAGTAAGCACTAAACACATCTCTTTTTCCCAGTGAGGCTCCTTTTGGTACATTTTCGCTTGTAGGAAGCATCTGGAAGGTCTCTCTGAAGCGTCCAACAGTAGTCTGCCATCATTGAGACGCTCCATCTTCCCTGGTATCTTTTTTCCATCTCCTTAATATCTTGGTGAAATCGTTCACCTTGCTCTTCACTCAGATCTTCTAAATTTTCTGGAAAGTAGTCTAGGTGGGAATGAAGAAAATGTACTTTTAAACTTATTAGGCAACCTAAAGCTTGAAATGCTTTTAACATTCTTTTGACGATTTGTTTGTAGTTAGGGTCTTTGTTATTGCCTAAAAATCTCTCTATGACCTCTTTAAAGGCAATCCACCCTTCTCTTTGAGGATCCGTCATGGTTGTGATGAATTGTGGATCAACCATAAGCCGTCTAATATCTGGTCCAACGAAAACACCTTCCTTCAACTTTGCCTCCGAGAGGCCTGGAAACTTTGATATTAAGTATTTGAAGCAATTTCCATCTCTTGGAAGTGACTTTACAAATTGCTTCATCAATCCCAACTTTATGTGAAGCGGTGGTAGAAGAACTTTATGAGGAGGCACCAACGTTTCATGCAGTACGTTCTTTTAGTCAACTTTAAGCTCCCTCGGAGGCCAACACTTTTTGGTCCAGTGATTTGCTCGGTCTCTACTATCCCATAGACACAAAAAGCAAGGGAATTTGGTAAAGTCAGATTGTTGTCCGAGCAACATGCCCAAGATTTTTAAATCACCGCACACTTGCCAACCGTCGTCTTTATATTTTTATTTGCAAAGAACCAATTCCAAGTTCTTGTAGGTTTCCTTGAGGTGTACGGAATGACCGACAGGAATGGAAGCATAGAAACCGCCATTGTGAAGCAGAACTGCTTTAAGGCTTCTTTTTGAAGAATCTATGAAAATACGCCACTGTGCTGGGTCGTATGAGATCTTAAATGTATCCATCAAACCTTCAATATTGGTACAATAAACCAACTCGTCCTCTTGGGCAAAGTAGGAAGTGAACTGCTTCTCACAATATCTAAACCAGGAGGAAGACACTCCCGGCAAAAGTAAGTTCCTGCTTTTAAGCCTTGATCCAAGCAACTCAGCAGCGTTTTTGGGAAGATTCAAGTCTCTTACCAAATCATTTAGCTCGCCCTGGGAAAACAATTTCAGACTGCTGTCATCTTCAAATTGAAAACTTGACTTGCCATCGGGTTCAGGTACAGTACCATCTTCGTCAGAACTTGGAATCTCTTCCAAGGCAGCAGGGGCCTTGGGCACTGGTATTTCGGTCCCATGAGGGATGGGACGAATAGCTGATTGCAGATTGGGGTATGAAATGGACTGCTTCCATTTTGAATTATACCCTTTCACATTACACGAACAAAAGTAACAATCATCACTATGGTTCTTTTGCTCGCGCCATACCATAGGAATCGCATATCGGAAAGCTTTTTTCTTGCCCTTAAACCAATTTCGAAGGTCTTCAACACATCGTTTGCAGACTTTATGAGGTGCCCAAACTTTATCCTGATCTCCAAGTTTTAAGCCAAAATACGTGAAGTATACTTTTTTTACAAAGTCCGTAATATTAAGTTGTTCCTTTAATACCATATATTCGCCACAAATATAACAGAAACTGTCAGACGAATTCACACACTTCCGCACAGATGACATTGCACTATATTGAACCAAGATCTATAAAACAATGACGAGTTAACACGTAATTGTACCGCGCCACTTTCTACACTATCGGAGCGCGCACGTTCTGGTTACAACGTTTATGTTTGTTAATTTAGCTCTTTATTTAGAAAGTAATGATAGTTATGGCCTGTATACATTTAAAAACAGTAATCAAAATAAAATTGTACCTATTTATTTATGACTTCAAGTTAGCCCAAAAAAAAACCCTTTTTTATAATAAAATTTTGCGTTTTGCAAAATAACCTGACGTTCTGGAATTATTTGAGTATTTTTTTTTAGTTTTCAGAACACCTAAATACATAGAAATCAGTTGAAAACATCCAGACAGCTTTTTTGTTGCAGACCTGTGTTATAGATCACAAGAAAAGTGCACCAAAATTAAAAGGAGAAGTACGGGAACCGTTTTCGAAAAATGTTTGTTCACAAACAGTGAGAAATTGTTTACACAGGGCGGGCTATAAGGGGTGTGCAGCCAGAAAGAAGTCGTTAATTTCAAAAGCTAATCGCAAAAAGCGGTTAGCTTTTGCTAGGGAATACGTTACTAAACCTCCTGAATTTTAGGAATCCGTAATCTTTAGTGATGAAACTAAAATTAACCTTTTTGGGTCTCATGGCAGAACTAAAGTTTGGAGAAAGAAGAATACCGCATTCGATATTAAAAAAGATTTGTTTCACGGCGAGACAAGGGGGTGGCAGTGTTCTGTTTGGGGATGCATGTCCGCTGAAGGGGTTATAATTAATATTTTATTAATGGTACCATGGATCAGCCTGTTTATTTGAACATTTTGAGAGATAATTTAAGAGAAAGTGTCCAAAAGTTAGCACTACAAAAAGGAACCTGTTGCAAAAAGATACATTTTCCAACAGGACAATGATCCGAAACATACCACAAAACTTGGTGCGAGAATGGATGATCCATAATGTGAAACAGCAGCTTCTTTATACACCTCCGCAATCACCCGATATTAACCCCATCGGGCATTTATGGGAGGAGCTTAAACGGCGCGTTCGCAAACATAATGTTTCAAATAGGGAAGAATTACAAAACAGCATATTGAATGAATGGGAGAACATGCCAGCAGAAGTTACTAGAAAGCTAGTTGCAAGAATGACAAAAAGGTTACAGGAGACTATCAAGGCCACCGGCAGTCCCGCTAAATATTAGTTTAAACGAAGTTGTTATTTTCCGTTACACTCCGTCAAACTATTATTGGTAATTGTTAAGTGTATGGAGACTTTTTTGACAATTTTGTTTACATTTTTATGATAATGATGTAACTTCTAAATAACATGTTCCGTAGTTGGTTTTAATACTAATCCTCTTTGGTTAAGTTTCAAATATTAATATAAACATGTTTTCTCATAGTTCTGATTAATTAGTTAAACAGAAAAATACCAGGTGTACAAGTATGAAATACGGATTTTTTTTTTCTAAAAAAACATGTTAAATTCGGAAGAATGATAAAAAGTGCTTTATTCAAAGTATGCTCCATCGCTTGTTACACATTTTTCCCATCTTTCGGGCAATTTGTGAATACCACGCCAGTAAAAATCTTCCCCTTTTGCTGCGAACCATTCATCGAGCCATTTTTTCACACCTTCGTACCCGCCAAAGCGCTGCTCAGCAAGTGCGTGACCCATCGATGCACAAAAGTGGTGTGGAAGGAGCCAAGTCTAGTAAGTAAGCCGCATGGGGTAGAACTTCCCAGCTGAGTGCTTCCAACGTATCGCGAAATGGTTTTGCCGTACGTGATGGAGCATTGTCATGAAGAAAAATGACTTTGTGTTGCCCCTTTCGGTATTCTGGCCTTTTTCAAGCAGCGAACGGTTCAAATCGGTCAATTGTTGTTGGTAACGTTTAGTATTAACCGTTTCCCCAGGTTTTAACAGCTCATAATAACGCCCAATTGCTCGGCGAGTTGTTTTTTGTGTTTGCGAATCGTCTTCGTCCAACAATGCTTGCAATCCAACATTGAAGTCACCACTTTTGAAACGCCGAAACCATCGTTCACACGTATCGCGTGGAGCATGTTCACCATAAACGTCTCGAAGCAATCGGTATGATTGAGCAGCAGTTTTCTTCAAATGAAAACAAAAAATTAATGCTGTCCGTGAATGCTCTTTGTTCGACATATAGAACACAACAACACAACACTATGCACACACTTTTCCAATTTATCACTTGTGCGCGTCTGACACTTGTTGATGACACAACAAAATGTCGAAGTGTCAAATCTTTATAGCACAAACTGCATTGGTGCACCATCTGTTGTCTGAAATCCGCATTTCATACTTGTACACCTGGTAGTATAGAAAGTAGGTGGTTTCTGGAGACTTTTTGGACTGACTGTATATTAAACAATAGTGCAGACAAAACACAACGCTGCCTTACTCCACGTTCAATCGATATTGCTTCTGAATGGGGAGCGAGAGAGTACCGTATTAAAATACGGTATATCCAAATCTTTCTGCTTAAGTGAGAATTTTGGGAAAAACATATTAACAATCATATTTTCGCGATTGTCCGACACTTTTCCTCTCCAACCACGTTCTGGTAAATCATCAGCATCTTTTAACCGAAAGTTTTACTAACGAATATCCTCGGTTTGCCCATGTATTTGGCAGGCGCTGTAGGCGTCATTTTCGGACTCTTTAAATGATTACATAGGAGTTTCTTTTACCGACTACAAGTTATAACCTATAGGCGACACGTTTTTACTTGTCCGACTGTACCATATGATACAATCATTTACGTTTATACATTATCAACTAAATTTGGAACCCATCAATTTCAGACGTGCATCATTTAGAAGTTCATTTCAAATCAGCTTAATCCATAATATGTAAGTATGTACATTTATGCTAATTGGTGGCCACCAAAAATTTGCAACAAACGATAAGAAAAAATTCGATGTGAACACTAAAGGTACTCATTACAGGGTGTTATGAAAAAGAGTTTAATCAATTGAAAATAATTTATGCTCCATAACCTTGAAATAACGCACGTGAATATTATGAGCGTCCCGAGTGGTCGCATTTAATATACTGAAGCCGTTCGATCGTCTTTGATATGAGATAGAGCGTTTTCACATCTACCGGTAACGACACCGATACGACACCGATACGACACCGACACGACGCCGGGGGAACGTTTTCACATTGGACTGGATTGTAAATTATCCCTCATAAAAATACCTCGAAAGTTGAGGATTCGTAAAAACTTGACAATTAGGTCAATTCGTAAGTGATTTTTGAGGAATATTCTTTAGTAGTTTTTTGATAACGTTTTAAATGTAGACCACATCCTTCGTTATATGATTTTAAATAAAGACCATTTCCTTTTTTTAATTGCTATTCATTCCATCATTTCATTATGCCTTTTAGCCTCTGGTAATTTTTTTTACTGATTTTGCATCATTGATAGCTTTTACAATGTCCGCCGCTCCTCCGCCAAGAGCGTCAAAAGTCGAAAAACCAGCAAATAAGGGTTTCAGTGGTAGAAACCCTCCAATCTTGCACATCGTCCCGACACGACACCGACAAAGTGATATAAAACCGAGGAGAAACATTCTTTACTAGGTCCGTTGAGTGTCGTGGCAGCTTTAATAAGTTATATTTGAGTTATTTGTTATTTTAGACGTAAAAGGCTAAAATGTAGTCAAAGCCTGCCAACTTTTTTCTCGTAGAATTTTATTCTTATTATTTCCGTTGGTTTTATCCCAAAAACGGGGTTTAGTTTCCATAAGTTCAATTAACGTGACAATACGAAACTTGAAGGTCATGGTATCAGATTCAAGAGCACTTAGCACTCCAATTAAATTTATAAAAATCGGGACGACACGAGTGGAGAGACTGCTCCTCGACGACAGGAGTGGAGAGACTGCTCTTCGAAGACAGCTGGCGACTGCAACGACACGACACCGACATCTCGTTAAGGTGAAACTGCTCCCATTTATTTAAATGTTATTTCTAGTCCACCTGCATCGTTGTCTCTGCTGTGTCGGTGTCGTGTCGGTAGATGTGAAAACGCCAATACTAGTAGTTGAGGTTCACTTATATGCATTGGCGTAGGCAGGTTCAAGGTAGAAGGGTGTACATATTTGTATATAAAGAACGTTTCTTTAAGAAAAAAAAAAGAAAATACTAAAGATGGAGCTACTTATAAGGGTGTCAAACGAGAAAGCGAAACCTCTGAAAATGAAAATGATAGAATTTGTCGCACTGGAACTCTAAAGGCTTAGACCACCATAACAAATCGATGACATATGAGAAACGTAAAAGATAAAGTCAATAACAAAAAGTTCCTTTTCTATGGGGCGTATTTTCTACATTCATAGAGGCGGGGAGGCATATGCCTCTCCCTTGCATACGCCATAGATTTTTTTTTCATGGGCATAGTACACATGCGGCAGGGAAGTCCCTAAAGCACTACAAGAGCGACGCGCATGCAGGAAAAAGCGATTGACGTTGCTCTTGAACAAGAGTTAAACCGATTTCAGATGTGAAGTATTCGACGTATAACACCTAGGTTGAAAAGTTTTTGGTCTGAGACATAGATGTCGCCCTTTTCAATAAATCCATATAATTTTTAGGAAGTACCAACCTTCAAACGATATGTGTCAAAATTTCATGACATTTCGACGATTAGTTTACAAGTTACAATGGTTTTAGTGACGTTACTTTTGATATTTTCAAAATAATGGAAAAATCGAATTTCGTGTGTTGATTAAACACTATTTTTTGGGAAAAAAAAAACACCGTTCAAGCAAATCAATGGCTTGATTTGCTTGAACGGTTGATTGAAGTGTTACGGGGACTCTGCCCTTGGAAAATCACTCAGCATTTACTGGTATGCTGAATTTAAAACGCCGTCCTACAAACACAAATGATGCTAAATGCTCTGGACGCCCAAATGAGATGGTTATACCGGAAAACATCAAAAAAATCCACAAAATTGTTTTGGATGACCGTAAAGTGAAATTGCGTGAGACAGCTGATACCCTGACGATATCAAAAGAACGTGTTGGTCACATTTTGCATGAACAATTGGGCATGAGAAAGCTCTGTTCGAAATGGGTACCGCGTTTGCTTACAGCAGACCAAAAACAACAACGCCTTAATGATTCTGAGCGCTGTTTGGACCTGTTTAAGCGCAATAAAAAGGATTTTTTTATGCGATATACGACAATGGATGAAGCATGAATCCACTACTATATACCGGAATCAAATCGGCAGTCAGTTGAGTGGACAGCAGCCGGTGAAAGCCGCCCGAAGCGACTAAAGACACAATAGTCGGCTGGGAAGGTTTTGGCCTGTGTATTTTGGAATGCGCATGGAATAATATTCATCGACTATGCTGAAAAGGGAAAAACCATCAATAGCGAATATTATATAAAGTTGCTGGTGGATTTGAAGGCAGAAATCGCAAAGAAACGGCCCCAAATGAACCAGAAAAAAGTGGTCTTTCATCAAGACAACGCACCGTGTCACAGCTCAATGGTTACGATATCAAAACTGCAGGAACTGAAGTTCGAATTGCTTCCTCATTCACCGTTTTTTTTTTTTTTCCAGATTTGGCCTCCAGCGACTATTCGCAGACCTCAAAAAAAATGCTCGCGGGAAAGAGAATTGGCTCCAATCGCCGAAACTGAGGCCTATTTTGAAGGAAAAGACAAATCCTTCTAGAAGAAAGGTATCACTCTTGAAGGAGACTATATTGATGAATAAAGTCGAATTTTGCAAAAAAAAAAAAAAATGTTTTAAGTAGTTAGACCAAAAATTTGTCAATCTACGTGTATTTTGAACTTTGTAACTACATTCGGGTACAAGCGAGGCGTCTGCCCTCGTGTTATTTTATTAATTAAGGCCTAAATTTTCCAAAAATAACTTGAACAGACGCGTAATACCCAAAACTTGGGACTTACGGACTGATTTATTCAAACACTCGAAAAACGACCGTTTTTGGTTGGAAAAAGCGGGTCCAGCTTCGTCCTCCGGTATTTGCGGCGTCTGCCTTTTGCAGGTTCCCTCTTATTTTATCAAGAACAAACTAAATTTACTGATTTTATATGGTTAAATTTTTGGATCGACGTTTTTTGGGCCCTAAAGCTGGATCCGGTCTCGGCGGCGTCTGCTTTTTGGGGTGACCGACTTTTTTAGTGTCAACAAATGTTATGTTACTTGATTCAAGTGGTTAAACGACAGCCCATTTTTGGACGTAGCATCTTGGGCCCTATCTGGGCATTCCAGGGCACGGAGGCGGCAAAATCAACGTTAAAGTCTTTTATTCAACTCGCCCGACAGAATGAACAACTAGGCAGACGATTAGTCGACAGGTCAAAATTTGGGGTCGCCCTCTTGTTCTAAATACAGGGTAGCTTAGCCAACAATCCGTCATACCAAACATGGTCGAATGCCTTTGCTATATCAAGTGCAACCGCTGGAAATTTTCCAAAATGTTCCATTGCTAACAACTGTTATATAAGCTAGAACAGGGGTGCTCAAATGGTCGATCGCGATCGACAAGTCGATCGCGAGTACTTTTTGAGTCGATCTCGAGAAAAAAAATTCCGATATAGAATTATTCACAGATTTTGTTTTAGGTAACTAAAACAAAATGTAATGAATAAACTACTAAAATTTATTCGATTCACAATTAGGCCAGAATAACCCCTCATCACTTTCTTGTATCGTAATAACCCCCTGCTAGCGGCAAAAGGCGGCTTTATCAAGGGAACGCGCGGTACTTGTCAAAGAAAAGCCGCGTTTTTTTATTCCCGCCGATTTTTCTAGAAACTTCGGGTGGCATGTTTGACGGGAACATTCGAGACTTCGTTCGTGCCGATATAAATGTTGCGCCTGCAGGAATAGGAGTCACTCTGAGTTGTAACTTGAAGGCGATACATCGATACAAAGTTTATTAATAAATAGTCCAAAATGAGTGCGGGCGAAGAAAAGTAAAACTTATCATTTTAATAACGATTGGGAGGAAGAATTTTTCTTTTGTATGGTAAAGGATAAGTGCATTTGTCTCATTTGCCGTGCGTCAGTTGCAATACCTAAGCGTGGGAACTTAGAGAGGCATCATAAAACGGTTCATAAAAACTATGAAAAGGATTTTCCGTCACAGAGTGAATTAAGAAAACGAAAAGTACGTGATTTGATAACTTGTTCGAAAAAAGAACAAACCATGTTCACAAGACCAGCCAAACAATCAAAAGCTGCAACGATCGCGTCACTTAAAATATCTCATATATTGGCGAAACACAAGAAACCATTTGATGATGGATTGGTTGTGACGGAAGCATTTATTGAAGCGGGTGAGACTTTATTTGGAGATTTTAAAAATAAAACAGAGATTATGTCTGCTATTAGAGAACTTCAGTTATCTAGTCCGACTGTCACAAGGCGTGTGGAAGTCATGAGTCAGGCATGGCAGATAACTAAAACATGATATCATGGAATGTACATACTTTTCTTTACAGTTCGACGAATCCACCGATATGCCAGACACTGCCCAGCTGTGTATTTGTATTCGAATGGTATTCAATGACATGTCGGCTAAGGAAGAGTTTTTGACAACGATTCCTCTGAAAGGAAAGACCCGTGGCGAAGATATATATGACGTTTTCTTCAATTTTGTAACAAACTACAAGCTACCAATATATAAACTAGTGTGCATTACAACCGATGGAGCACCAGCAATGACTGGAAACAAAAACGGTTTTGTGGCATTGTGTCGAGCTAATGATGATTTCCCTTCATTTTTCTCCTTCCATTGCATTATACATCAACAAGTTTTGTGTTCAAAACTTCTAAACATGGAGGAGATTATGGGCATTGCAATAAAAATTGTGAATTCTATCCGTGCACGTAGCTTGCAACGACGGCTCTTTAAATTGCAGTTGGAAAATAGTGAGTCAGCTGAACACACTGATTTAGTTTCTTCACACGGACGTCAGGTGGTTGAGTCGCGGAAAATTCCTAGAAAGGTTTCAAGAATTATTGCCCGAAATAACAGCTTTTCTGGACGAAAGAGGTGATGACATTCAGATGCTGAAAAACGGAAAATGGCTGACTGATTTGGCATTTTTGACAGATATCACCTTTGCATTTAAACACCATTAATTTGGAGCTTCAAGGTAAAGGAAAAAATATTATTGAGATGATATCATGATGATATGATTGATAAACGCATTCAAAAGTAAATTGCAACTTATGATAGATCAACTGAAAAGAAAGGATCTGAAAAATTTTCCGTCTTTGAAAGCAAGGATTCCTCAGTTGAATTATGATATTTATGAGGCAGAATTATCAAATATTTTGGGCCAATTCGAAATACGTTTTTATGATTTCAGTAAATTGGCAAATATCGCATCATTTATGAGTTATCCTTTTTCGTGTAAAAACATTGAGGAATTAGCTACTGAAATAGCAAGTCAGTTTAACATGGACTCATGTTCTGTTGAAAATGAGTTGTAGTGCAGATTATATCAGATATACATCTCAAACCCACAGCATCTGATACAAAATTCTGGTGTTTTATATCTGAAGATAAATATCCGAATCTAAGGCAAATCGCCTTTCAACTGACGGCAATGTTTGGGTCAACTTATTTGTGCGAGTCTGCATTTTCTGAAAGGAAGATAATTAAGTCAAAATATCGCAATCGACTAACTGACGAACATATGTCATCATGCTTGCGATTAGCACTCGGTAATTACGTACCATCTTATGAAAAGTATGCTGAGGACATGCAGTGCCACGCTTCAACATCCAAAGTCACTCTTTAGTTAAGTTTAGACACTAGAACTCGTTTGTTTTGTAAGAACCAATAAACTCGCAATTTTCAATTTTTTTCATTTTACCTTGACTAAAAAAATGCATATTGTGCGGAAAACTAATATCTATGCCACGATATACCCTACCTAGACGACAATCCTGCATCACACTTACTTGCAGCCTCTCAGAGTCGATCGATCGTAGTCTAACAATATTGAGGTAGATCGCCAGCAGTTCAAGTTTGAGCACCCCTGAGCTAGAATGTTGATCTTTGCTGACCAAAGCCATATTGATGATCACTAATAATATTGAATCCTTCTAGATATTTTAGAAGACCTGACTGATGATAGCCTTCTCCATAACTTTCGATATTGTGGTCGGTAGTTGTTCAGTAAGGTCTTCTTGCCTTTTTTGGGTATCGGCTGAACTATAACGCATTTCCGGCAAGAAGGAAATATTCCCTTTCTGTAGGATAGGTTAAAAAGTCTACAGAAAACTGGTGTTAGTTTGCTCGCGCATTTTTTGAGTACCATGGCAGGTATTTCATCAGCGCCAGAAGCTTCTTTGGTGTCTAGCTTCATTAAAATACGTTTTATGTATGCTCAACTATTTTAAATCTATTATTAATTAACTAATTAAGTATTAAATGCATCTTCATTTGATTCCAAGAGCCACTCATTTCAAAATGTTAAACTATTTTGATAAGGCCCTGTATATACATAAAAAAAAACAAATTAAAAATCAATCAAAATCAAATTAAATCTTTACCATTTAGGTTCAACTCTATGGTATATGTTCAGCCAACGAACCATATTACATAGTTCAAGAATACATGGAGAAAGGGAGTTTACTGGACTACCTAAGGAAGGATAAAGGAGAAACCTTGAAATTCGATGACCTATGTTACATAGCCTTCCAAGTTGCCAGTGGTATGGAACATCTTGAGGCACTTAATTTTATTCACAGGTAAGTTTAGAATGCGCGAAAACAGAAGCGCGATGCTCGCAAGCAAGGATAAAACCAGAGCCGTAGCTAGAAGGCTAACAGAGGTAGCCTGTCTCTCTCTGTCGTCTGATATTCATTAAACGTCGAAAAAGATGTCTTATTAACAAAACGAACGACTGTCTGTAATTATAAAAAAAATATTTCGTTTTTAAAATAGAGCGGTAAGGTCCTAAAATATATCCAACCGTGAATATACAAAGCTCTGTTGCTTCTTTGCATATTTATTTATTATTTTAGTTAATTTAAGACCTTCAGACTTCTTTCTCCTACTTTACCATTAATAGCGAATATTATATAAAGTTATTGGTGCGTTTGAAGGCAGATATCGCAAAGAAGCGGAGCTAAATGAACAAGAAAAAAGTGCTATTTTATCAAGACAAAGCACCGTGTCACAAGTCGATGGTTACGATGGCAAAAACCAACCAAAAACTTTTCAGCCCACGTGTTATATCATGTAAAAATATCAAGGTTATCTATAATATATATATAAAATGCAACGTCTCTCTGCCTGTCTGTCTGTCCGTTAGTATCATTGGAGAACCACTTATCCGATTTATGTACTTTTTTTTTTTTAAAACATACATATGTTCTCTGGCCAGGTTATAGGCTATATTTTATAACGTTAGGCAACAGGAATAAGCAGTAGCGATAATAGTGAATCAAATCGGAAAAAAGTCTGCCGCTAGCGCGTTCTCTTGCAATACACTGCCTAAACCACTAAATATGGAACAATATCATGTAGCAAAGGATATCTATAATATATATAAAATGCAACGTCTCTCTGTCTGTTTGCCTGTTTGTGCGTTTATCACTGGAGAACCACTTATCCGATTTACGTGTTTTTTTTAAACATGCTAAACCATTAAATATGGAACAATATAATGTAGCAAAGAATATCTATATATATATATATATATATATATATATATATATATATCAATCGGTTTTATAACGTCTTCCGATACCTAATTTCCACTCCTCCCGGTTTCTCCATCCCTCCTCCTCCAGATCTCTCTCTAGTACTTCCTTGTTGATTCCTGCTCTCCAGCTTTGGCGTGGTCTTCCTCGCTTTCTTTTTCCATGAGGGTTCCAATTTAAAATCTTTTTAGGTAGTCGGTCTTGTGACATTTTCTGTACATATCCGTACCATACCAACTGTTGGGTTCTGATTTCGTCCACTATATCGTGCTTTATTTCTAAAGCTCGTCTTATCGTATCATTTGGTATGCGGTCTTTTCTGGATTTTCTGGCTGCTCGTCTCCAGAAATCCATTTCTATAGCTTTTAGTATTTTTTTTTGTTCTTTCCTTCAATGGCCACACCTGGGAGCTATAAGTTATTATACTTTTTACTACTGAGTTGTAAATTCTCTTCTTATTTTACAATGGTTATGTTTTTGTCCCATAGTATACTATTAAGCATTGCAATCGCTTTTCTTCCTTGGATATTCCTCTCGAATATTGCTTCTTCCAGTGTTCCGTCCCTAGATATTTTCGTTCCCAAATACTTATAACTGGCACAGTGTTTGATGGTGTGTCCTGTGGCCAGTTTCAAGTCCTGCTGTTGTCCTCCGACGCACATGTACTCGGTCTTTTTAATATTGACTTCTAGGCCCCATTTTCCATATTCCTTCATAAGTTTTCGTGTCATGTATTCCATATCATCCATATCCTGAGCGACTACTACCTGGTCGTCTGCGAATGATAGCGTGTACAATGTAGTATCGTCATCCAGTGGTAATCCCATACTGCTGCATTTCCTTTTCCAGTTCTTCAGTGCACTCTCCAAATAGATTTTAAATAGCGTTGGGGATATACAGCAGCCCTGTTTGAGACCCTTTGTGACCTGGAACCCTGTTGTTATACCATATTTGGTTTTCACACTATTTCTTGCGTCTTGGTATAAGGATTTTAACGGCTTTAATTATTTCGGTGCTTACATATTACTCTGTTGTAGTGTTTCCCACAATCTCATTAGGGGCACGCTGTCGTAGGCCTTTTTTAAATCAACAAACAAGACATGGACTTCCTGATCAAATGCGATTTTCTTTTCTAGGATTTGTGTCAGTGAGAAGAGATGGTCTATTGTGGATCTTCCTGCTCTAAAGCCTGCCTGTTCTTCAGCTTCTACGTCCGCGTATTCCGTTTCTATTCTATTTTTAAGTATTTTTCCGTATATTCTGCTAATAGATCCTGTAACCGTTATTCCCCTATAGTGATAGCAATTATTTTTGTCTCCTTTCTTATGAATTGTTGATATGTATATATATTTTCCATTCCTCAGGTACTTCTGATGTCTTAATGCATCTTTGGAATAAGTTCCTCAAAGCGCTAAATAGCTTTTCAGTTTCGTATTTTACTAACTCTCCTGGGATGTTTCCTGGTCCTGGAGCTCTACCATTTTTTAGCGTTTTACATACTTGTTTAACTTCTGATGTTGTTATCCTTATTGGGGATCCTCGTATAACAATATTTGGGTTTCCATATTGGGTACTTTTGAACTCTGGTCTATCTTCTGTTAGCATATTTGTAAAATATTGGTTCCATTTTTCTGGTGTTATTGGTGAGAAGATTTCTCTTTATCCGTTCTGTTCTCATATTTTTAATAAGTCTCCAGCTTTCTGTGCTTTTTCTTCCTCCTATGTAAGTGTTGGGTCTTGAGCATGTCTTTTCCCATTGGTTGTTCTTTTTATCACTAATCTTTTTGCGTACTCTAGCTTAGGATTCTTTGTATTTTACTTTGTCAAAGAATATCTATAATATATATAAAATGCAACGTCTCTCTGTCTGTCTGTCTGTCCGTTAGTGCGCTTATCACTGGAGAACCACTTATCCGATTTGCGTGCTTTTTTTTTTAAACATACATATGTTCTCTGGCCAGGTTATAGGATATATTTTATTACGTTAGGTGACATAAGGAATAAGCTGTGACGATAATAGTGAATCAAGTAGGAAAAAGTTTGCCGCTAGCGCGTTCTCTTGCAATACACTGCCTAAACCATTAAATATGGAACAATATCATGTTGAAAAAAAATATAATATATATAAAATGCTCTGTCTGTCTGTCCGTTAGTGCGCTTATCATCTGAGAACCACTTATCCGATTTATGTGTCTTTTTTTTAAACTTATACATATGTTCTATATAATTCGATATAAGCCTAGACAATGGGAGATAAGGTGAGATAATGGGAGATTATGAATGGGAGAGTACGAATAATGGGAGAATGGGAGAGTACGAATAATGGGAGATAAGGAGAAATATTGGGAGATAAGCAGAGATAAGTCTAGATAATGGGGGTTATGGTGAGATAATGGGAAATAAGGAGAAATAAGTCGAGATAAGCCTAGATAATGGGAGATAAGGTGAGATAATGGGAGATAAGGGAAATAATGAGAGATAAGGAGAAATAACGGGAGGTAAGGGGAAATAATGGCAGATATTTTATTACGTTAGGTAACATAAGGAATAAGCCGTGACGAGAGTAGTGAATCAAGTCCACGCGAGCGGAGCCGCAGGCATTGCTAGTTATAAATAACACGTGATTGCGGCGGGAACCCAGCGAGAAACTACGTTTATTTATTTATTCATTATACCTTAAAAACGAAATTATTTCGCGTTTTTCTCTAACATAATGCTCCTTCTATCTTCTCGCAAGAAATACCTTAACTCTGACAGTCCAGGTTAATCACCAGAGTTTTACGTCATGATTATTAGCGCAATAATTACAAACTCTAAACTACTTACTCTAGCGAACATCCTTTATTTTATTTTACAGAGATTTAGCTGCAAGAAACGTTCTTCTCACCGGCAACAACGTAGCCAAGATTTGCGATTTCGGCCTGGCGAGAATCATGGAAGACGAAGAGTATTGTGCGAGAAATGGAGGAAAGTTTCCAATAAAATGGACAGCTCCAGAGGCCATAATTGATGGGAAGTTCACCATCAAGTCTGACGTGTGGTCATATGGAATATTTCTTATGGAATTATATACTTACGGGGAAACGCCTTATTCTGGGATGATATGTAGAGTTGTTGTCGATATGGTTTTTAGGTAAGAATACCTGTGTAAGGTGTATCTGCGACATATACAAGGTTCTGGTTTTGTAAGTGGGAGCTAACTCTGAATTAGGCATTTGTCCATTAGCATATACAAAATATACTTTTTGCATATAAAATGTCACATCGGAGCAAGATTTACAACATCGTCCCACTTCTGACTAAAATTTAATCGTGGCAGGGGTGATACAAGGGTGGTGCAATAAGTACCCGTGTTTGAAAACAAATAGCGTGGCTAAGGCAAGTTGATTTTATCATCGTGAGCTGTCATCTGATAGATGACACCAAAAAAAAATGACATGATTCATAGATTAGTTTGCATTTGGCAGCCACTTCAGTAAGTAATGTAACGTGTTTGTCGTTAGATGGAAAAAGTTCAGTTTCGTTCAGTGATTCGCTTTTTGCATGGGAAAACGTGTGAGGTGATCAAAGCGAAACTGGATGCTGTTTATGGGGACCCTTCGTCATCAATGATCAACGTGGTCGAACATCCATTTTTGATGAGGCTCGCCTGGGATACCTATCAGATGTAATTGCCAAGAAAATCATTGAAAAAGTCCAAGAAATGATTCTCGCTGATCGTTGAACGAAAGTGGGCGAATTAGCAGAGGCGAGAAGAGAAGAATTGACTAATCACAGACCGAGTTTGTCAAAATTACCTTATATTGCCATGTGATGTCATCAGATCTCCAAGAAACGGCACCATTTCTTGGAGATCTGATGACATCACGTGCCCATATAAGGTTTCGACAAACTCGGTCTGTGATCGGTCAATTCTTCTCTTCTTTATTTCAGTTCTTGTAAATTTGATGACGTCACGCTGTTTTATTTCATTTACACATTCTAGGCTAGGCTAGGCTAATAATTGTTCTATAGAAAAAGCAAGCTATTTTAGTACTTTTAAATAACTTATCCAAAAAAAAAAAGAAAAAGCAAAGCTAAATTCTATACTCAAAAGTTTCAATAACCTCTCGTTCTATGGGTCACGTGACTTCTTCGGACAGGTTAAGACGAGCGTTTGGGAAATTCTTAGGCGGTTACGTCATTGTCGATCACTTCTTCGCGGCAGTAAAAGAACTCTTCAGCTCTTTGACCATACCCACGTGTTCTTCAGCAGCCTCTGATATATGACGTCATTGTCGATCACTTCTTCACGACAATACAAGAACTCTTCAGCTCTTTAGTCATACTCACGTGTTTTTCAACAGCCTCTGGTATGTGACGTCATTGTCGATCACTTCTTCGGCTCTTCAAGGTTATTCTTCGGCTCTTCAAGGTTATTCTTCGGCTCTTTCAAGGTCATTCTTCGGGTATTGATCAACTGCGGATGGAGCATGCCATCCTCAGTCCCAGTACCCCGCCAGGTATACTACTTTGGAATCATCGCCGCCAAACTGCATGAATTGCATCATGAATTGCTGCCGCACCTGCCATATTCGCCCGAGCTGACTCCCTGCGATTTCTTCTTGTACCCAAACATGAAGAAATGGCTCGCAGGAAAAAAAGCTGAAATAAGTAGGTCATCGCTCAGACAAAAGCGTATTTTTGGGAGTTGGACAATTCCTATTTTTTGGAGGGATTAAAAAAACGGCAAGGACGTTGGGAAAAGTATATACCTAAAAGAGGACTGACTATGTTAAAAAATAAAAAAAATGTTTTTGAAAGAAATGGTGTCTTCAATCCTAACACGGGTACTTATTAAACCACCCTCGTATATCCATTTCTAAAGTTGGTTTTCTTTTTATTTATTTATTCTTTATTTTTTTTTTAATTGTGACCTATTTATGGCTGCTACACACGCTCCGGTTTACCTGACAGGTTTTGCCTGCACAGGTAGACCTGTGCAGGTAAACCGGAGAGTGTATTGCAAAACCTGTACAGGTTTCTTGAACTGTACAGGCGACCTGAGTAAAATATGGAAAAACATATTTTTACCTGTACCAGAGTTGCGCAGAAGAATGCGCAATGGTATTTATCTTTTTTTTATTCAGTGAGGTTTCAAAAGAGCAGGTTTGCAAAAAACGTTTTTATTTTGGTGGTTTGGTGGTTTTATATTATTTATTATATGAAGAGCTATAAAGGCTAGTAGTACAGTCTCCCGCATCTTCGGCATAATTTTAAACGAGAACTGCACAGTTTCACCATTGCGTGTGTGGGTCCTAACCTGTGCAGGTAAACCTGTTGAGGTATACCTGCACAGGTTGCCTGTACAGGTATACCGGAGCGTGTATAGCAGCCTTTAAGGTTTTACACTTAACTTAGGTTCGGTTTATCATCAATACATACGAGGCTGGTACAAATATTCGTGTAACTTCCAGAATAATCGTCGTATTGACTTAAAATTTTCTGTGCGTGTACGAGGCTGGTTTGAAAAGTCCGTGCAAAAATAAAAACTACTTATGTGTTTGGGGCAAACCTTTTTTATTTTTCGACATAGTCTCCTTTTAGGCTTATACACTTTGTCCAACGATGTTCTAGTTTGTTGATCCCTTCCGAATAATAGGATTTGCAAAATATCCATTAGTGTCTGCAATTACCTCCTCATTTGAATAAAATCTCTGTCCCGCCAGCCATTTCTTCAAATTGGGGAACAAATAGTAATCGGAGGGAGCCAAGTCTGGAGAATAGGGGGGATGTGAAACGAGTTTGGAATCCTATTTCCATTAATTTTGCGACCACAACTGCTGAGGTGTGTGCTGGTGCGTTGTCGTAATGGAAAAGGACTTTCTTGTGGGCCAATCGCGGGCGTTTTTCTTGCAGCTCGGTTTTCAAACGGTCCAATAACGATGAATAATATTCACCTGTAATAGTTTTTACCCTTTTCCAGATAGTCGATGAGGATTATCCCTTGCGAATCCCAAAAGACAGTCGCCATAACCTTTCCGGCCGAAAGAACGGTCTTCTCCTTTTTTTGGTGCAGATTCCCCCTTGGTAACCCATTGTTTAGATTGTTGTTTGGTCTCAGGAGTATAGTAATGTATCCATGTTTCATCCACAGTGACGAAACGACGCTTAAAGTCCTCCGGATTCTTCTGGAACAGCTGCAAACCATCCTTGCAACACTTCACACGATTCCGTTTTTGGTCAAGCGTGAGCAATCGCGGCACCCATCTTGCGGATAGCTTTCTCATGTCCAAATGTTTATGCAAAATATTATGTACCCGTTCAGTCGAGATGCCCACAGCACTAGCAATCTCACGCACCTTAACTCTTCTGTCATCCATCACCACATCATGGATTTGATCAATGATTTCTGGAGTCGTAACCTCCACAGGCCGTCCAGAACGTTCAGCGTCACTTGTGCCCATATGGCCAGTCCGAAAATTTTAAAACCACTTATAAACTGTTCTAATCGAAGGTGCAGAGTCACCATAATGTTTATCAAGCTTCTCTTTAGTCTCCTGGAGCGTTTTGCCTTTCATAAAGTAATGTTTAATCACCACACGAAATTCTTTTTCGTCCATTTCTTGAAAATCACTCGACTTCCTTGATTCACACAAATGCCAAACAAAGCCCAAACAAAGAAAATAGACCAATATGGCTGAAACTTGGTGTGCGTTCATTCAAGAGATGCTACTAACTAAACATGACCTCGATACGCGCCGGTGGTGCCATCTCTCGGACTTTGCACGGACTTTTCAAACCAGCCTCGTATTATAAATCAAAGTCCCCCGGCGCGTCTGTCTCTCTATACGCGATTTTCTCAGTAACTACTCAGTGGATTTTAAATTAATTTGCACTAATGGATGGAGTGTTTCACGAGGAAAGTTTAGACGTATAATTTGGGGATATTTTTTCTAAATTAACCGAGCTATGAGGATGAATGTCGGATGAGTCAGAAAAAAATCAATCGTAGAAGAGACATTTTCTTTCATTTCTTGTACAAACAAAAATTACTGATTTTATTGTATAAACTACGTATTTTAATGTTTTCGCTTATACTCGTATATGTACCAATATACATAATAATAACTTTAGTGTGACTTGTTTTTATTTTCCTTCGAACGTTTTCTTTTAATTTAATAATTGTTAAAGGGTTTTTTTTATAGAGGTATAGAACTTTGAAATGGAATAAAACAAAGATGAAATTTTTAAATTGACATGAAATTTACTTTATTCGAAAGATAATCTTCTGGCATTATAATTTAAATATGACTTCTGGCATATGACCGCCACGGCTGGCTCGGACGTAGTCTAATCTGGAGGTCTAATTTTCGATGACTTTTTCCAACATTTGTGGCCGTATATCGGCAATAACGCGACGAATGTTTGTCCTCCAAGTGGTCAATCGTTTCGGGCTTATCGGCGTAGACTAGCGACTTCACATATCCCCACAGAAAATAGTCTAGCGGCGTTAAATCGCACGATCTTGGAGGCCAATTCACGGGTCCGAAACGTGAAACTATGCGGTTACCAAACGTTTTCCTTCAATAAATCAATTATGGTACGAGCTGTGTGACATGTTGCGCCGTCTTGTTGAAACCACAGCTCCTGCACATCATGGTTGTTCAATTGATGAACGAAAAAGTCAGTAAACATGGCTTTATAGCGGTCACCATTGACTGTAACGTTCTGACCAGCATCGTTTTTAAAGAAGTACGGACCAATGATTCCACCATCAGCCATAAAGCACACCAAACAGTCAGTTTTTCTGGATGTAACGGTGTCTCAACATACACTTGAGCATTATCATCACTCCAAATACGGCAGCAGTTTTGTTCATTGACGTATCCATTCAAACAAAAGTGAGCTTCATCGCTAAACAAAATTCGCTTATGAAAGTCGGGATCAACGGCAATCTTGTTTTGGGCCCATTCACCGAATCTACGCCTTGCTAGGTGATCGTGTGGCTTCAATTGTTGCACGAGTTGGATTTTGTACGAGGCTGGTTTGAAAAGTCCGTGCAAAAATATAAAAAACTACTTATGTGTTTGGGGTAAACCTTTTTTATTTTTCGACATAGTCTCCTTTTAGGCTTATACACTTCGTCCAACGATGTTCTAGTTTGTTGATCCCTTCCGAATAATAGGACTTGTCCAAGTCTGCAAAATATCCATTAGTGTCTGCAATCACCTTCTCGTTTGAATAAAATCTTTGTCCCGCCAGCCATTTCTTCAAATTGGGGAACAAATAGTAATCCGAGGGAGCCAAGTCTGGAGAATAGGGGGGATGTGAAACGAGTTGGAATCCTATTTCCATTAATTTTGCGACCACAACTGCTGAGGTGTGTGCTGGTGCGTTGTCGTAATGGAAAGGACTTTCTTGTGGGCCAATCGCGGGCGTTTTTCTTGCAGCTCGGTTTTCAAACGGTCCAATAACGATGAATAATATTCACCTGTAATAGTTTTACCCTTTTCCAGATAGTCGATGAGGATTATCCCTTGCGAATCCCAAAAGACAGTCGCCATAACCTTTCCGGCCGAAGGAACGGTCTTCGCCTTTTTTTGGTGCAGATTCCCCCTTGGTAACCCATTGTTTAGATTGTTGTTTGGTCTCAGGAGTATAGTAATGTATCCATGTTTCATCCACAGTGACGAAACGACGCTTAAAGTCCTCCGGATTCTTCTGGAACAGCTGCAAACCATCCTTGCAACACTTCACACGATTCCGTTTTTGGTCAAGCGTGAGCAATCGCGCACCCATCTTGCGGATAGCTTTCTCATGTCCAAATGTTTATGCAAAATATTATGTAGCAGCACTAGCAATCTCACGCACCTTAACTCTTCTGTCATCCATCACCATATCATGGATTTGATCAATGATTTCTGGAGTCGTAACCTCCACAGGCCGTCCAGAACGTTCAGCGTCACTTGTGCCCATATGGCCAGTCCGAAAATTTTGAAACCACTTATAAACTGTTCTAATCGAAGGTGCAGAGTCACCATAATGTTTATCAAGCTTCTCTTTAGTCTCCTGAGGCGTTTTGCCTTTCATAAAGTAATGTTTAATCACCACACGAAATTCTTTTTCGTCCATTTCTTGAAAATCACTCGACTTCCTTGATTCACACGAATGCCAAACACAAAGAAATAGACCAATATGGCTGAAACTTGGTGTGCGTTTATTCAAGAGATGTTACTAACTAAACATGACCTCGATAAGCGCCGGTGGTGCCATCTCTCGGACTTTGCACGGACTTTTCAAACCAGCCTCGTATTATAAATCAAAGTCCCCCGGCGCGTCTGTCTGTCTATACGCGATTTTCTCAGTAACTACTCAGTGGATTTTTATATTAATTTGCACTAATGGATGGAGAGTTTCACGAGGAAAGTTTAGACGTATAATTTAGGGATATTTTTTCTAAATTAACCGAGCTATGAGGATGAATGTCGGATGAGTCAGAAAAAAAATCACGTCGAAAGAGACATTTTCTTTCATTTCTTTTTCAAGTAACATTGTACAAACAAAAATTACTGATTTTATTGTATAAACTACGTATTTTAATGTTTTCGCTTATACTCGTATATGTACCAATATACATAATAAATAACTTTAGTGTGACTTGTTTTATTTTCCTTCGAACGTTTTCTTTTAATTTAATAATTGTTAAAGGGTGTTTTTTATAGAGGTATAGAACTTTGAAATGGAATAAAACAAAGATGAATTTTTTAAATTGACATGAAATTTACTTTATTCGAAAGATAATCTTCTGGCATTATAATTTAAATATGACTTCTGGCATATGACCGCCACGGCTGGCTCGGACGTAGTCTAATCTGGAGGTCTAATTTTCGATGACTTTTTCCAACATTTGTGGCCGTATATCGGCAATAACGCGACGAATGTTGTCCTCCAAGTGGTCAATCGTTTCGGGCTTATCGGCGTAGACTAGCGACTTCACATATCCCCACAGAAAATAGTCTAGCGGCGTTAAATCGCACGATCTTGGAGGCCAATTCACGGGTCCGAAACGTGAAACTATGCGGTTACCAAACGTTTCCTTCAATAAATCAATTATGGTACGAGCTGTGTGACATGTTGCGCCGTCTTGTTGAAACCACAGCTCCTGCACATCATGGTTGTTCAATTGATGAACGAAAAAGTCAGTAAACATGGCTTTATAGCGGTCACCATTGACTGTAACGTTCTGACCAGCATCGTTTTTAAAGAAGTATGGACCAATGATTCCACCAGCCCATAAAGCACACCACACAGTCAGTTTTTTCTGGATGTAACGGTGTCTCAACATACACTTGAGGATTATCATCACTCCAAATACGGCAGTTTTGTTTATTGACGTATCCATTCAAACAAAAGTGAGCTTCATCGCTAAACAAAATTCGCTTATGAAAGTCGGGATCAACGGCAATCTTGTTTTGGGCCCATTCACCGAATCTACGCCTTGCTAGGTGATCGTGTGGCTACAATTGTTGCACGAGTTGGATTTTGTACGAGGCTGGTTTGAAAAGTCCGTGCAATAATAAAAACTACTTATGTGTTTGGGGTAAACCTTTTGTATTTTTCGACATAGTCTCCTTTTAGGCTTATACACTTCGTCCAACGATGTTCTAGTTTGTTGATCCCTTCCGAATAATAGGATTTGTCCAAGTCTGCAAAATATCCATTAGTGTCTGCAATCACCTCCTCGTTTGAATAAAATCTTTGTCCCGCCAGCCATTTCTTCAAATTGGGGAACAAATAGTAGTCCGAGGGAGTCAAGTCTGGAGAATAGGGGGGATGTGAAACGAGTTGGAATCCTATTTCCATTAATTTTGCGACCACAACTGCTGAGGTGTGTGCTGGTGCGTTGTCGTGATGGAAAAGGACTTTCTTGTGAGCCAATCGCGGGCGTTTTTCTTGCAGCTCGGTTTTCAAACGGTCCAATAAACGATGAATAATATTCACCTGTAATAGTTTTAGCGTTTTCCAGATAGTCGATGAAGATTATCCCTTGCGACAGTCGCCATAACCTTTCCGGCCGAAGGAACGGTCTTCGCCTTTTTTTGGTGCAGATTCCCCCTTGGTAACCCATTGTTTAGATTGTTGTTTTGGTCTCAGGAGTATAGTAATGTATCCATGTTTCATCCACAGTGACGAAACGACGCTTAAAGTCCCCCGGATTCTTCTGGAACAGCTGCAAACCATCCTTGCAACACTTCACACGATTCCGTTTTTGGTCAAGCGTGAGCAATCGCGGCACCCATCTTGCGGATAGCTTTCTCATGTCCAAATGTTTATGCAAAATATTATGTACCCGTTCAGTCGAGATGCCCACAGCACTAGCAATCTCACGCACCTTAACTCTTCTGTCATCCATCACCATATCATGGATTTGATCAATGATTTCTGGAGTCGTAACCTCCACAGGCCGTCCAGAACGTTCAGCGTCACTTGTGCCCATATGGCCAGTCCGAAAATTTTGAAACCACTTATAAACTGTTCTAATCGAAGGTGCAGAGTCACTATAATGTTTATCAAGCTTCTCTTTAGTCTCCTGAGGCGTTTTGCCTTTCATAAAGTAATGTTTAATCACCACACGAAATTCTTTTTCGTCCATTTCTTGAAAATCACTCCGACTTCCTTGATTCACAAACGAATGCCAAACACAAAGAAATAGACCAATATGGCTGAAACTTGGTGTGCGTTTATTCAAGAGATGTTACTAACTAAACATGGCCTCGATAAGCGCCGGTGGTGCCATCTCTCGGACTTTGCACGGACTTTTCAAACCAGCCTCGTATTATAAATCAAGTCCCCCGGCGCGTCTGTCTCTCTATACGCGATTTTCTCAGTAACTACTCAGTGGATTTTATATTAATTTGCACTAATGGATGGAGTGTTTCACGAGGAAAGTTTAGACGTATAATTTGGGGATATTTTTTCTAAATTAACCGAGCTATGAGGATGAATGTCGGATGAGTCAGAAAAAAATCAATCGTCGAAGAGACATTTTCTTTCATTTCTTTTTCAAGTAAAATTGTACAAACAAAAATTACTGATTTTATTGTATAAACTATAAATGTTTTCGCTTATACTCGTATATGTACCAATATACATAATAATAACTTTAGTGTGACTTGTTTTATTTTCCTTCGAACGTTTTCTTTTAATTTAATAATTATTATTATTCATTTTTCTAAGCATTAGCGCCTAATCTGAATAAAAAAGTAGTGAAAAATGATATTAGATTTTGTTTACTGTTAGTAATGAACTTCGGATATAGCGAACCATTTTTAGTGATTTTTTGGAGTTCGTTATAAACGGACCTCACTGTATTTATTAGTATTTTTTTTGAAAATATTTCTCCTTTTTTAGGCGGTCACAGAATGAGCAAACCAGAAAAACACGTATTGCCCGATGACATTTACGTTCTGATGTTGAAATGTTGGGATGAAAAACCCGAACACCGACCCACTTTCAAATATTTGTCGAAATACTTTGAACACATGGACGTCACTTTTAAAAATAAATCCCCCGACTATAACAAACCAAAACAAGGAACCATGGTCATAAGACACAATGTGCCAAATACATATGAAGATCATTTTATAAAGTATTCCCAGTAGATGTAGTTTTTGACTATTCGTTACTAAAGGGTGTACCAAAATTCACGCAAGGAGTAATTTTGATAGAAAACACAGGTTTTTAATTAAAAATTGTAATTTTTTTATTGATTCATAAAGTATACAGTATAGAGTTATGTATGGAATAACATATCGAGTAAATGGCCTTCACGGCTTTGCTGGCACATACACACTCTTTTTTCGAAATTTTCCATGACCGTTTTGCATAAATGTGGCTGAATTTGGTTGATACAGCGCTTAATTTCCTCCTTCAAGCCTTGGGTGGACGTGGGTTTGTTGACATAAATCTTAGACCACCCAAAGAAAAGTCCAACGGCGTTAAATCGCATGATCTGGGCGGCCAATTCTAATCACCAAAACGGGATATTACACGACCAGGAAATGATTCGTGCAGTAATTGAATTGCAAGATATGGATGTGGAAATGTCGTCCACATCCATATCTTGCAATGTAGGCACAAAAAACTGGATTATCAGATCGCGATAACGATCACCATTAACTGTTATTGTCTGGCCAACCGCATTTTCGAAGAAGAATGGCCCGATGATGCCTTCAGTCCAAAATCCGCACCAAACAGTGACACGTTGTGGATGCATTTGTTTCGCAACAGTCACGTGTGGATTGTCTGAATCCCAAATGCGACAATTTTGTCGATTAGCGAAGCCATCAAGATGGAAATGAGCCTCATCGCTGAAGATGATTTTCTTCGAAAAATCAGTTGTTCCATAATCCATTCAACGAACTCTCTTCGTTGTGCGTGGTCAGTAGGCTTTAGCTCTCGAGTCAATTGAACTTTGTAAGCATGAAGATGCAAATTTTTCATGAAAATACGCTGTAGAGAGCTTCTCGAAATGTCCAATTCTTGACCACGGTGCCGAATTGATGTTCCTGGAGTCTCAGCAACACTCTCACGAACTGCTTTAATATTTTGTGTTGAATGACTTGTTTAAGGACGGCCAGAGTGTTTAAGATCATTAATTGATCCAATCTCCCTGAATTTTTCAATTATTCTCTTTACAGTTGATGAGGTTAACTCACTATTCCGACCATATTTTGTACGAAAATTCCGAACTGTAGCTGCTAAACTTTCATTATTTTTAAAATATTTCTCAACAATGAAAACACGTTGTTCTTTCGTGTAACGCTCCATTTTTAATAACCCTGAACTGTCAGCTGTCACGCTGTTTTTTTTTGTTTTGTTGGCAACACTTTACTATATAAACGGCACCAAATTCAAATCTTGCGTGAATTTTGGGACACCCTATATAAGCTGATTTAAAATATTTATTTAATTAGAAATAATATGTATAGGGTGGATCTTTAGTGTTCGGATATAGAATATCTCCAAAAAAGGAAGAAAAGGTATATTTGTGGTGTGGCTACAAAATAACTGGACTAAATTTATAAAACTTTTACTTCCTTCTTCACTGCGTCAATGGACTCAAAACTGGTTTCTTTCAATTCACTTTGAGAAACAAATAAAGTCACATGGAGCAAAGTCAGGTGAATAGGGTGAATGTTCCCACCCGGAGATTCCATTCTTCGCCAAAAATTACTTGATTAAAAGAGCATCGTGCGCTGGCGTATTGTCTTGGTGGAGGATCCAAGAGCGATTTTCTTTTGCCTCGGTGAGTTGGGGCTTTTCCAGTGTATGGATTGGCGTTTGCTTTCAGGATCATACGTGAAAAACTATGATTCATCTCACATGTTATTACCGTTTCTAAAAAGTTAGGGTCAGATTCAATGCCTTTCAGGCTGTCAAAGCATTCGATCTTACTTTTGATCGGCAGAAAGGATTTTCGGTACCAACTTTGAACACACTGTGCTCATGTTAAAACTGTCATGTAAAATTTGCTTTCTTTGTCAATATCTGTTAACTCACTGAGAGTTCCAATACGAGGACGTCGATTTTCGCTAATAGTCATGCGTTAGTACATTGGTAGAAAGTAAAATCTTTGGTAGATATTCGTCACCAAGAAGACAAAATTTTTAAATACAGACCTGGATATTTGAGGCATTTTTTAAAAGCTTTTCGCCTCTTGAATAAAATCATGTACTTTAGAAAGAGATGGAGATCCTTCAAGACTGCCTAATTAGAGCCTGTAAAAACGTCCTAAAAAGCTTAGGGTCTTGATAAAAAAGTTTCACTTGACGATAGTTGTTTAGCAAGAGATGTACAAAATATCGAATATGTGTGTTCTCTTAATAATGCAAAATGTAGCTTTAAGGAAAATTATATTAACATTCCAAAGAAAAAAATTTAACTGTAAAATTTAAAAGGTATTTGTTATACATTAAATTATAAGAACGAAACCACGCACGTTGTACGAGTACAATCGTCACCAAAACAAACAGTTTTACACATATCAGTAATGAACATAAGAAATTATAATAAGTAGGAAATCCAGAAATCTCTCACGATCCAACATCAAGTTCATACTCTCATATTTGCTTTTCTAATACAATATCAAAGAAAATAGCCACTTTTGTTTTCTCTTTTAGCCAGCGATGTGTAGGACTACGCCTTTTCCAAATGCAGGAGATGGAGATCTTACAAGATTGCTTAATTAGAGTGTGTAAAAACGTCCTAAAACGCTTAGGGCCTTGATCAAAAAGTTTCACTTAACGATGATTCTACACCTCGAAACGTCGGAATGACAAAAATACTACTTTAGTCTTAAAGATCCTTTAAAAAGGCCTGTGATACTTACAAATTATTTTCTAACAAGTCGACAAATTATCGACGAATACCTTTAAAAATATTGTTATTATTTTTAAGCGAGTAATATTAAGACCCTCATTATTTTCCCATTTATCTATTGTATCTCTTGTATAGTTTCCCAGAAAGCTTTATCAGAATGGACACATGCAAATTAATATAAATTATCCTATGCTAAGTTCTATGAATAATAACAATGCAAACAATAAAATAAAAAATAAACTAGAAGATGCTTGAATCAATGATATAACAAAAAGGTAGTAAAACATTTATAATAAAAAAAAAACAAACAAAAATAAAAATATATGCTGTAATAAAACTTTTAAAATCTATCTATGTAGTACGCAATTCTTTAATGCACCCCCAAGAAGTTCTCATCAAATAAGGGCATTTTTTATTACTTGTTTCAGCTAAAATTCAAAATTGACATAGCTTGTACTTTAATAAAAATAATAAATCACCTGCTCCTCATGGTAGTATGTAGTAGCCTTAAATTAATAAAATTAATGTTTCCAATTAATCTTGATTTAAAGAAAAGGTAAATACCAAGCTACATATTCGTTCTGAATATGTGGGTGTCCTATTACTATGTTATTATTATTATTAAATATTATTATAAATAAATTTTACCAAAATCAACAGAAATGTCCGTGGATATGGTCAGTTTAGTGCCTGAAAATTTGGTGAAAGGAACTGAAGACAGTATTGGAGTTGGTATAAGGGAAAACGTAATGGAATTAGGTGGGACTAAAAAACAAACGGCTCATTTGGATAACAAGCTGTCTATTACATCCGGTGTAAAAGAAACCATGTTAGTGGAAAATGACAATAATGCTGAATTATTAATAAAAGTTGAACCAGGAATTGAAAATGTTCCTTTAGATGTTACAATAGCAAATACTTATGAATATAACGTGCAAGAAATTAAACTAGTGGGTCAGATAGAGGATCACTGGAAATTTGTAGATAATAAGTAGGTTTTTTTATAACATACAAGTTGTGTATAAGGTTTAATTCATAAGCTATGGCACAGATCATGACACTTAATTCTAAAGAATCAAATATTTCGATAAAAGAGTTATTGAAGTTTCAGCTAAAATTCAAAACTGACATTAGCTTGTACTTTAATAAAGATAATAAATCACCTGCTCCCGTGGTAGTATGGGACTTCTGTTACCTTAAATCAATAAAATTAATGTTTCCAATTAATTTTGATTTAAAGAAAAGGTAAATGCCAAGCTACATATTCGTTCTGAGTATGTGGGTGTGCTATTACTATGTTTTACGAATGACTTTGTAAATTATAAATATGAGTTTAATATTTTTTAAAGAAAAAATGCCAATAACAAGCCTATTTTTTAAAATGCCAAAAAGAAAAGGTATATTTGTGGTTATACGAAGTGTGGCTACAAAATAACTGGTCTAAATTTATAAATCTTTTACTTTTTTCTTCATTGCGTCAACGGACTCAAAACTGGTTTTATTAAAAGCACTATTCACTTTGAGAAACAAATAAAGTCACATGGAGCAAAGTGAATAGGGTAAATGTTCCCACATGGAGATTCCATTCTTCCCGAAAAATTACTTGATTAAAAGAGCATCGTGCGCTGGCGTATTGTCTTGGTGGACGATCCAAGAGCGATTTTCTTTTTGCCTCGGTGAGTTTGAGCTTTTCCAGTGTATGGATTGGCGTTTGCTTTCAGGATCATACGTGAAAAACTATGATTCATCTCACATGTTATTACCGTTTCTAAAAAGTTAGGGTCAGATTCAATGCCTTTCAGGCTGTCAAAGCATTCGACCTTACTTTTGATCGGCAGAAAGGATTTTCGGTACCAACTTTAAACACACTGTGCTCATGTTAAAACTGCCATGTAAAATTTGCTTTCTTTGTCAATATTTGTTAACTCACCGAGAGTTCCAATACGAGGATGTTGATTTTCACTAATAATCATGCATTAGTATTGGTAGAAAGTAAAATCTTTGGTAGATATTCGTCACCGAGAAGACAAAATTTTTAAATACAGACCTGGATATTTGAGGCATTTTTTAAAAGCTTTTCCAGTCTTGAATAAAATCATGTACTTTAAAAAAAGATGGAGATCCTTCAAGACTGCCTAATTAGAGCCTGTAAAAACGTCCTAAATAGCTTAGGGTCTTGATAAAAAAGTTTCACTTGACCATAGTTGTTTAGCAAGAGATGTCCAAAATATCAAATATGTGTTATTTTCTCTTAATAATGGAAAATGTAGCTTTAAGGAAAATAATATTAACATTCCAAAGAAAAAAAATTAACTGTAAAATTTAAAAGGTATTTGTTATATATTAAATTATAAGAACGAAACCACGCACGTTGTACGAGTACAATCGTCACCAAAACAAACAGTTTTAGACATATCAGTAATGAACATAAGAAATTATAATAAGTGGGAAACGCAGAAATCTCTCACGATTCAACGTCAAGTTCCCTACTCTCATATTTGCTCTTCTAATACGATATCAAAGAAAATAGCCACTTTTGTTTTCTCTTTTAGCCAGCGATGTGTAGGACTACGCCTTTTCCAAATGCAGGAGATGGAGATCTTACAAGATTGCTTAATTAGAGCCTGTAAAAACGTCCTAAAAAGCTTAGGGCCTTGATCAAAAAGTTTCACTTAACGATGATTGTACACCTCGAAACGTCGAAATGGCAAAAATACTACTTTAGTCTTAAAGATCCTTTTAAAACGGCCTGTGATACTTACAAATTATTTTCTAACAAGTCGACGAATATCTTTAAAAATATTATTATTATTTTTAAGCGAGTAATATTAAGACCCTCATTATTTTCCCACTTATCTATTGTATGTCTTGTATAGTTTCCCAGAAAGCTTAATCAGAATGGACACATGCAAATTAATATAAATTATCCTATGCTAAGTTCTATGAATAATAACAATGAAAACAATAAAATAAAAAATAAACTTAGAGATGCTTGAATTAATGATATAACAAAAAGGGAGTAAAACATTTATAATGATAACACTAATAAAAAAACAAACAAAAATAAAAATATATGCTGTAATAAAACTTTTAAAATCTATCTATGTAGTACGCAATTCTTTAATGCACCCCCAAGAAGTTGTCATCAAATAAGGACATTTTTTATTACTTGTTTCAGCTAAAATTCAAAATTGACATAGCTTGTATTTTAATAAAGATAATAAATCGCCTGCTCCCCATGGTAGTATGGGACTTCCTGTTACCTTAAATTAATAAAATTAATGTTTCCAGTTAATCTTGATTTAAAGAACAGGTAATACCAAGCTACATATTCGTTCTGAATATGTGGGTGTGCTATTACTATGTTTTACGAATAACTTTGTAAATTATAAATAAATTTTACCAAAATCAACAGAAATGTCCGTGGATATGGTCAGTTTAGTGCTTGAAAATTTGGTGAAAGGAACTGAAAACAGTATTGGTGTTGGTATAAGGGAAAACATAATGGAATTAGGTGGGACTAAAAAACAAACGGGTGTAAAAGAAAGCAAAAATACACCTTGTACCATGTTAGTGGAAAATGACAATAATGCTGAATTATTAATAAAAGTTGAACCAGGAATTGAAAATATTCCTTTAGATGTTACAATAGCAAATACTTATGAATATAACGTGCAAGAAATTAAACTAATGGGTCAGGTAGACGATCGCTGGAAATTTGTAGATAATAAGTAGGTTTTTTTATAACATACAAGTTGTGTTGTGAAAACCTTACTAGAAGGTCGTCACATACTATAAGTGATTGGTATAACATGTGCCGGAAAGGGTGCTTCTCAATTGTGTCAGTCAATCGCAGAGTACAGTTAATCGGCAACAACGACGATCCTACACAAATTGGTGAAAGGCGATTCGGAGGTCACCGAAAATATAACAGGGGAAGGCCCTTACAAGGTGATCAACAAGCTGAATCTGAAGATAACGATGCAGCAGTGAAAAACAATCAAAACCATGGTAAACGACGACCGTGGGTTTTTGGTCTGAAAACAAAACGAGAAGTACGATAATGTCAATTATAGAAAGAGAGGTTCAATTTCAATCTGTTGTTCAATCAGGTAACTGAATGCAGTTTAAAAATTGCACAATCATTGGCACAAAAGGGTAGGTGGTTCACTAACGGAGAATTTATGAAGCAAACGTTTTTGAGTACTGGCGAGATTTTATTCGACGACTTGTCCAGTAAGGATACAATATTGGCTAGTATTAGGGATATACGGCATCAGCGCGGACCATCGAGAGACGAATTACCGAAATGACACAAAATGTCCAAAAACAGCAGAGAGACGCTATCAAACGGAGTTTTGTATTTAGTGCAGCATTGGATGAAAGTGTCGATATTAATGACATTGCCCGTCTGGCAATCGTTGCGCGATACTTCGATGATGGCAGTGTGTATAAAGAGCTGATTTGTCTGCTCCCATTGCAGGAAACTACAAGAGGAGAGAATATATTTTCAGAATTTGTTAAACATTTTGAAAAGCGGAACATTGATTTGAATAAAAATTTTTGCGTAACGACAGATGGCACTCCGGCTATGATTGGGAGAGACATAAAGGATTTGTTTCCCTTCTTATTGAACGCATGGGTCGATCAGTTTTGAATTTTCATTGCATAATTCACCAAGAGAATTTGTGCGCTAAAATCTCCGCTGGAAGTTTAAAATCCATGATGGAAAGGGTGGTTAAAATATTTAACTACATTGTCGGTCGTTCTTCACTGATCCATAGACAATTTAAGGCGTTTCTGCGGGAATTAGAAAGTGCATATTCAGGTATACCATTGCACAATAATGTGCGCTGGCTCAGCGGTGGTAAAGTGCTCTCTAGATTTCTGCAATGTCTTGGGCGAAATTATATCGTTCTTGTTGGAAAAAAAATCAAGTGGATGCTTATCCTGAACTAGAAGATAAGAACTGGATCTGTATGTTAATGTTTCTTACTGATATTACAAACCATCTCAGTGAACTCAACTTAAAGTTACAAGGTTCAGGCAAAACAGTTCTGGATTTATACGAATCCTGGAAATCATTCAAATTAAAAATAGATTTATGTATCAGCGATATTAATACAAACACATATAAATATTTTCCAAATGTAAAAACTTATATATCCAGTGTCGACGATGGTGCACTAATAGACGAAATTCATAAATATATGACTAATTTAAAAGAGGAGTTTATCGAGAGGGGTCAGGATTTTGATAAACATAGTCCTATGTTCGCTTTTTTAATCAAACCAGATTTAATGGATTTTTCCAGCAGAAGCTTTGACATATCTCTTTTCTCATGGATGGACATTAATGATTTTGATCTTCAATACTTTGAATTTAAAAGCTCCGAGTTATGGAACACGAAATGTGTAGAATTAAGAAGGGTATTAGAAGGTGACTGCCAGAACCATTCAAACGAGATACTCAGTTGTTGGATGAGTTTACCAGAGAAATTTACTACTACTTAAGAAAGTAGCGTTTGCCATGCTTACAGCTTTCGGATCATTCTATATCTGTGAACAACTTTTTTCCCATATGACAGTGATTTTAAACCCGTACCGAAGCAGGCTGACAACAGACAACTCGGAAGCATGTGTGACACTGAAAATAACCAGACATGAACCGGATATAAGAAAACTCTCTAAAGAACTTCAAGCACAGGGTTCACACTAGGTCCTAGGACTAGTATAATAAAATTATTTGTTAAATGTTAAAATTTTTTTGTAATTAAACCTTCTAAAAGCAATATTTTGAGTTAATTTAAGTTAATTTTTGTTAATTTTAGTTGTAGTAAGTACCTATGTCGGCACGCAAAATTTTGTATGGATGAAAACTGACACCCCTTAGTTAAAAGGTTGCCGACCCCTGGATTAGATGTTTGATCGCATTTTAATGTAAATATGCGGAGGCTTACTTATTTTAATTTCCGAGTTGTATTTTATTACGTTTTTAAGTAATTTATGACTCAAAAAATGTTTTTGCACGCCTATTATCAATAAATACTATTATTATTATCATAAATAATTAATTAAGAGCAAAATGGCCAATGTTCTTTGCATCAGTAATTACTTGAGGATCGATTTAAATCATTTTTTATTCTAATAACACATAACAATAACGTAACTTACAAAAATGTATCCAAACGAGCGATCATTATTCTGTACTAGCATCACTCCAACTCATATCGAGAGAATGAAATTCTTCTCCCACTGGCGTGTGTTCGAACGAATCATCTTCAGAATCTGTGTTTCCGTCGGTTACATCTTCTACCGCGCTATGTTGCGCCGCCAATGGTTTGTTCGGTACCTCGGAAACCGCCCTTCTTCTTAATAGTGTGGGATGTGTATTTCTGGTTGTGGAGTTCCCTGAGAGTAGTTGTGTCTTGATATAAACAAAAAGAGTACAAATTATACACAGTTGTTAACTTCCGGACTGTCCTGTAAAAATTAAATTCTTTTTTTTCTAAAACCGTAAAAAAATAACAGTGTCTGCACATTAATGTCAGTTTGCAAAGCGGCAGTTTTTTTCATTAACAATATTTTTTAACCTTACCGTGACACCATACGCGAAATATTTTGCGCCCTAGTACGCAAATTATTTTACACCCAGTTTGCTGTAGGTGCTGCATCGATATTCCTAAAGCAATACAGAACAACGCGCAGATCGCTAATGTAAAGGAGAAAGACAATAGGAGACAATATGGACGGTAAGAGTAGTAGAACGAAACATGTCAACTGCCACTCATAAAATCCATCCTCTGATGAATTCGAGGGCCATAAATAAAACCTTTCAGACATACTATAAGCTCGTAGCTTAGCCAACGATCAGTCATACCAAACACGGTCGAATGCCTTGGATATATCAAATGCAACCGCTCGAGATTCTCTAAAATAGGGATGTCAAAGATACGGCCCGCGGGCCGCATCCGGCCCCCGGGACGTATCAATAAGGCCCGCGATCGCAATGTGTCACAGAAAGAAGAATCATGTTTTATAGAGCTTTTAGACTTCACTCGATTCCTCTACGGAAGTTTTAAAATGCGCACACTACATTTATAAGTAATTTCAAGGGCAGCGCGTGCCTTGACAAGCGAGAGAGATAGACAGTAACGCCATCTCTTAGCAACAAGCGGAAATACCCTATTATTTTTGTTGAGAACAATAGAATCTTCCACGCGCTTCGAGTCTAGACTAGAACCTTCCTTATCGATATTATAAAAGGAGTGCGTCGGCGCGACGTGAGTCAGTTGAGTGTGAGTCGAGTAATCGAAGCGATACGGTCGGAGAAGGATATTAGTTGTACTGCGAAGTAGTGATTGTGAAGGTATTGTGCATTTGTTTGTGTCGTGCGCGTGCGATATCCATAATTGTTGTGTCGAGTTCCATAATTGTTACGATTTTGGCATAATGTCACAAAAACGTAAAGTTGATAGTGAGTGCAGAGTTTTTCAGTCTAAATGGGAAATTGCATATTTTTTCATAGAATGGAAAGGTAAACCACTGTGTTTGATTTGCAATCAAACAGTTGCTGTTTGTAAGGAGTTTAACTTGAAGAGACACTATGATACGAATCATAAATCAAAATTCGATTGTTACACTGAAAAGATAAGAATGGACACATTGTCATCTTTAAAATCTAAACTTCAAGGTCAACAATCGATGTTTACTAAAGCTAATACTGAGAGCGAAGATGCCCTGAAATCAAGTTTTATTATTTCATTAGAAATCGCGAAGAGATTAAAACCTTTCACTGATGGTGATTTTATTAAAGACTGTATGTTGAAAGTTGCCGATGTTTCATTTCCATTTCAAAAGTCAATAATTCAAAATATTTCGCTGTCAAGAAACACTGCTGCTTCAAGAATAAATGATTTATCTCAAAATTTGGTTCTTCAACTGAAGGAGAAAATTAAGGAATTTACAAACTTTTCACTGGCTGTTGACGAGAGCACTGATACTGTTGATACAGCTCAACTTGCTGTTTTTATACGAGGTATTAACAGTAACTTTGAAATAACTGAAGAACTATTAAAGTGCGTTCCATTGACAGGTACTACAACAGCAAATGATATTTATTCTGCAATTGAGCATTTGATAGCAGAATATGAACTCGACTGGAACATACTTAGCAGCACAACTACGGATGGCGCTCCTGCCATGGCTGGCAAACATTCGGGCGTTGTAACTAAATTAAAACAGAAAACATCAGGGAATTTTGTGGGATTTCACTGTATAATTCATCAGGAATCATTGGCATCCAAACATTTAAAAATGGACCATGTCATGCAACCTATAATTAAAATAGTAAATTTTATAAGGAGCAGAGGACTAAATCACCGACAGTTCAGGCAGTTTTTACAAGATTTGGACGAAAAGTTTTCTGATGTTCCTTACTTCACCGAAGTTCGTTGGCTCAGTCGAGGAGTAGTTTTTTAGAAAAATTTTTTGCATTACGTGACCCTATTCAAGCTTTCATGTTAGAAAAAGGCAACCCAATTGATTATGACAATGACTGGTGGGTTGATTGTGCCTTTTTGGTAGATATGAATAAACACTTGACTGATCTGAATGTAAAGTTACAGGGTAAAAATCTGATTGTCACTCAAATGTATTCGTGTATTCAAGCCTTTGAAACAAAGTTGAGGCTGTGGGAAAATCAGGTAAAAAATCAAACTTTGGATCATTTCCCTCATTTAAAATCATTTGGCACAGTGAACCAAAAAAAATTGGATCAATATTCTCAACTTCTGCAAAATTTGATCACGGAATTCAACAATCGTTTTGAAGACTTTCACAAAATGAATGAAATGGAATTCCCAATTTTCAACAATCCATTCAATTTTGAAGCTTCACAGGCACCAGTTCATTTGCAAATGGAGTTGATAGATCTTCAATCGGACAGTATTTTGAAAGAAAAATTTAAAGAGATTAACGCTCTTACATTTTATACACAATATTTCAAGAGTTTGGATAACTACCCGGAATTAAAAAAGCATGCAGCACGCATTCTCTGCATGTTTGGTAGCACCTATTTATGTGAGCAGATGTTTTCCGTCATGAAAATAAATAAGAACAAACATCGCACAAGACTTTCGAATGAACATCTCCAATCAATTCTTAAAATAACTACAACGAATATGATACCTGACATCAATGAGCTTGTCAAAAACAAGAGAAGTCAGGTATCTGGATCCTCAAGCCCAAAATAATTACCCTCTTTTATCCCTTTGATATAATTTTTAACAACCGTATATTATATACTATA
>CM032451.1:115192800-115307800 GCA_019049505.1 Pachyrhynchus sulphureomaculatus
AATCAGCTCCTGGGCACAAACGAAGTAAGGAAAGATTAACTATAACGGTACGTTCCAATACATCTGGCAAGCACACTGATGGTGATTGGCAAGTCTGCACATCCAAGAGCTTTAAAAGACATCTCACCCAAAGCCCTACCAGTCTATTACAAAAGTCAGAAGAGCGCATGGATGGATGCGACTTTATTTACTAACTGGTTTGAAGAAGAGTTCGTGTTATCTGTGACTAAATTTTTGAACAGAAACCGTCTTCCTATTAAAGCAATTTTGTTAATGGAGGATGCCCCCTCTCACCCTGGAGAAGGACATGTGGGCGAAATTGTTGTAAAATTTTTTCCTCCAAATGTAACCAGCATAATGCAACCAATGGATCAAGGCATCCTCGAAAACATTAAAAAAAATTATAGGCGTTTATATCTTGTACATCTGTTAGAATACACAGAAAAAGAGGATATTATCAATGGGATGAGAAAGGTTACACTGAAAAATGTTATTTACTGGGTAAGCCAAGCTTGGGATTCTGTGCGTACTACCACTATTCAAAAATCTTGGTCAAAAGTTATTGATTTTGAGGACTATAATGACAGTGAAGATGATACTCCATTAAATGAATTAGCAGATGATTTAGAAAAAGAAATGAGTATTGAAGAAGTAACGAATGCCTTTCAGGTAACCAAAAAATCAGATGACGAAGCGGCGGTGGATGAACAGTCTTCCACTAAGATCTCTCATCAAGAACGTTTTGCTTTTATGGAAAGAGCTTTGAGGTATATCGAATAACAACCAGAGGTAACCCCAGCGGATTTGTATATATATATATATATATATATATATATATATATATATATATATATATATATATATATATATATATGTATATATATATATATGTATATATATATATGTATATATATATATATATATATATATATATATATATATATATATATATATATATATATATATATATATATATATATATATATATATGTATATATATATATATATATATATATATATATATATATATATATATATAATGTATGTAAACATACATATATTAAATATACAAATGTCTAATGTTTCTTGTAATTTCAGTAATTACCTTTAACAAAGCTTGTTGATCAAGTGTTAATTCATATTCTGGACGAGTTAGATCCTTTGAAATATTTTTAAAAAATCGATTTTTTAAACTCTGCCATGTCCTGTTGGGACAAACCATGTCTTCCTCCATTATTTTCCACAGATTATCGCCTCTGACAATGTTTCCATAATCTCCATCAATTATATATTTGAGTATTGTTTTGTCCTCTTCTAAGGTGTAAGATGGCCGATACCCTGACATATTATGATTTTCTTTATATATATCTCTAAAATAAGGAGATTATAGACTTCACAATGTTCACTTTTAATGATAATAATAAATATAGAATGCATTTTCTTCTGGTTTTGAAGAAATTGTAATATTTGGAATTAAAAAAAATGTCAAATTTGAGTAATTTTCTGACTTTTCACCGATTGCATGAGGCGTCTTCCTTTTGAGATTAGAGCACTGAATGAGCTCAAAGGAGCCTGTGCAGCAATCATTTATCATGTATATCATTACAGAGCATAACCCAGTTAAAAAGAAGATAAGTGTAAAAGCCGTTACTTTTTAAAGTGCAGGGTGAGTCGACGACAGAGTAAAGTTCATTATCCCATTTGTTTCGGGAATGACGAAAAAATGTTAAATACAATAGTTTTAGGGAATATTAAGGCGCACAGTTTAAAATTATTTTTGAGTATACAGGGTACTTCAAAAAACTGTGGCCGATATAACATGTTTTTTTAAATGGAACATCCTATTTCCTAATTTATTTTTAAATTCTGCATAAAATTTTATAACTTTTTTATTAATAATGTTATATACCTAAACCTAGTAGTTTTTCTAATATTTCAATTTTTTTTAAAAATACTAGTTTTCAGTTTTGTAAAAAATTGCCAGTAGCGCCACTGTTTCTGAAGGTAGAATACTCATAATGGGTACGAGCGTTCTATAGAAATGAAAAAAAAGATATATGTAAAGAAATTTGAGTTAGATGCTACAGGGTGTTCAAAATAAATTTATGCATTTCGACTATTTTAAATTGAAAAATCTCAAATTTTTTTAATGGCACACCCTGTATATTGTTATTTTTTCTGATAGATTTTACAAAACCCTCCAACTTTTATTAAGTATGTCATATACCTATTTCTAATAGTTTTCAATTTATTTTGAATTTTTTAATTTTTACCCTTGTTTTTAGTACACTTACGCTATTGTGAAAACATAAACAAATAGTTAATAATAATTTTAATATAGTTTACCTTATCTAATGATTAATTATTATAACATAATAAATGTTCAGAAATATGCCCATCTACTTGAATACACATGTTTAGACGTTCTACTATATTTTCCTTCACTTTCCTTAGCATAAAGGGCATTATTGTCCTGCACGCATCCCGTATCCTATATTCCATATCTACTGGCGCTACTGGCAATTTTTTACAAAACTGAAAACTAGCATTTTTTTAAAAAAATTGAAATATGAAAAAAACTACTAGGGTTAGGTATATAACAAAAGTTATAAAATTTTACGCAGAATTTAAAAATAAATTAGAAAATAGGATGTTCTATTTAAAAAAAAAAACATATGTTATATTGGCCACACTTTTTTGAAGTACCCTGTATACTCAAAAATAATTTTAAACTGTGCACCTTAACATTCCCTAAAACATTTTTTTTGTCATTCTCGAAACAAATGAGATAATGAACTTTACTCTATCGTTGACTCACCCTGTACATACTAGATAGTTTTTGAAATGGATGATAGTTAATGAAAAGGCTTCAAAAGTGTGCACTGTACAATCTGTTAAACAAGTAGGTAGCAGTGTTATGGTTTGGAAATGAAAATGCAACAAGAGTAAGTCATGCCATCTAGGCTGAATATTATCGGTCAAATTTTATCTTTCAACAAGATAACTATTGCAAACAGTCTTCAAAACTATCCCATCAGATAATCAGAGAGAGAAAAAATCATCGAATTAGTATGAGATGAGTTAAATTGGAATGTTGAAAATTGTTTTGTCGGGCTTTGCACTGCTTTGGAAATATCTACAAAATAGTGGAAAACGTTGGATGAGGCAGTAATTAAAAATAAAGGTGGTCCACTTTGCAAAAGTAAGGTTTTTGAAAGGTATATTTATGAGCGATTTTGTAAACAAGACCTCCGTGTTAAAGTTATCGCGCGTCAATAGCTTTTAACACTCCGTTAATCTACCCAGAGAAAATAATTTATACAAATTACAACTTACCTTTGTGTATATTAGCTCGTTCAGCAGTTCAAATCCAACTTATATAACAACAACAATGAACGCTTTTTTGCTTATAACGGTCTATTAACATCCTGAAAATGAACAATTAACACTAGGATTTTACAGTACTAATTTGCATTTAAAAATAAATACAAAACTACGTAAAAACGGTTTTGCATTAAAAAATTAGAACAAACACAACAAGGTAGAGAAGTTAAATTTCGACAGTGCGGTTAGAAAAAAGGATATTTTATGCATTAACTAAACATTTAACGTTTCTTACCAAGAAAATATATCAGCTTAGTTCGTTATTTATTTTTTTAACTGATTTAAATTTGAACAATAAAAATTGAGGTTAAAACCGTAAACAGTTAAGTCTAATTTTAGGAGGGAACTGGTTACACATCGGTGAGTGATAAGTTAACCAGAACTTACCAGTTCTAACTTTCATGATGATAGTCCTGCGCAAAAACATTTTATGCCTAAGGCCGGAGACAAACTCTGTCATTAATGAAATTGTTTGCGCTATATTAGTCATCCATTTAAAGTTCAATGGGTGCAGTACGGATAAATAGAAAGCAGTGGAGTAACTTGCAACCCTGTCTTATACAAACCCTTACCTTATTCCTCTTTCGCGCAACGCCGCTAAGGAAAACAGAATGGTCGCCTACTGACTTGGATGCGAGTTGGTTTTTTCATTAACATTTATTAATTTTAATAGTTCGTTATATTTGGTTATTTATAAGTTATTAAAATACAAGTTTAGAAAATATTGAGTTATCTAAAACATTCATTAGACTAAACGTTTAATGATATTGAGAACGCCAGTGAACCAAGAAATTTTTTAAATTTTGGTAGTTTGGCGAGGCTAAACACTTGATCGATTCTTAAGCACTCGATTCAGTCAATTAATTTTCAGGATCGGTTAGACGTGTGATTATTTTTTGTTATAAATATGCGGAGGCGTGATCCTACCTCTAGTAGAATACCTATATTCCGAGATGTATCTACCAGAGTGCATTTTTTTTGCTTCTTGAAATATTATAATTAGAAAGAAATGGGTAACAAACGATGGAAATCGTTTGTTACCTATCGCTTATTAAAAGAATCTGTTTATTTGCCTCTAACCCACCAAAAACGTTGGGGCTTCACAAAACACACCCCAAATGAGTTTTCAACAAAGTTTGTTTCCGATCTTTGTTTTTATGTACCAGATAAATTACACAGGTCTGCAACGAAAATGCTGTCTGGATGTTTTCAACTGATTTCTATGTATTTAGGTGTTCTGAAAACTAAAAAAATACTCAAAAAATTCCAGTACGTCAGGTCATTTTGCAAAACGCAAAATTTTATTATAAAAAAGAGTTTTTTTGGGCTAACTTGAAGTCATAAATAAATAGGTACAATTTTATTTTGATTACTGTTTTTAAATGTATACAGGCCATAACTATCATTACTTTCTAAATAAAGAACGCCCTGTGTGAGCTAAATTAACAAACATAAACGTTGTAACCAGAACGTGCGCGCTCCGATAGTGTAGAAAGTGGGCGGTACAATTACGTGTTAACTCGTCAGTGTTTTATAGATCTTGGTTCAATATAGTGCAATGTCATCTGTGCGGAAGTGTGTGAATTCGTCTGACAGTTTCTGTTATATTTGTGGCGAATATATGGTATTAAAGCAACAAGTTAATATTACGGACTTTGTAAAAAAAGTATACTTCACGTATTTTGGCTTAAAACTTGGAGATCAGGATAAAGTTTGGGCACCTCATAAAGTCTGCAAACGATGTGTTGAAGACCTTCGAAATTGGTTTAAGGGCAAGAAAAAAGCTTTTCGATATGCGATTCCTATGGTATGACGCGAGCAAAAGAACCATAGTGATAATTGTTACTTTTGTTCGTGTAATGTGAAAGGGTATAATTCAAAATGGAAGCATCCAGTCAATCTGCAATCAGCTATTCGTCCCATCCCTCATGGAACTGAAATACCAGTGCCCAAGGCCCCTGCTACCTTGGAAGAGATTCCAAGTTCTGACGAAGATGGTGCTGTACCTGAACCCGATGACAAGCCAAGTTTTCAATTTGAAGATGATAGCAATCCGAAATTGTTTTCCCAGGGCGAGCTAAATGATTTGGTAAGAGAGTTTAATCTTCCCAAAACCGCTGCTGAGTTGCTTGGATCAAGGCTCAAAAGCAGGAACTTATTTTTGCCGGGAGTGTCTTCCTCCTGGTTTAGATATCGTGAGAAGCAGTTCACTTCCTACTTTGCCCAAGAGGACGAGTTGGTTTATTGTATCAATATTAAAGGTTTGATGAATACATTTAAGATCTCATACGACCCAGCACAGTGGCGTATTTTCATAGATTCTTCAAAAAGAAGCCTTAAAGCAGTTCTGCTTCACAATGGCGGTTTCTATGCTTCCATTCCTGTCGGTCATTCCGTACACCTCAAGGAAACCTACAAGAACTTGGAATTGGTTCTTTGCAAATTAAAATATAAAGACCACGGTTGGCAAGCTTAAAGTTGACGAAAAGAACGTCCTGCATGAAACTTTGGTGCCTCCTCATAAAGTTCTTCTACCACCGCTTCACATAAAGCTGGGATTGATAAAGCAATTTGTAAAGTCACTTCCAAAAGATGGAAATTGCTTCAAATACTTAATATCAAAGTTTCCAGGCCTTTCGGAGGCAAAGTTGAAGAAAGGTGTTTTCGTTGGACCAGATATTAGACGGCTTATGGCTGATCCACAATTCATCACAACCATGACGGATCCTCAAAGAGAAAGATGGATTGCCTTTAAAGAGGTCATAGAGAAATTTTTAGGCAATAACAAAGACCCTAACTACAAACAAATCGTCAAAAGAATGTTAAAAGCATTTCAAGCTTTAGGTTGCCTAATGAGTTTAAAAGTACATTTTCTTCATTCCCACCTCGACTACTTTCCAGAAAATTTAGGAGATCTGAGTGAAGAGCAAGGTGAACGATTTCACCAAAATATTAAGGAGATGGAAAAAAGATACCAGGGAAGATGGAGCGTCTCAATGATGGCAGACTACTGTGGGACGCTTCAGAGAGACATTCCAGATGCTTCCTACAAGCGAAAATGTACCAAAAGGAGTCTCACTGGGAAAAAGAAATGTGTTTAGTGCTTACTAATGAATGTATTTTAGATAAAAAAATAAGTTTTGTTACGCAATTATAAATTAATCAAAATTTTTTAGTCTTTTATCTTTTATTTTAAGATGATAACTTGTTTAACATAGATACCTATATTGTCAGAAAACGTGACGTTCTATGACAAAATGAAAGTCATTTTCGGATTCAGTACACCCAAAAACATCAGAATTACGCAAAAAAACCAAAACAGCTCTCAATTTTTTTTTTTTTGCAGACTTGTGTTATCAAAGGGAATGCATTCATGATAATTTTCATTCAATCTACACCTTATGGAAAGTATAACTCCTTAAGTCAAAATTTAACTTTCAAAACTACACGGCTCTGATTGGGCCATCGGGTGTGACAGATAGACAGACGGTCACCGAAGTGATCCCATAAGGGTTCCGTACGAAACACTAAAAACAGGCCGGCGAAAATTTAAATATATATTTTTCCTGATCCAAGACATCGTAAAACATGACGAAGTGCAAAAATCTGTGGTGGGATATAATATAATAAAAAATTAAGCGGAGTAAGAACTCCTGTTACGATTGAAAATAATAAAGAAATATTATAGTTTTGGATTCCTCCAGTCCAAGAACCCTAAAAAGGACATGTTATATGTCCTATATATTCGAAACCATTTCTAACCTCCCTGCTACCGTTTTAACTGCTTAATTTTACTTAAAGTATATAAATAATTTTTAAGTAAGAGAGGGAGAGAAAGATTATCCCTAGATTCTGAAAAACATATTCTTCTTATTCCGTCGGCCTGTATGGCTGTCTATTGTCACGATTACGCTCAAACGAAATGAGATATCAATTTCAAATTTGCCACAAATACGATATTGAAAATACGAATATTTTGAGCGATATTGTTTATGTGGTACAGAAGTGAAAGAGTGGGGGTCGATAAATGTGGTATATTTTCTATGTTATGAAAATAATTTTTCTTTGTTTTCATTTGGATAATGAACAAATTTTGAGCACAATTATCACTTGGTGCCGCGACAGAGTGGTCCGTGTAAAACGGCACTTAGTGTAAAAAAGCACAGAAAATATAGCTATCGCTACAAAAAGCCGGCTAGCTAGTGCCTCGTCGAGTTTCTCAGAGATGCCGTGCATATTTTCCCTATTTGTTGGTGCGGTATCTTTTTTCTCGGTATGCCCAACTTGCGTGGGCGCGGAGCAAGTCAGGTGGGTTTCATTGAAATATAGGCGTTCGGTATGTTTTCGTTACCAAATCGGTACCGAGCATACTGATACCACACTGATAAATCAGGGAGCGGCTTTATTATTGTTACATATGAGACAATTTCTATTTACGCGGTATCTGAGAAACTTTAACGATCCGGCTTCGTTTTGTAAGGACGTTTTGTTCCACCAGACAGTTAACTGCTGTACTTATTTTTAGAATTAGAAGGAAAATACTGAGTAAAGCAGTTAACAGTTCCGTACGGAACACTTATAAGATCACTTCGGTGTCTGTCCGTCTGTCACACCCGATTTTTTCCGAAACTATTTGACGCAGGAAGTTGAAATTTGGTATAATATAGGAATTGATGACTTCATCAGAGCCGTGTAGTTTTGAAAGTTAAATTTTGACTTAAGGGGGTTTTGGGGGGTGAAATCGAAAGTGAAAAAAAAATTACTAGGTCATCGAGTGGGGTATTAAATGAAAGCTTATAAAAATACGAGTTCAAAAATATATATAATGTCTTACATGAACACACTTTTCTTTGATTATTTTGAGAAAATCGCGAAAAATCGTTGTCCCCCTTCATCTCGAAAAGTACTGATCCATAAATTTTGAAAAAAATTCTGAAATATTCTCCACGGGGTGTAGATTAAACGAAAATTATCGCGAGTGCATTACCTTTAATAACACAGGTTTACAAATTTTTAATTTGGAAAAATACCAAGAACGCCACATGCCTAGATAAGTTAATTGGGACCTCCTGAACACGAAAAACGCTATAATTTTTTTTTTTAAGTACCGTTTTTTAGATAACGGTACTTTTGTGTTTTTCGGTGTATGGTCCCACTCAAACCCTTATGAAGCCCAACCGAAAAGTCCGATCGAGATAAATGTCATACCGTTGGAAAGGCAACTAAATGCCTTTTCCGGCGGTATACTATAAATTTCTATGTGACAAGAAGTGGCTGAGTTATAACACCTCAAAGTTCAAAATTTGCCTATTTTTTTTACGTTTTTTTCAAAATTTTTCATTTTTATTTGGTTTTTTTTCTACGTTATTGTAAAGATCTGGAATGTTTTTATTTTTTTACCAAGTATTAGTTTATTTAATAACCAACATTTTAAACGTAATTTGAAAAAAAAAGGATGAAAAATAAAGTTTTTATTAAGGATTTTGTGGAACGACAATATTTTCATTTTCATTGCTCACACGCTATATTCGGCGTCCATCAGAATTTGAATCACTGTATACGTTGGTAGCCCTGACACACGCTATATTCGGCGTCCATCAGAATTTGAATCACTGTATACGTTGGTAGCCCTGACACACGCTATATTCGGCGTCCATCAGAATTTGAATCACTGTATACGTTGGTAGCCCTGACACACGCTATATTCGGCGTCCATCAGAATTTGAATCACTGTATACGTTGGTAGCCCTGACACACGCTATATTCGGCGTCCATCAGAATTTGAATCTGATCACAGTAAACAGTTTGGCTTTGTACGTGCAAAAAATAAAATGTGTTCAATCGATCCCAACGAATTTTGTTATGTTTGTGGAGTTCTTGTGAAAAAGAAATCACAGCATTTGATGCGAAAAATGAATACGAAAAATTTATCTGAAGCGTATAAGAAGTATTTCGGCTTTCGACCTGCGTCTCTGGACAAACCGTGGACACCGAATAATGCATGTAACAACTGCCGAACAATATTAAATAAAATTGGTAAGGGTCAAGAGTGTTTCTTCACATTTGGAAAGCCAATGCAATGGAGAAACCCGATCAGTCATACAACAGATTGTTATTTCTGTTTAACGGAAAAGGCTGTCGGACGTAGAATTGAACCAGTTTATCCAGTTGTTAGCTCGGTGACGCTGCCAGTGCCGCACTCAGTATCGTGCCCCAAACCGCAGCTGATTGTAGCAGAGCCCACAAAAATACGAAAAAGAACAACAATAAGTGATTCATCAGATGAGTGCAGTGAATCAGAAATGCAATCAAATAAGAAACCCCATTTACTTACTCAGGCCGAGCTTAATGATTTGTGCCGAGATTTGTATTTGCCGAAATCGAAATCTGAATTACTTGCATCGCGATTGCAACAGTGGGGATATTGTGCTCCTGAGACACGTGTTACATATTACCGTGATCGTAGCAAACAACTTGCAGTTTTTTTCGCAAAAAAAACGGGAAACTTTTGTTTTTGTGCCAACATACGTGGTCTTTTCAATGCTCTCCAACAAAGTTATGACCCAGTGGAATGGCGTCTTTTTCTGGATGGAGGCAAGGATAGTTTGAAGGCAGTCTTGCTTCATAAAGGGAATATGAAACCATCAATTCCAATCGGATATGGAAAATACATAAAGGAAACATATGAAGCAATGAAAGAACTTCTCGCTCTCATACAATATGACCAACATCAATGGAAAGTTTGCTCTGATTTTAAATTAGTTGCCATACTATCTGGATTGCAAGGGGGGGCAATACGAAGTTTCCCTGTTTTCTATGTCTATGGGACAGCCGTGACCGTCAGAATCACTACATCCGAAAAGTTTGGCCCGAACGAAGTGGGCGTACGCACGGAGAGTACAATATTAAAAATGACCCACTCATTCCTCAGGAGAAGATAAAATACTTCCTCCACTACATATTAAGCTTGGGTTATTTACAAATATTGTGAAAACGTTGCCAAAAGACAGTCTTGCCATGAATTACCTTAAACAAAAATTTCCGAGAGCCACAGCGAGCAAAATTGAAGCTGGTATATTTGATGGACCTCAAATTCGGGCTCTGTACGGTGACCAAGCATTTAATGAGTGTTTAGGTCCAGCTCATTTGGAGGCATGGGAAGCATTCCAGGACATCGTTTACAACTTTTTGGGAAACTACAGAAGTCCTGATTACGCTGAGAAGATCGATACATTACTGCAAAAATTCAATGCCATTGGTAAGCGTTGAGTGAAAGCATGTATATCAAAAAGGCCGTTATCATTTGAAAATTATTTGAAATTTATTCTTTTTAACTTTTAGGTTCAAATATGACACCTAAACTACACTTTTTATTCAGTCATTTGGATATTTTCCCCATGAACTTGGGATCCGAAAGTGATGAGCAGGGTGAAAGATTTCACCAGGAAATGCAAGAAATCGAGAGACGTTACAAGGGCTGGTGGGATGAACAAATGATGGCAGACTATTGTTGGTTCCTCATTCGCGAAGATACATCCGAAAAAAAAACGGAAAAATTCAAGTCGCTCGTCATTTTAATTTAAATTTTTTTAATTTACGCCGAATATAGCGTGTGAGCAATGAAAATGAAAAATATTGTCGTTCCACAAAATCCTTAATAAAAACTTTATTTTTCATCCTTTTTTTTCAAATTACGTTTAAAATGTTGGTTATTAAATAAACTACTTGGTAAAAAAATAAAACATTCCAGATCTTTACAATAACGTAGAAAAAAAACCAAATAAAAATGAAAAATTTTGAAAAAAAAAGTAAAAAATAGGCAAATTTTGAACTTTGAGGTGTTATAACTCAGCCACTTCTTGTCACATAGAAATTTATAGTATACCGCCGGAAAAGGCATTTAGTTGCCTTTCCAACGGTATGACATTTATCTCGATCGGACTTTTCGGTTGGGCTCCATAAGGGTTTGAGTGGGACCATACACCGAAAAAAGTACCGTTATCTAAAAAACGGCACTTAAAAAAAAAAAATTATAGCGTTTTTCGTGTTCAGGAGGTCCCAATTAACTTATCTAGGCATGTGGCGTTCTTGGTATTTTTTGGCTGTAAACCAGTGTAATTTATCTGGTATATAGAAAAACCAAACATTTCATGGTTATCAGTTTTCATTAAAGATCAGAAACAAACTTTGTTGAAAACTCATTTGTGCTTTGTTTTGTGAAGTTACTGATCATTTTATACCTCCGTAACAAATTTTTTTATTTCAGAAGCAATCAACGTACAGAACACTAATTGCGCAAATTCACCTTGCACTTGACCGGTTATTTCAAAAATAAAATTTATGTCTTTGTTACTAAAGTTATTTTTTACGGTACTAATTAGATCAGATATTTTTAATTTGGGAAAACAAACTACCGTTTTTTCAACAAAAACTATAATTTCAGTAATACATATCAATGTAATACAAAAAAAATAAAAAATACTTTCAACAATACTATTATATTCTGCCCTGTTAAGGTTTTCTCAGAGTTAATGAAACTAAACACTGTTTATTTGACATATCTGAGTGCAAAAAAATTATTAATATCGTTAAGTACCAATCAATATTAACAATGATAAAAGTTTGAACCTGCCAATATTTGATATTAGATATATGTTCATTTGAATGTCTCTACTGCAGCAACTAGTTTAGCTCTGCGTATATGACATATGCAACTCAAAGCACGTTTCTTGTTCATAAAAAAAATACATTTTGGTTGCACGTGATATCTTCAAGAGTAAAAACATTGACAGTTTCCCATGCACTCCGCCAAAAATATCTAAAACTTATCACTGCAACTAATGGCGTCGAGTTGAATTAATTCTGGAAACCTTTCAACAAGATAGGCTTAATGATCTTTTAACATAAATAAATATATAAAAATTCTTGGTTTCAATTGATGAACTATAAATATAACATAAAATTTCTAGTAAAATAACCCATCCCGAAAACTTGCCAAACTTAATATTTCGTATCTTATTCAATATAACTTTTATGGCAGTACACCACTACACCAAACACTTTAATTTTGCACTTGACACGCGTTTCGTTAACCACGTTAGCATCCTCAATGACTGAAGTCACTCATGGCTTCTGATGATGCTACCATGGTTAGCGAAACGTGCTTAGTCATTGTGACAAGGATTCCAAAATCCTAACGTAGATAATTTTTATGACTTTTTTTGTGAAAAGGTAATGTTATTTAATATTTAATTTACCATGTCAGTGTTTTTGGTTCCACACAGCGATACAAAAAAAGTAGGTGTGAAATTTACATATTTTATTTCGATTAAATAAAAAGGCAGAGTTTAAGAAAATGGAATGCTGCCAAAAAAAAAAAATAGAAAAACAAAGATTGTATATCTGTGCCAATTAAGAGAAAGAAATAAAAGAACAAAATACTTGAATAAATACAAAAATAATTATCTAAAAATGCATCTAGCAGTTTTCTGCCTGTTTGAGGACAACCATACATACATACACTACCGTCAGAAAGTATTTTCCCATCTAGAAATTTCAATGTAACTGCCAAAACTTAATACCTAATTAAACTCTTTTATTATATTAGGTAAATTTAATTGTTCTTAACAAGTGTCCATCATAAAATTGTTTAGATAAGCCTTTTTGGTGAAATCACAAATTAACCAATTAGAACAAATTTCCAAGTTTTGCATGATAATCATTTTGAGGCAATTTCTGAGAATTCCAGTTGAAGTAAGAACTCATTTCAAGTTTCTGGGGACATTTTATGATAAAAACGATGCTATAAATACCATCGCCCTTTTGGAAATTAACCATTCGCAAACAGAACTTTGTCATTGCTACAGGCTCAATTGTTTTGTGAAAATGCCAAAAACGATAGAAGTTTCCTCTGAAAATCGAACTCTGAGAATAGCGAGACATCAAAATGATCACTCGAGTAGACAAATCGCGAGTGATATGCGGATGCCAAGGAGAACAGTGAACTACATTGAAAAAAAAAAATTTCTGAGGGACATGGAATTCCAGCCAAAAAGGTTCAGGAAGGTCGCGCAAAAAAAAAAAAAAAAAACGACTCCCGCTGAAGACAGAGCTATAACAATGTCCAGCAGACGTAATCGCCGCCTAACCGCACCAGAAATCACGGCTCAAGTAAACCTGGAACGGCGCATCCCCATCAGCGAGACAACCGTGAAGAACAGGTTAGCAGAAGGTGGACTACACGGGAGAGTTGCAGTGAAGAAACCACTTTTTAATCAAGTGAATAAACTTAACAATTAGAATGGGCCGGAGAACATGAAAATTGGACATCAGAACAATGGAATTCCGTCCTTTGGAGCGACGAATCCAAATTCGAAATTTTCGGTTCAAGTCGATGAGTTTATGTATGGCGGTTAGCTGGAGAGAGGATGTTGGAAGCCTGTCAGTTGCCTACAGTAAAACATGGTGGAGGTTCAGTAATGGTTTGTGGTTGTTTTGGCAATGGTAAAGTTGGAAAAAATTTTAGGATAGAAGGAATCATGCGAAAAGAACAGTATCAAGAAATTTTGCTAACTCAGATGCTTCCTTTTGGAAGAGATATTTTTCAGGGAAATTTATTTTTCAGCATAACAACAACCCTAAACATTCTACTTAACAAATTAGAGAACTTTTGGACCAGTGGAAATCCAATGACGTCCTGGACTTGGCCTCCACAATCACATGACTTAAACCCCATCAAATTGCTGTAGGACCATTTGGACAGTTATGCTCGAAAACTCAATCCAACATCAGAAAATCACTTGTGGGAACTTTTACAAGCAGAATAGGTTAAAATAACTGAAGAAACTCTGAAGAAACCACCGGACAGAATGCCGAAACTCTGTAAAGCGGTAATTAAAAACAAAGGAGGTTACATAGATGAGAAAAATCCTGGAAAATCATGAATATTTGTCTGATTTTCTAGACTGTAAATAATGTGAGAATAAATAATAATTCATTAAAATTTAAAAAAAAAATATATTATCTGGGTTTTTGTTGTCTTGGGACTGAAGTAACTAGGTGGGTAAATACTTTCTGATGGTAGTGTACAAGCATCGTGAATTTTGGTATCTTAGTTAAAAATCATATGTAGATTAACATACCTCTTGAACATTATTACATACATATGTACTGAACTGAGAATCTCTCTTTTTTTTAAAGTTGATTAAAAAATGAATTTTATTTTAATTCTGACTTTACTTTTAGTGATTTTTCTCTTCTTATGGCATGCTAAAACTGATAAAAAAAATTAATTTTCTGTACTTGTGCCAGAAAGATTATTTTAAATTAAACGAAAGCGTAAAAAGGTTTTTTAATCAGTCTCATAGTCACTCCATTGGGTCTCCAAGTCATAAAACTGTTCTTTTCTTTGTGGTTCTACATGTGGTTCAGTCTTTACATTTTTTGGTTGCTTTTTTCTAGGAATGAAATTATAAGAACGAATATGTTCATATAGATAATAAATTAAGTTGATTTCAGTCCTTAGCATGGTTTTCTCCTCTTTGGTTAATCCTGCAGTTAATCTGTAATATTCTGGCCGACATACATTTATCACAATGTAATTAGTCCAACGGCCTTTAAGGCTACACCACGTTCGTCCATTACAAACCTTCTCCCTTGCCATTTTCTTCCATATATTATTTCCTTTGACATATCTAAGATAATTTTTGCTCAGTATATAGTCTAAAATAGCTTTATCTTCAGCGACAGTATAAGCTGCTCCATACTTAACCATGTTATAAGACTACTGTTTTTAATTTCCAATAAAATGTGTTAACTTGTAGATCATTTAAATAAACCACTCACAAGCTTAATATCATTCATGTCGTCAATAAGGGCACCAAAATCAGCTCAAATATTTCTTCAGTTGATCAGATGGAGAAAAATACCTACGAAATTGTAATATTTTGATGATATATATTCCAAGAATAAAAATTAGTAATACTAAATCTAGTAAAAATTAATATCAATTCGAATTAATGTTTTTTTGCTTATCTCCCACATTTTTAGCCTATCATTTTCCATGGAAAAGATAGGTTATGTTACAAAAATAAATGTGAATTAGGCAATTAAACATACGCGTGAATGTCCGAATTGATGGCATACCTCATGGTTTATTTTCAAGCTTTCTCTCGGTTAGAGTCTTAGATCCTACGACCAGTTTGACTGTGCTAAGGAGGTTTTCGATGTCGCTTGGGCTAGTTTGGAAGCTGACAAGGGGAAGCCTTGGTTCGACCGAAAATGCAAAGAAGTTGTTGCTTCTAAACAACTTGCCTACCAGCAATGGCGTGAAAAACCCAGAACAGATGCAAAAAAATTATCGACGACGAAACCGAGGAGACACACAATCAAAAAATTTAAAACAAGCTTCTTGCAGGCCCTAACAATTCCAGGTCCTTTTAATCAATCGCTAAGGCTATTAGTTACAATTTCAGTAAATCAACTATACCACTACTCAGACGGCCAGATAATTCTATTGCAACAACACCTGTTGAGAAAGCGAACTTGTTGGCTGAACTCTGCTTCATATTCTTCTGTTAATTTCCAAGGAAAACACCGCCTACTATTCCCATAGTGAAGTCAAGGATGCCCGATATTAGAAAGATTTTGCAACGGTTATTGTGGTAGGCCACTGTCGTTATCTTTATTTAAAACATGCGCTCACCGTTTGGAGCTTGTTTGATAGAAACGAGAACAAATTGAATATAAGGACTCAGCTGTCATCGTTATTTGAAGCATGCACCCACTATTCGGAGCTTGCGCAGTATTCAAACAAACCTTTATTAAGGATAACGATTGTTCTTATTTAGGAACTTATAAGAGAGGTTATTTTAAGTTCGTTATTCTTATCGCTATTATGGTAGTGCCTGTTTTTTTTTCCTACTGACAACAGTTAATTACTGTTTAGATTATGTCGGGTCTTGCAATCTTTGGCATAATGGCAATACAGTGGGTGTAGTGCTAATTTCAAATGAAATTTTATTTATCGCACATTCGTATTACCTTGAATAAATATTGAAGAAAGTGATCTGCTAGACTCAACTTTTATTTAGAAACTTGTGCTCACCCATCACATATTAATAACCGGTGTGCTTAACCATGAAATTAATTAAAAAAAAATCCCATAAGTTTATAGAAGATGAATACTAACCTAACCTTGCAATTCCTTCGCGTTAATACTGCGCATGCTTGAGATAACGATAAGGACAAAGGCATGTGAAAAATAAGCGTTGCAAAGTCTCTCTATTGTCTTCAGAGAGCGTACCATAAAACGTATTTTAATGAAGCTAGACACCAAAAAAGCTTCTGGCGCTAACGGAATACCTGACATAGAACTCAAAAAATGCGCGATCGAACTAACACCAGACTTTTCAACCTATCCCATAGAAACAGAATATTTCCTTCCTGCTGGAAATGTGTTACAGCTGAGCCGATATCCAAAAAAACCAGGAAGACCTTGCCAAATGCACTGCTTTTGATAATATCGAAAGTAATGGAAAAGACTACCAATTAGTATCTTTTAAAATATCCAGAATTCAATATTATTCACGACCATCAATATGGTTCTCGTAAGCAAAGATTAACAGATCTTCTAACTTATGTCACATGTTTGGAAGAATGCAACTGAACACTTTAGAGAAACTCGAGCGGTGGCACTCGATATATCCAAGGCATTCGACCATGTTTGACATGACGTAATGTTGGCTAAGCCACTCTTTCATGGTACGCCTAAAAAATTTTTGGCTCTCGTGTTTCCACAGATAAGGTTCTTTACGAGTGGCAGTCGACGGATTTGTTTCTTCACTATCACTATGACAGTATGCATATTTCTTCATTCACTTGGAACGCTCGAACATCGACTACTCATGCAAATATCCGCAGACAGCAGGAAGTCGTCAACTTAACAAAGACGTGGAAGAAATTCTATCTTGAGGTGACAGTACCTGAGTAGAATTTAACGCTACAAGAACCCAAGTGGCAGTTTTTTCATAAGTTGCTGAGCGTTAATTTGGGAAGAAATATGTCTTGGCGTGAATATGTCACAAGCATAACAAAGAGAGACTCTCAAAAGCTGGGAATAATATTTTGAACTAGAAAGCTTTACATTTCACAACTCCAACGATGGAATACTGTTCCCATGTTGGAGGCTCTGCTCCCAAATATACACCGCATTTGTTGGATTCTTTTCAGGAAAGAGCTGTACGCCGGATTGGAGACCCAGAACTGTAATAGATGTGCTATGCTCACAAAAAAAATTAGAAAGAAGTCTATCGCCTGCCACCCGAAAAAGGACGTTCTCTGAAGAAATACGAAAACCATAAACAGAACTGTTTAAACATATGATAAGAGCGCCTGCAGTGTTGATGGATGGATTGAGTAGTTCATCGACACTGTTGCCGGTCCCAAGCCCAGATAAAGGAGGAGGGTTGTGGCGTTAGGAGTTAGCACTCTAACACACGTAAAACCTAAACTGGGAAATGCTAGTTGTTTTTGAAAAATAGGAAGAAAAATTACAAGATAAGCAAAAATCCCCGGATGGCAATCCACACCTTCGAAGAAGGGAGCCCCATCGGATACGGGGGGGGGGCAATTCTACTTCAAAGCGAATAGTTAACCCAAACTTAAAACTCAGCCAAACGAAGAAATCCCGAAATAGATTAGCTGCTCTTGGCACCTGGAATATACAGGGATGGAGGACAAAGAACATCGAAGTCATACAAGTGTTTAAGTAGATGAACATAGACATTTTAGTAATAGCGAGACGAGACGAAGAAAAAGGGAAGTGGAATAGAAGAAATAGATGAAGTGATGCATTGTTGGAGTCGAGTAAAGAAGGAAGAAAGAACAAAGGCCGGAGTTCGAATATTAGTAAAAAAGAAGTGGAAAAAGAAAATAACATCTTGGGAACCCATCAATGAAAGAATCATAAAACTAAATATAACAATGCTAGGAAAAGACATGATAATATTAGGAGTATACGGCCCAACAGAAGACACCACTATAAGAGAAAAAGATAATTTCATGGAAACACTAGAAATAGAAACACAAAAAGTAAAGAAAAACCAAGAATTAATAATAATGGGAGATCTGAATGGGAGAACGGGAAGGAAAACAAAGGACAATACCGTAGGACCATTCGGAGAAGACGTTACTAACGACAACGGTGGGAGACTAATAGAGCTGTGTGAACTAAACGGCCTCAAAATAACAAACGGATTCTACAAACACAAGGACATCCACAAATTTACTTGGATGCAAGAAACACGAAACTTAAAATCAATAATACACTACATTATAATTAAAAACGATAACACTATCAAAATAAAAGACGTAAGAGTAAAGAGAGGGGCAGAATGTGGAACAGACCATAGACTATTAATAGCAAATATAAAAGTACCGTGGTACAAGACAATAAAGCAAAAAAAACAATAGATAAAGAAAACAGAAATACTAATGAGATAACAGAAAAAGCAGACAAAGAAATAAAATACAAAATACACTTACTGCAAGACGAAACGATAAGAGACCTATATAGACGACGATTAGCTCAAAAATTAAATGAATTTAACTACGACAACCTCCAACAGATGTATGACCACATAAAAGAATGCATCAAACAGGCGTCCCTAGAAGCATTAGGTAAAGAAGACAACCAGAATGAGAAACATAAAATTAGAATCTGTCAAAAAACCAAAGAATCTATAAAGGAGAAAAAAAAGACTATACGAAAAATGGCTGAATACAAAACCAGAAGAAGATCTACAGAAATATAAAGAGAAAAATGCAGAAACGAGGAGGATGATAAACAAAGAAAAGAACGAGAGATGGGAAAAATCGTGCGAACATGTAGAACAGTATATAGGAGGAACTAGAAGTACAGAGTCATGGAGAATAATTAAAGCATTAAGGACTAACAATAGAGAGAAGACGTATATAGAGTACATCCCAGAAAGCGAGTGGGAAGAATATTATAAGAAGCTGCTAACAGAAGATAGACAAGAATTCTAAGAAGAGAACCCTGAAGAAGAACAGAATAAGGAAATAAAAGAGATAGAACTAAGCTATGAAGAAGTAAGGAAGACAATAAAAACACTCAAAAATAATAAATCTGCAGGGCCTGGGGGTGTGGTAAATGAAATGATTAAGTACGGGTCTAATAAATTACATCGAATGCTGAGAAACATGTTCCACAGAGCGATAAATGGAGAAAAAAAACGAGAGGAATGGTCAAAAGCCTATATAGTATCTATATTTAAAAAAGGAGACCGCAGAAAATGCATAAACTATAGAGGCCTAAGCATAATATCGAGTATGGGACGTTTGTATGGCAAAATTATTAAAAATATCATGGAGGAAAATATAAAAGGAAAAATTGGAGAAGACCAAGCAGGCTTTACGGCCGAAAAATCATGTATAGAGTTTTATAGTGTATACACTATAAAACAAACAATGGAAAAAAAAACTGGCAAAGAATAGAGAAGTTCATCTAGCCTTCATAGACATAAGAAAGGCCCATGACTCAATACCAAGACAAAGATTATGGAACGCAATGAAAGAAATAGGCATTGACAAAGAACTAATATACGCAGTAAAAGCTCTCTACGAAAACATGAACATAAAAATAGGACATAAAATAGGGAAGAGACTCCAAACATCAAAAGGCCTATTACAAGGATGCTCTACCTCCCCAACACTATTCAAAATATACCTCGAACAAACATTAAAAAAATGGAAGCAAAAATGTAGTGGAATGGGAGTCCCAATACGAGAAGATTACTTATATACTCTAAGTTTCGCAGACGACCAAGTAATCAGAGCGCAAGATGAGGAAGACCTCAGTTATATGGTAAGAAAACCGAAAGAAGAATACACTAAAGCAGGATTAGCAATAAACTTTGATAAAACGAAATATCTAACAACAAAGGAGGGAAACATGGCGAATCTAGAAGTAGATAACGAAACAATAATCAAAGGAACCGATAGATTTAAATATCTAGGAACCATCATTTCAAAAAACGCAACATCAGAAGAAGAGATTAAAGCTAGATTAGGACAAACGCGGACATGCATAAGACAATTAAATTCGATCCTGTGGGACAAGCACATTACAAAGAGAAACAAAACACGCATATACAAATCAATAATACAAAGCATAATGACATACGGGTCAGAAACATGGACGATCAACAAAAGAAATAAAACTAAAATTAACGCGGTAGAGATGGAGTATTGGAGAAAATGTTGTAGAGTGACACGTATGGAGATAATAACAAATGAAGAAATAAGAAGCAGAATGAACATCAAAGAGAACGCAATAAACACCATTGAAGAAAACCATTAAAATGGTATGGACACATAAGACGAAGCGAAGATAATAGGTGGATAAAGAAAATAACGGAGTGGAGCCCTATAGGGAGAAGAAAAAGAGGAAGACCCAGACGATCGTGGAAAGACTATGGTGGACGAGGCTATGGAGGACAGGGGTCTAACAGATGAAGACTGGGAAGATAGAAACGGATGGAATCAAAGGCTGAGAGAAGGAAGACAGCGTTAGCTGTAGAAAATCCTATATATATATATATATATATATATATATATATATATATATATATATATATATACATATATATATATATATATATATATATATATATATATATATATATATATATATATATATATATATATATATATATATATATAAGAGCGTAGTTTAGTAAAGCAGCCCCACTGGTGGGTAGTTGTTTGGCAAGGTCTTCTTTTCCTCTTTTGGGTTTCGGCTGAACTTTAGCGCATTTCCACGAGGTAGGAAATATTTCCTTTCTGTAAGATAGGTTGAAAAGTCTACAGAAACCTGGTGTTAGTTAGCTCAAGCAAGTTTTGAGTACTATGGCAGGTATTCCATCAGCGCTAGAAGCTTTTTGGAGTCTTAGTTCATTAAAATACGGTGTGTGTTAATGCCACCACCTCTTTTCGGAAAGTGGAGCGACATCCGTAACCCTACTAAATTGGGTCGAGCTTAGATATAAATGGCGTCGACGACATTTTTTCCACGTCTTACCTTGTACGAAACTGTAAAAACGATAAAAAAAAAAAATGACAAAAATATCACGAAACATCAAACGCAATCCAAAAATTCACCGCAAACCTTAAAAAACTGGTCGCCTTCATTTACTCGCTTTGTAGGTTTAAATTTTAGTCGCCAGGGTTTTATACATATCTGAATCTGCGGTAATGCCGTAATAAACATTGATTGTATTGGGAAAAAATCTAAAACAATTAAATAAAACAATAAAAAAGCTTTTACTTTATTTAAAACACTAGGAATGTCACAACATTTTTAAAGGTCCTCTTGTTCGTAAAGTACGTATTTATTTGTGAATAAACAAGACAAATAAACTAAATCACAATAAAAAAAAACTATACAGGATGTTCAATAAACATGGCTCAAATTAAATTTAAATGTGTAAAATTAGAAAATAAACAAAAAGTATAAAAATAGATAAATAAAATAATACTAAAATAACCGGTCAAGTGCAAGTTGAACTTGCGCAATTAGTGTTCGGTACGTTGATTGCTTTTAAAATAAAAAATGTTGTAACGGAAGTATAAAATGATCAGTGACTTCACAAAACGCACTCCAAATGAGTTTTCAACAAAGTTTATTTCCAATCTTTACTGAAAATTGATGACCTTGAATTTTCTGTTTTTTTATATATCAGATAAATTACTACAGGTAATGCACTCGTGATAATTTTCGTTCAATCTACACCCTGTGGAGAATATTCTAGAATTTTTTCAAAATTTTTTGATAAGTACTTTTCGAGATAAGGCGGGTGGACAGCGATTTTTTAAAAATAATACAAAGAAAAGTGCGCGCAAGTATTACATTATGTATGTATGTATATATATGTATATATATATGTATATATATATATATATATATATATATATATATATATATATATATGTATATATATGTATATATATATATATATAAATATATATATATATATATATATATATATATATATATATATATATATAATATATATATATATATATATATATATATATATATATATATATATATATATATATATATATATATATATATACATATATATATATATATATATGTATATATATATATATATATATATATATATATATATATATATATATATATATATATATATATTTTACTCGTGTTTTCACAAGCTTTCATTTGACACCACACTCGATTACCTAGTAAAAAATTTTTTTTTCACTTCCGATTTCACCCTCCAAAACTAACCCCTTAAGTCAAAATTTAACTTTCAAAACTACACGGCTTTGATGAGGCCATTAATTCCTATATTATTGCCAAATGTCAACTTTCTATGACAAACAGTTTCGGAGAGAAAATCGGGTATGACAGACAGACAGACGTCCGGAACACTAAAGACGACGTTTAAAAGGCTTCAATTAAGAGATTTTAATACATTTCTAATGACGAAGAACTTGGACGTAGTAATTACTACGTAATTCAATTGAATTACCAAGCCAAACGAATTTAAAAATAAAGATTGGTGCACAGAGCGTATAAAGGAACCCAAAGCACTAAAGGGGATTTCAAGAGTGCCAAATTTAAATGACTTCTAGATGTCCCGCATAATACTGTACTAATCAAGATTCGAACTATATCTTTAATATTTTTAGTCCTTTTAAAGGGCTTGGTTGCAAGCCTCTTAATTGGACTTCTAGCCTCTACAAAGAGCTTGAAGCGATTTTAAAAACTTGAAGCTCTTTTAAAGAGCTTCAAGCCGCCTTCAATTATCAACACGTTTGGCATAGCAAATAAACTACCAAGCTTCAACTATAACTTTAAGGAACAATTGAAAACACAGTGTTTTCAATTGTTTGAGGTTTTAGGTCTAGTTTAAAGTCCTCTAGTTGGGCGCCAACCTTTTACAATGAATTTGGAACTATTCAAAAAAATTTAAAGTACTTTTAAAGGGTTTCAAACCCCTTTCCAATTACTAAGTACTTGAGTGCAGTAGCTGAATTATCACGCCTCTACTACAACTTTAAAAAGGGCGTAAGCATAGGGTTTTGAAGCGAAAAAGATCCAGAAGCACCAAAAGAGATTTGAAGTACTCCGGCTTCGCCCAAATGAGATAAGGGATAGAAAGAGCTGTAGCACAACATTTTGTGATATAACTTCGGATAGTGAATATTTCAATCAATAGTGTTTCCCAAAAATGACTCAGCGATAGCAAGTGTTTTACATTTTTGAAATCTATATTATAACGCGTCAGATGCTTTGAATCAATAAAACCTAATTTTCTACGTTTCGCGATGTGATTTTTAAATAATTAAAATACAGTAATAGGAAGCCGTTCGGAACCGGCATTAAACTGTAGGTCCGCTTTGTCTGTAGAAAACATTTAAAAGGTACCAATCACAGGCAAAGGCGAGAGGGTCGCCGATGTCCGTATGGGATATGCGCTTCAAAAAAAATAGGAAGAATTGTCACCTTGTCTATAAATTCTAAAAATATTTTTAATCTGCTGTGTGTAAATTTGCATCTATTAAGCCTTAAAGGGGTTTAAGGGGTAATGCCACTCTAGAAATTTGAAAGTCAACATTTTTTTTGGCTTAAATGATGGTTTAGGGACTCAGAAATAAGGTACAAAGGATTTTATGAGGGTAAGACGCGAGGTTTAAATGACTGTACCTTTCTGAATATTGACGAACTCTATTTATCTATAGGATTTAAGTGATCTACAATCTGTCAACAAAACGTCAATTTAGGGAGCCCATTATATGGCGCAGTCATGGCAGATTAGAGGTATCTAGAAAATTTATATTACTTTAAATCACGTTTTTCTCAAAACTGCGATGTATTTAAAATTGTAGCTGTACCTTCAAAATCACATTATCTAGCGATGTACGTACGGATTTTACAATTTGTTTTGAACTTTTTCTTTTATAAACGATTTTTTACGTGATTTTTTACCAAAAAAGAAACACTTTCTTTAAACATATACCATTCATTAAAAAATCAATATTTTTTAAATTTTTCTACGTACTTCCCGAGAAAATCTTATGTAGAACTCAAAAAACTTCCCATTTTGTTCCAGGTAAAACATTGGAGGAGAAATCTTTCCGGCCGTAAAGTACTATTTATAAGATGTATCTTCCTTTACTGAGTACTGGTGCCATTATTTTGTAAAAAAAATGTTTAACAATATGTAAATGTTCTTTAAAATATGTATAATAAAAGCATTTGAGCAAATTTTGGATTGCAGTCATTATATTTCAAAACAAAATTGTCAAAAATCAGGCTTTTTCCTTAACTCTAAAGTGGCATTACCCCTTAAAAGGGCGCTATTCGTAATCATTTAGAGTGTAGAAATATTTGTTACTTGAACCATGTTTTTAAAACGTACGGCAGGAAACAATTTATTGCCTAAACATTAGCCAAATATTGGCCACTATTATACTGTTTCGCTATAAATTTAGTCCTTAACTTCCTAAAAACTCTATCACAGCAATCTTCGAAATCACCCATGGACACTGGATGCCTCTTACTATACAAATTCAGGTAGATTCCTACCACTACAATACATCCTGACCACAAATACCTAAAATGGAGATAAAAATTACTTTCTGTGAAGGACTAAACAATGTATAATTTAAGATTGTCAACTAAAGGGCGATTCATTAGTCTTGAGACTAATTTTAGGCCTTTTTAAGTAAATGTTGAACAACTGACAGATAGCAATGTTGTTTACGCTCAAGGTGTAACGGTATAGTATTTTTCACGATCTAAGAAAGTGACTTAGCTGCCTATACCCATTGAAAATTCAACAAGATTCCATTAATTTATGGCTGTTTAATGACGAGGCATCGTGCAGGGCCGCACTATACCTGATTGTATAATTGTTGGGTTTAAAATTTTATTGTGATAAGAGAGAGAGTTGAATTTTAATGTTTTATGTACTGAAAAATACACAATATAGTAATTACACAAATATATTAAAAGAGTGTACAGTGTCCTCGCGTACATTTGTTACAATTTTAGTTATTAATTAATATATAGTTCAATTTCGCTATCGCTACTATCTTGTAAATCAATAATAGGTTTTTTTTCGGGTTCTAAACTATTTATATTTATGTACATATATCTATATGAGTTTTCAATTTTTTTGACGTCTTAAATACAGTTTCTCCAGTTTGAATGGTTACATTTTTGACTTCCGTCTTTATCAACTCAACCACACTACTGTTTAAAGTGGGTCTATTATTGTGAGCACGTATATTAGACTTTATTTTATGCCATATCAACTCGATCGCATTAAAGATACAATAATATGGTGGAAGCCGGCATCGAAACACACCGTAGGACAGCTCGAAAAAATATCAAAATGTTCGGTTCGTGTTCACGCATGGGAAATTCATAGTTATGGATGATGAAAAATACTTCACATTTTCAAACACTTCTCTCAGTGGAAATGATTCCTTCTAATACATTGACGATTATAAAGCAGCACCAGACGACGTCAAATATGCTGGCAAAATGAAATTTGAACCAAAAATGATTTGATGATGTATTTCAGCTCTATATTTCCAACCAAGCAGTGCTGTTGCAGTCAATTCTGATGTGTATATCAATAAATGCTCGACTAAATTGAAGCAGTTTATCAAAGAAAATCATGCGCGTGACAAAATAATCTTCTGACCAGACCTTACACGTTGTGATTATGCAAAAGAAAAAAACACAAGAATGACTTAAAAGTCAAAAAATCGAATTTGTACCGCAAAATGATAATCCACTAAATGTTCCACAGGCACGACGAATTGAAAGATTTTAGGTAATACTTTTACATATAGTATATGAAAATGTTTGGGAAGCACAGAACCACCGGCATTTGACTACTTTTAACAGTTACAGTAGAACCCCGGTTATCCGAGGTAACGTGGGGGGCACCCTCCTCGGATAACTGAAAACTCGGATAATCCGGATTTGTTTTTTTATTCATTCAAAAAATAAACACCAATACTTTAAACCCATATATTAACGTTTTTAACATATAAATAGGTACATACATTATAAAACAGTGAAATAGGTATCTATGCGCTTCTGTTTCATATTGCATCTTCTTTTTCTCGCTGCAATCTTTCTCCATCTATTAAGAAGAAGCAAATCCACTGGAGTTGCCTCTGGTTGTTGTTCGATATACCTCAAAGCTTTTTCCAAAGAAGCAAAACCTTTTTGATGAGAGATCTTAGTGGGAGACTGTTCATCCACCGCCGCTTCGTCATCGTCATCTGATTTTTTCGGTTTCCTTAAAAGCATTCGTTATTTCTTCAATACTCATTTCTTCTTCTAAATCATCTGCTGTAATCCATTCAACAACATCTTCTCTTGTCACATTTTCGCAACCTTTTAATTTTTGCATTAATTCAAATAAACTTTTTTCTTCTATCTCGCTGTCAAAATTTGAACAGGACATTTTCTCCATGGCTTCTCAATTTCAAAGCTAATTCATTAAATGGAGTATCCTCTTCACTGTCATTATAGTGCTCAAAATCAATAACTTTTGACCAAGATTTTTAAATAGTGGTAGTACGCACAGAATCCCAAGCTTGACTTACCCAGTAAATAACATTTTTCAGTGTAACCTTTGTCATCCCATTGATAATATCCTCCTTTTCTGTGTATTCTAACAGATGTTCAAGATATAAACGCCTATAATTTTTTTTAATGTTTTCGAGGATGCCTTGATCCATTGGTTGCATTATGCTGGTCACATTTAGAGGAAAACATTTTACAACAATTTCGCCCACATGAAGTCCTTCTCCAGGGTGAGAGGGGGCATATTATCCATTAACAAAATTGCTTTAATAGGAAGACGGTTTCTGTTCAAAAATTTAGTCACAGATGGCACGAACTCTTCTTCAAACCTGTTAGTAAATAGGGTCGCATCCATCCATGCGCTCTTCTGAGTTTTGTAATAGACTGGTAGGGTTTTGGGTGAGATGTCTTTCAAAGCTCTTGGACGTGCAGACTTGCCAATCACCATCAGTGGGATTTTGTGCTTGTCAGAAGCATTATAGTTAATCTTTCCTAACTTCGTTTGTGCCCAGGAGCTGATTTTTCCTGTCGAGATGCCAATGTTTTTGATGGAAGCATTTTATAATTCAGACCAGTTTCGTCATAGTTGTAAATTTGATCACATGTGTATCCACAATCTTCGATTTGCTTTTTAAAGTTCTGCTTAAACTTCTCGATTGATGACACATCAGCAGAAAGTTTTTCTCCACATACAGGAACGACGAATCTTTTACGCTTGCTTTGATCCATTATAATACGACAAACAAAATTAAAGCAAAGCAGTTCGTATTAATTACACTTAATTACCAGAACTCCAATCAAATAAATTATGTGAGGATACTCGTACTTCTCCGTAGTAAACGCTATAACGCATTGTATTCACGCAAATTTACATGCTGAAAGAGTCCAAAAACATAAATAGGGGAACTCCTCACACGGACTAGGGGGACTCCCTGAAGGCCCCGACGATTTTAAATGGAAATATGTACATACATATTTTAGAAGCACGGTTAATACGCAGCATAGACACGCGTACCTCGGATAATCAGGTTCTTAGATTGGCTCGGTTAATCCGGAGCTCGGATAATCGCGACTCGGTTAATCGGTGTTCTACTGTACTTGAAAGAAATACCTTAATTACTTTGTGCCGGGCTCCGTTATAAAAAAATAAAATAATATCCAAATTTAAGTAAATATAGCCTCGCGGGAATGAATAACCTATTTTTTTACGGGTAAAAGTACTTACTGTATTGTAAAAGGTTTGCTAAAGAACATAAACGATATAACTATTGTCACAGCCTTCCTCATTGTTGTGACACTTACAGCTGCAAAGGCACCGGTGGTTCTAACCAAAGTGAGGACAACTTGAATGCCCAAGTACCCCGTTACGGAGAAAATAAAGGCGTAGCCGTAGCTTATGTAAGGATGCTAAAAAAAAGAGATAAATGAAAATATGTATTTCGTTCCATTTAACATTAATAATTTTTATATTAGGGTGGAGCTCAGTTTTAAAGACCTGCCAGCTTAACATTAGCAGCCTGTAAAATCTTTGAACAACCCCGTATAGTTTGGAACGAGAGGCTTTCCGTATAGACAGTCATGTGACTCAGCTCTGCCAGCGTAAACAATGAATTACGATGGTCCTAGAATACCAGGCCAAGTGGATGATGTTCTGTTTGACTTTTGAACAGCTTTTGGTATTATTTTCTATTACTGTTTCATTAAAAAGCTGCAAACTTTCCATCTGGACATCAGAGTAATGAGATAAATGATTAACTTTTTGTTTGATAGAGTCCGAAGGTTTGGAGTTGGCAACTCTGTGTCTGCAAATATCTCAGTTGCTTTGGGAGCGCCACAAGGAAGAATACTAGACTCTCTCACGTTTTTGATCTTCCTAATTGACCTAACAATCACATAACCTCATGTTAATCAACTTAGTAATATCTACAGTTACATAATCAATGCTTATTGCTCATTTCCAATTACAACATTATCGTCACGTCAGTACATATACACTGAAGCTGTTTGCTCTCAGTTTGTGTAAAAAAACGAGATGTTGAGTTTTGATTGCGACGACTGACTTGTATTTTCGTACGTTGTTTTATTTATTATTCGTTTGCTCATATTTATTTATTTTATATTTCAATATTTTAATACCTAGACGAAAAATGACGTTGTTTCTAATATATCTAATCCGTTTATTAATAATGTCACTCTTGAAGTAACGAAATATTGAGTATTAGAGAAGAAAAGAGTCTTATTCATTGTCCAGACCGATTCCCAATAATCAAACACGCATTTGTATATATATATATATATATATATATATATATATATATATATATATATATATATATATATATATATATATATATAAGTGGTTTTTTTCGGGTATCCCGTGTTAGCTTAAAGTCCCTTGATGGACGGTTTCGCTGACGTTTCGATGGAATCTCATCCATCTTTTCCAAAGCGTTGATCACTGGTCGGTGTCTTGACATTCAACACGAAGGCACCGATCAGTGATCAACGCTTTGAAAAAGATGGATGAGATTCCATCAAAACGTCAGCGAAATCGTCCATCAAGGGACTTTAAGCTAAACGGGATACCCGAAAAACCACTACTACCTTTCACACCCGTGAGAACATTCGTCAAAACATATATATATATATATATATATATATATATATATATATATATATATATATATATATATATATATATATATATATATATACCGTTCGAATACCATTCGAATAAACAGCTGGGCAGTGTCTGTCATATCAGTGGATTCGTCGAACTGTAAAGAAAAGTATGTACATTCCATGATATCATGTTTTAGTTTATGCCATGTCCTGACTCATGACTTCAACACGCCTTGTGACAGTCGGACGAGATAACTGAAGTTCTCTAATAGCAGACATAATCTCTGTTTTATTTTTAAAATCTTCAAATAAAGTCTCACCCGCTTCAATAAATGCTTCCTTCACAACCAATCCATCATCAAATGGTTTCTTGTGTTTCGCCAATATATGAGATATTTTAAATGACGCGATCGTTGCAGCTTTTGATTGTTTGGCTGGTCTTGTGAACACGGTTTGTTCTTTTTTCAAACGAGTTATCAAATCACGTACTTTTCGTTTTCTTAATTCACTCTGTGACGGAAAATCCTTTTCATAGTTTTTATGAACCGTTTTTTTATGATGCCTCTCTAAGTTCCCACGCATAGATATTACAACTGACACACGGCAAATGAGACAAATGCACTTATCCTTTACTATACAAAAGAAAAATTCTTCCTCCCAATCGTTATTAAAATGATAAGTTTTACTTTTCTTCGCCGCACTCATTTTGGACTATTTATTAATAAACTTTGTATCCATGTATCGCCTTCAAGTTACAACTCAGACTGACTCCTATTCCTGCAGGCGCAACATTTATATCGGCGCGAACGAAGTCTCGAATGTTCCCGTCAAACACACCGCCCGAAGTTTCTAGAAAAATCGGCGGGAATCAAAAACGCGGCTTTTCTTTGACAAGTTCCGCGCGTTCCTTTGATAAAGCCGCCTTTTGCCGCTAGCAGGGGGTTATTACGATAAAAGAAAGTGATGAGGGGGTTATTCTGGCCTAATTGTGGATCGAATAAATTTAACGTTTGAGCACCCCTGATGGACAGGATTAATAAATAAATATTGTAATTGTAAATCGTTTAAATGTTAAGACTAGAGATGGGAATTCAAATGTTTCCATACTTTTGCTTGCCACTGTATATATATATATATATATATATATATATATATATATATATATATATATATATATACATATATACATATATACATATATACATATATACATATATACATATATACATATATACATATATATATATATATATATATATATATATATATATATATATATATATATATATATATATATATATATATATATATATATGGATTAATGTATGCATAAGGGTAAAGTGCTGCTGTGATTGAATAAATAAATACGAATAAATCAAAAACAAACTTGCCTCTCCAAAGAATCTGGCGCCCGAGATAAAATCCCCAGTAAGCAACATAACCACAAAAATATACACAAATCCCAGCGCATATGAATAAAGCACTACTTCAGCATTGGTAGCGCCGAAGTTCTTCATGTTCTTTTCCTGAACATTCCCTATAACGGCGTCACACAGTAGGGCTAGAGATATCATTGTTATTCCTTTGGTGTTGAAATTTGGTTGAACCTGGGAGTCAGCTGAAAAAAAGTAAAATAACAGGAGTTATGAAAATAGATCTCTCTAGAGAGGTAGAGGTGTAGATCCTACTTCTCCAAAAATTAACTCACTTTTGTTTTACATTTCGCCAATTATTATAAGTAAAGTAATTTAATTTTTAATTAAGCAAAAACTGTAGTTCTCTATTTCAATAATAGCATTAGAACTTGATTTAATACCCTAGATTTATGTCCTTTATATAAAGGCTAGTCGAGAGAGTATTGAGTTTTTTTTCTCGCTAGCTATAGTTTCATATAACTCAGGTAATAGAAGTCGAATTGGGGCAAACTTATGGTCAGTTCAAAGCTGACATTTGACAGTAGTAAACGTGCAAAAACTGTTTATTCAGGCTTTGTCGTGCTACCCATTAGTGTACTGCTACGGACATTTTTTTATGGGCATAACACGCGTGCTGAAGGGAAATCCGTAAAGCGCTACAGGACCGACGCGTGTGCGAAAAAAGCGATTCACGTTGGTCTTGAATCACTGTAAATTGTACTTCGTGGGAAACACTGTCTTGGGCAAATCATTTCAAAGGGATGCTATGTTTCTTGGTGCCCTGAGTCCGAAAATAATAATAAAAAAGTCGTATCACCCACCAATTTTTCACATTTTGATATTCAAAATGTGAAAAGGCTATTTTTTATCATTCGAATGTTATTAGGTTGGCAATAAAATCAGAATTTTATAAGGCTGGTAGTAAAATCAAAAGTTATAAGGTTGGCAGCTCCGATAAATGTGACAGCTGTTTGCTTTCTTCCAGTTAATATAACCTCGCATTGCAGTGTTTAATCCATGAGCTTAAATTCACACTCAAAGTATGGCTAATCGTGGTTTTTTTTTTTTTTTTTTTTTTTTTTTTTTATGGGTCTAGCACACGTGCTACAGGGAAGTCCCTAAAGCGCTACAGGAGCAACACGTGTGCGGAGAAAGCGATTCACGTTGTTCTTGAATCGCTGTAGATTGTATTCGATGGGAAACACAGTTCTGGGCAAACCACTCCAAAGGTATGATGTTCTCCACATAAAAGACTGCTTGAAAAGCGTTGTACGAGGAGTAACAAGCTGAACCTCATACGGATGTGAAGCATTAGCGCGACGTGTACTTCTAATATGCACCGCTCTGGGAGGAATTAAACGGGCCACATCCTTCGAACACCTTCCATGAAAGTACTTGTAGAATAGGCTCAAGTCGCCAACCGTTCTTCGATGCTCCAGCAAATCAAGGCCGTCGGTCAGTTCCGGGTGTCCAATCAGACGAACAGCTCTTCTCTGGATAGAATCCAACAAATGCAGCGTATGTTTGGGAGCGGAGCTCCAAACATGGGAGCAGTATTCCATAGTTGGTCGAATTTGAGCTTTGTAAAGAATTAACAGTTGTTGTGGAGTGTAAAACTTTCTGGTTCGAAACAATATTCCCAACTTTTGAGAAGCTCTTCTTGCTATGCCTGCAACATGTTCATGCCAGGACATATTTGCTCCCAAATTAACGCCTAACAGATTGAGTGACGATGTTAGAGGGATGGAGTGCCCCGACATAACTATGTCGGGTTCTGCAACGTTAACTTTTTTAGAAAAAACTGCCGCCTGGGTTTTTGTAGCGTTAAATTCCACTTGGTTACTGTCACCCCAAGATAGAATTTCTTCCAGGTCTTTGTTAAGTTGAATGACTTCCTGCTGTCTGCGGATATTCGTCTGAGTAGTCGATGTCCTAGCGTTCAAAGTGAATGAAGAGATAAGTGTACTGTCATCTGCAAAGCTGTAGATTGGATTCTCGGTCTTTTCCAGCAGATCGTTAATATAAATGAGGAAGAGAGTAGGAGACAGTATGGAACCTTGGGGCACACCGGCGTTGATAGTGAAGGTGTTAGAAAGAAATCCGTCGACTGCCACTCGTAAAGAACGCTCTCTGAGGAAACATGAGAGCCACAAACAGAACTTTTCAGGCATACCATAAGAACGTAGCTTAGCCAACAGCCCATCGTGCCAAACACGGTCAAATGCCTTGGATATGTCAAGAGCAACCGCTCGAGATTCTCCAAAGTGTTCAATTGCGTTGTTCCAAACATGTGTTACATAAGTCAGAAGATCTCCTGTTGATCTATTTTTACGAAAGCCATATTGGTGATCCCTAATAATGTTGAATCCTTCAAGATATTTTAGAAGATGCTGATTGATAGCCTTTTCCATGACTTTCGATATTATTGAGAGTAGTGCGATTGGTCGGTAGTTATTTGGCAAGGTCTTCTTGCCTTTTTTAGGTATCGGCTGAACTGTGGCACATTTCCAGCAGGAAGGAAATATTCCCTTTCTGTAGGATAGGTTGAAAAGTCTACAGAAAACTGGTGTTAGTTCCCTCGCACAGTTCTTGAGAACTATGGCAGGTATTCCGTCAGCGCCTGAAGCCTTTTTGGTGTCTAGCTTCATCAAAATACGTTTAATGATACGCTGTCTGAAGACAATATCGGGCATCCTTGACTGGACTATGGGAATAGTAGGTGGTGTTTTTCCTTGGAAATCGACAGTAGAATGTGAAGCGAAGAATTCAGCCAACAAGTTCGCTTTTTCAACAGGTGTCGTTGCAATAGAATTATCTGGCCGTGTGAGTGGTGGTATGGTGGATTTGGTGAAATTTTGACTAACTGCCTTAGCGACTGACCAAAAGGACCTGGAATTGCCGGGACAAGCGAGAAGTTTGTTTCTAATCCGTTGATTGTGTACCTCCTTGGTTTCGTCGATAATTTCTTTGCATCTGTTCCTGGCACGAACAAAGATGTTACGATTTATGGTGTTAGGATCTTCACGCCACTGTCGGTATGCAAAATGTTTAGAAGCAACAGCTTCTTTGCATTTTAGGTCAAACCAAGGCTTGCCGTTGGAAGGGCATTTCTTCGAAAAAGGGATGTAAGCCTCCATACCGGCCAAAATGACATCGGAAACCTCCCTGGCGCAGTCAGATGGGTCGCCGGATCGAAAACAAACGTCCAACCAAGGGAAAGTTCGAAAATATTCCATGAGATCTTCCCATTTAGCAGATTTGTAGTGCCAAATCTTGCGCGGTTTGGGCGCCTCTCTGTCACTGATTGGTAGAATACTCGATGTCGAGAGTAGTTTATGGTCGGAAGAACCTAACGGCGGATTTACGCTGACCGTGTAAATCTCCGGATTGGTGGTTAAAAACAGATCAAGAAGACTGGCGAACTCTCCGTCTCGATCAGGGATCCGTGTTGGTTCATCAATAAGCTGAGTCAAGCCACAACTGATTGAAAATGATTCGGCTTCACGACCTTGTTCGTCGGTAGTATTTGAATATTTAAGCCAGTTGGTGTTGTGGACATTAAAGTCGCCCAGGATGGCAATTTCGGCATTTGGATAGTTAATTTGTAAATGATCTATGGTGTCTGCAAGAGAAGCGAAAAGTGTTCTAAAGTTTGTGTCACTTGGTGGTCGATAGAGGATACAGACGAACCTTGTAGTTGGTCGAGTCGTTATTTTTAACCACATAACATCAAAGTTTGGGGGCTCCAGAGCCTCTTCTCGTTGGCAAGAGAGGTCGCTTCTGACATAAAGACAGATTCCAAAGTTACGCCTAAATCGGGAATAGAAATCGTACCCAGGATAAAGATAGTTTACTGTGCTGGTCGATGAACTGACCTTAGTTTCACAGAGAGCGAGTACATGAGGTTTATTTGATTGCAGGTGTTGGTGCACTGAATTTATGTTCGAATTTAAACCTCGTATGTTGCAAAAATCCATTTTGAAATTCTGTTCTCTGCATGTCGACGCCCCTGAACCAGCCCCCACCCGGAGATCCGAACGGGGGGCTATTTTACCTCCGGAATTTTTTGTATCCAGGTGCCTCATCATGCTATTTGGTCCCACAGTCCGGGACATCGGCACAGCCACGAAACGTTAAGCAACTTCACGCAGCCTAAGCCGATGCGATGGTATCACACCGGGCGATGCTGGTGGGATCTGAGCATCTACCATCTAGCTGAGCATCTACCATCTAGGTAAAGGTAGTAAAAACTCTACCAACACTTTTTATTATACATATGGTGAGTTTGTAGTTAAAAAACATGAAAGAAACATTACTGACTTCGTAAAACAAGTATACTTTGATAAGCGCACTAACGGACAGACAGACAGACGTATTTTATATATATTATAGATTATTTAATTTTCCCCTATTCTGAAATTTAATCGATGTCATATTGTGAGAGAACTGTGGGTGATACAAAAAAAAAACTGATACAAGATATAGTTTCAGCACCTAAAAATACATAACACTTGGGTGTTTTGGTTTAAAAAGTTTTTACAAATATTTTTGTTGTTGGGCTGTGTTATTAATTAAGTTTTACTATGTTAATCTAAAATTGTTGTTTGATTTTTGTTTGTAAAAGCGCTGTGTGTTGGGGAGGTTAGATGTAAGAGTAACCAATGGTTAAATCGCGCCTCTTCTACTACACGATGTGTGTGGGTAATATGTACTCACATCACATGTATTCACATCTTAATAAAGACGATATTTATTTATTCTATTTAAAAGTTTATTACCTAAAAAATCCCAAACGTATAGTTTATAATATTAAGTACCTGTGAACTCATATAAAAAAGAAAACAAATTAGTCTAAAAGTTATTACGTTTGAAAATGTGATAAATCCACGAAACTGCAGTCACGCAAAAATTAAATAACAAGTGATAAGTGGACAAAGTAAATTTTTCATGGGAGGTCTACCTTTTAAGTTTTTATAAAAAGCAATGAAAGAAAAAAAAAATTGGTACAAATAGTTTTACTGTTTCTCAAAATATTCACCTTTAAGATTTATACAATTTTGCATGTGTTTGAACAAATTCTCGAAACATTTTTTCCACTTTGAAATTGGTACCTCAAAAACGCGATTTTAAAAGGATTCAACAGATTCTTGAGGTGATGAAAATCGCTGTCCACGCATCTTTTTTTGACATTCGGGAATAAGAAGTCCTTAGGCGATAAATCAGAGGAATACGGGCAATGAGACATTAACTTCATGTTTTTCTCCGTCAAATAACACTGGTCAACATGATTTTTTTCACAAGGAGAGACCCTAATTCAGTTTTTTATGCTGAATTCAAATATGTTATCAGATTTCTTCTGTCAGGCATAACATAGTTTTCTTGTGACAGTCATTTTTGTGTAATATACTTCTCTATATTAGGATTTCATTGTTATAATTCTTGTAAATATAGAAGTGGGAATTAGTATTCAGAATAATTTGGCACCAGGCAAACTTATTCATGTTGAAACATGTTTTAACTCTATCCAGGATTAATGATGTTCAAACCTGTCCAATCTTTTACAAATATTGCACTTATTTAGCAAGCAGTGTATTATTTTTATTTGTAAGTTTTTTTTTTTTATAAACGTTTCAAAATGCCAAGTGTGTAAATCAGCCAAACAATTTCTGCTACGTGTGTGGTCTCAGAGGCGAAATTTTACACCGCTTCACAGTGTGTCGACTAGTACAAGTTAGCTGGACAAAATTATTTTTTCACTTATTTCAATTGTTTATGTATATTCTAGGCATATTAAGTTATTTTAAGAAAAAATTCATCGCGTTGGTTTTTTTTTATAGGCGTGGCTAATTTTTTTCTTCCCCTAAATTAGTCAGCTACGCAGACATATTTAACGATAACTCGGGAACAACTTGTCAGATTTTTATAAATAAAAAACATTAAAAAATGCGTAACAAAATTTTATTAAAGTTGATTGAATATTATTTTATTCTATCTTTTATCGTTTTGGAGTTATTTAGAAATTAATGGAGAGAAAAAATTTTTTTTCGTGTAAAATTCATTATTTTTTTCGGTAAAAAAGCGCAATAACAAAAGAAAAACAAAATATTATACATTTTTCTGACAGCTGCGTATCTGGAAAATAAAATAAGGCATTAATCATGAAAATCGGTTAATAAATGTGGGTTTATTCACAATTTACCGCAGGTACTCAATATCGATAAAATTTGTGTAATACAGCCACCCTTGCATATCGCGGTAGGATTGCATCAGCTTAGCAGGTAGATAACACAACTAAAGGGCAAGGGTATTTTGTATGGTTATTAGAATTAAAAATTATAATACAGTGTCTTTCATTTAGCTGCATTTCGCTTACCTGTATTTTTTTGTCCAGCTGCACAAAACTATAACAAAAACAAAATATTCCATCACATCCCCATTTACTAACAAGTGTTAACGATGAACTTGTTGGGAGCACACTGCTGATAACTTCATTCTGTGCTAATACTAGATGTTCCACTGTTTTATTTAATAAGGCTTGCAAATTTATTTCAGCACGAGTTTCTGTTATAGCAATGTGCTCCTCTGCAGGGTAACAGGCCTGTTTGGACTTTTTTAAACTAAAATATGACGGAAACACATTATGCCCCGCCTTCATGGACCACTTCCTAATTTGTTTGTAAGAATGCGTTGTTGACTTAGAATCTATATAGTAAGCTAAGGCTTCGTCACTACTTAACTGCCTAGGATTAACGGAACTGGTATTTTTAGACTTAATAATATTATCTGGGCTCTCACTATAGTCTCTAATCACATTGGCAATTTTCCTTTGCCCTGCTGAACGCACAGCAATTTCGGCAGCAGTCACTAATTCACTGACACTTCGGGATTCTACGAGATCCACGACGCGACGTTTCTTCGTCTTAAACGACGATTCCTCGAAATCTTTGCTAGGTCTTCTTGCAGGAGTCACATTCTCACTTGATGTTGAAGGTTGTGGCGCAAAAGAACTCGCAGTAAACTGTATGTCTGCTTCATCCAACCAATTCTTATTTTTAATTAAAAAACGCTCCTTCGACTTTCCTGAAGCCAACCATTTGGCACCAAACTTATTAGACAAGTTGGATATCTTCAACTTTATTTCTTTTTGGCTGCTTTCAGTAATGTCACCAAAGTGAAATTTTGAAGAAAGAAAGTCATATACACGCGAGTTTTTTTTTTCATTCTTCGTGTGTTTCAACCACTCCTCAAAAAAGGCTACCCTTGAAATAGAGTAAACGTGTTCTGGAAAAAAAAGAAAAAAAAAACATGTTGTACTGAAGTGTGCTAAACAATATGTGTATTTTTACGAAGAATAAAGTTATTTCTGTGTAATATCTAAAAAACTAGCCCGGATAGAGGTGAATGTCTGTATATTCTGAACTTTCAAAGTTTTTTTTTTTTAAAAAACACGCTAAAATATATAGGCTATTTAAAAAATATACTAAAAAATTCAAATTAATAGATTCTGATTTAAAAAATACATTAAAAAATAGTACTTACCCTCAGTATTAATATTCATCACAAAAACTTTAACAATATTACAATATGTCACTATAAGATGTGCACGAAAGAGTCGCTAAATTGCAACTGATTGATTGAAAGAGCTGCATTAAACTCATTACCTGACTTCTGACGCTTATGACTCGCCACTTGCAAATTTGATAAACAACCTTTTCTCGGAATTCGGGGTTTGGTGGTGTTGTTTACATTTTGCAAATAAGATTTCTTGGAAATCATAACATGAATTTTGTCCACCTAGCATGTTCTACGCGACACACTGTGTGTGAAAAAATGTAATGAGCTTTATTTTGGGTGTAAAGCTGGTGATTTTGATAAAGACTGGGCCCCAAATTTATGCTGTGTATCATGTGTTAGGCTTCTCACTGGTTGGAAAAATGGTACTGATTATATGCCGTTTTCAATCCCTATGATTTGGAGGGAACAGAAGGGCCATTTAACTGATTGTTATTTCTGCTTAACTAACATTAAAGAAATTACATCCAAAACAAAATATACAGTTAAGTACGCCAATTTGGCATCTGCAATTAGACCTGTGCCACATAGTGAAGCGTATCCTGTACCAAAGTTTCCAGATTTCATGACCTTAAGTGATAACTCCGACTCCCGCCCAGTTCATACTGAAAACGAAAAAAAGCGAGAGAAGTGACCCTACATTTGAAGTAGTTCATCAGAACCTCACTTTTTATCTTAATGATCTTATACGGGATTTAAATTTGTCTAAACAGTCAGCTGAACTTTTAAGTTCCAGGCTCAAAGGTTGGAATCTACTCCAAAAAGATACAAGGATATGCGTTTATCGTAGACGCCATAGTGATTTCAGTGACTACTTCTCTAAAGAAGGCCATGTAGTTTTTTGTAATGATGTTTGTGTAGTAATATAGGCTCTTGGACATCAACACCAGCCAGATGAGTGGCGATTGTTCATAGACTCATCGAAAGTCACTTTGAAGGCTGTACTACTCCATAATGGGAATGAATTACCATCAATACCTGTCGTGGATGCCAGTGATATGAAGGAGACATGAAAATACGAAATTGCTGTTAAAAAAAATTCAGTATACTAAATATAACTAGAATATCTGTGGTGATTTGAAGGTTATAGCTTTATTGTTAGGTTTGCAATTGGATACACGAAATTCTGCTGTTTCTTGTGTGAATGGGATAGCAGGGATAAGGAGTCTCACTACATAAGGAAACAATGGCCTAAACGTGAATCTCTTATTCCTGGGCATAAAAATGTATCAAATACCCTATTAGTGGATCCTGAAAAGGTGTATTTACGTCCCCTGCACATAAAACTGGAGCTTATAAAAAATTTTGTAAAAAAAATGAATAAAGGTTCTGCTGCATTTATGTATTTGAAATCTACATTTTCTAAAATAAGTGATGCAAAATTGAAGGAAGGAATTTTTATAGAGCCCCAAATAAGATCATTAATATCGGATGATGAACATTTTGAGGAACTGTTACATCCACCGGAAAAAGCAGCGTGGAAATATCTGTTGTGGATTTTTTGGCAATAATAAAGAAGAAAACTATAGTGAAATAGTGAATGATCTTCTGACTTCATACAAAGAAACGGGCTGCAACATGTCCTTAAAAAATCACTTCTTGGACTCCCACCTAGACTTTTTCGCTGAAAATCTTGGGGCTGTCTCTGATGAGCATGGTGATCGTTTTCATCAGCAGATTTCTACTATGGAAACGAGGTACCAAGGCAAATGTACGTATGCTGGACGACTGCTGCTGGACCATGAAAAGAGACATCCTGAACGCAAAATATGACCGAAAATCATCATATAATGCTTTTTAGGTTAGACAAAATTAGCCGTGTATTTATTATTCAGTGTTTTGTAAGTACTAATTATTTTAAAATTTCAAACACGTGCCACAAAAAAACCCTGCCTGATGGATAAAATCTGAGAACATATTTAAACTCAGCATGGAAAAGATAAATATATTCCGCTCCTGAACATACATTGCATTTGTTGGATTCTATTCAAAGAAGAGCTGTTCGTCTGATTGGAGACCCAGAACTGACCGACGGCCTTGATTCGCTGGAACATTGAAGAACTAAATATTTAAATCTATCGGTTCCTTTGATTGTTGTTTCGTTATCGACTTCTACATTCTCCACATTTCCCTCCTTTGTTGTTAGATATTCCGTTTTATCAAAGTTTATTGCTAATCCTGCTTTAGTGTATTCTTCTTTCAGTTTTCTTACCATACAACTGAGGTCTTCCTCATCTTGCGCTATGATTACTTGGTCGTCTGCGAAACTTAGAGTATATAAGTAACCTTCTCGTATTGGGACTTCCATTCCACTACATTTTTGCTTCCATTTTTTTTAATGTGTGTTCGAGGTATATTTTGAATAGTGTTGGAGATGTAGAGCATCCGTGTAATAGGCCTTTTGACGTTTGGAGTCTCTTCCCTATTTTATGTCCTATTTTTATGTTCACTGTGTTGTTTTCGTAGAGAGCTTTTACTGCGTATATTAGTTCTTTGTCAATGCCTATTTCTTTCATTGCGTTCCATAATCTTTGTCTTGGTATTGAGTCATAGGCCTTTCTTATGTCTATGAAGGCTAGATGAACTTCTCTATTCTTTGTCAGTTTTATTTTCATTTTTTCCATTTTTTTTTGGAGACTTTTCATCTTTACCTACAATTTGAACGCTGAAAAAATGCTCCTGATTGTCCAGAAGGCATTAGTACCGACTCACAGTGTGTCGACTAGTCCAAGTTAGCTGGACAAAATTATTTTTTCACTTATTTCAATTGTTTATGTATATTCTAGGCATATTAAGTTATTTTAAGAAAAAATTCATCGCGTTGGTTTTTTTTTTATGGGCGTGGCTAATTTTTTCCCCTAAATTAGTCAGCTACACAGACATATTTAACGATAACTCGGGAACAACTTGTCAGATTTTTATAAATAAAACATTAAAAAATGCGTAACAAAATTTAATTAAAGTTGATTGAATATTATTTTATTCTATCTTTTATCGTTTTGGAGTTATTTAGAAATTAATGGAGAGAAAAAAATTTTTTTCGTGTAAAATTCATTATTTTTTGCGGTAAAAAAGCGCAATAACAAAAGAAAAACAAAATATTATTTTTGTTTTTGTTTATGTTTATGTTTTATTTAATAAGGCTTGCAAATTTATTTCAGCACGAGTTTCTGTTATAGCAATGTGCTCCTCTGCAGGGTAACAGGCCTGTTTGGACTTTTTTAAACTAAAATATGACGGAAACACATTATGCCCCGCCTTCATGGACCACTTCCTAGTTTGTTTGTAAGAATGCGTTATTGACTTAGAATCTATATAGTAAGCTAAGGCTTCGTCACTACTTAATTGCCTAGGATTAACGGAACTGGTATTTTTAGACTTAATAATATTATCTGGGCTCTCACTAATGTCTCTAATCACATTGGCAATTTTCCTTTGCCCTGCTGAACGCACAGCAATTTCGGCAGCAGTCACCAATTCACTGACACTTCGGGATTCCACGAGATCCACGACGCGACGTTTCTTCGTCTTAAACGACGATTCCTCGAAATCTTTGCGAGGTCTTCCTGCAGGAGTCACATTCTCACTTGATGTTGAAGGTCGTGGCGCAAAAGAACTCGCAGTAAACTGTAGGTCTGCTTCATCCAACCAATTCTTATTTTTAATTAAAAAACGCTCCTTCGACTTTCCTGAAGCCAACCATTTGGCACCAAACTTATTAGACAAGTTGGATATCTTCAACTTTTTTTCTTTTTGGCTGCTTTCAGTAATGTCACCAAAGTGAAATTTTGAAGAAAGAAAGTCATATACACGCGAGTTTTTTTCATTCTTCGTGTTTTTTCAACCACTCAAAAAAGGCTACCCTTGAAATAGAGTAAACGTGTTCTGGAAAAAAAGAAAAAAAAAGCATGTTGTACTGAAGTGTGCTAAACAATATGTGTATTTTTACGAAGAATAAAGTTATTTCTGTGTAATATCTAAAAACTAGCCCGGATAGAGGTGAATGTCTGTATATTCTGAACTTTCAAAGTTTTTTTTTTTTTAAAAAAAACACGCTAAAATATATAGGCTATTTAAAAAAAATACTAAAAATTCAAATTAATAGATTCTGATTAAAAAAATACATTAAAAAATAGTACTTACCCTCAGTATTAATATTCATCACAAAAATTTTCACAATATTACAATATGTCACTATAAGATGTGCACGAAAGTGTCGCTAAATTGCAACTGATTGATTGAAAGAGCTGCATTAAACTCATTACCTGACTTCTGACGCTTATGACTCGCCACTTGCAAATTTGATAAACAACCTTTTCTCGGAATTCGGGGTTTGGTGGTGTTGTTTACGTTTTGCAAATAAGATTTCCTGCAAATCATAACATGAATTTTGTCCACCTAGCATGTTCTACGCGACACACTGTGCGACTGTCCAAGGGTGGTTTGCCGATAAAAATGAGGACTAGATTCTTCAAGACGATAACGACCCCAAACATCGAAGTAAAACGAGTAGCCAGTTAAAAGGGCATCTAGTATCGTTACACTAGATTGGTGATCCCAGTCGCCCGATGCAAACCCAATCGAGAACGTGTTGTCATACATCAAGCAGAAGCTTCGTAGTAAAAAGGTGTACACCATGAAGCGTCTGTCACGGCAAATTCGGGCAATTTGGAAGTCTTCCGCCAAGAATACACGGAAAATATCGTCGAAAGTATACCCCGAAAATGTCAGGTTATCATCGACGCTGATGGGGACTAGGCGAATTACTGAATCATTCGCATTGTAATGGTAATCCTTTACTATGGAATGCTGTAAAAACTTTTAAATAAAGATATTTTTGAATCCATAATAGGCGACACGTTAACAGCTTAACAAATGAAACATTTTTATGGGACACCTTGTATTCTTAAATTATGAGGACGTATTATTTGCACGGGAAGGCAATAATTTCCAATTATTATTGCGGATATCAAACCAGACAAAACAATAACACACAATACCTAAAGTCATTGTCTTGTTAAATAATCATTGAAATATACACCGAAATACTTTTACTTATAATTTAAGTACGGAAAACTATTAGTCAGTAATATTTTATAACCAAAACCACGGTATTGAAAGTGAATATACCGCCTGTCCAAAAAGTCGACGGACTGCCTTAATAAAAAAAGTACAAAAATTAAAAATGAACATTCATTACTTCATATGATCTACATAGTTCCCTCCGGCCTCAATATAACGTTCATACAACCATGTGAAACTGTTGGAAAAATCTTCTTTTGAGATCTGTTTAACTCGCGCGTCACAGTGACTTTAATGCCCTCCAAATCGTCATGGCGTTGATACTTCATATTGAACCTAATTTTTGGGAATAAAAAAAAACATTATACTCTATTTAATTGAAAGTGATAGTGATAAAAATGCCAGCGGACTGACCGGCGTGCTACCTGTTCCCAGGTATTTTTCAGGTAACAATGCCCATTTGTAACGAAGAATCATTTTATTTACATACCTTCCTGTTGCCCCGACTATAAATACATATTCAGAGCAGCACGCCCAAGTGTCAAGTTCGTTAGTGACAAGTCAGTTAGTGTGTTAACAAAATGTCTTCACCAGCGAAATGCCAAATACAGTAGAACCCCGGTTATCCGAGGTAACGTGGGGGGCACGCTCCTCGGATAACTGAAAACTCGGATAATCCGGATTCAAAAAATAAACACCAATACTTTAAACCGATATATTAACGTTTTTAACATATAAATAGGTACATACATTATAAAACAGTGAAATAGGTATCTATGCGCTTCTGTTTCATATTGCATCTTTTTGTCGCTGCAATGTTTCTCCATCTATTAAAAAGAAGCAAATCTGCTGGGGTTGCCTCTGGTTGTTGTTCGATATACCTCAAAGCTTTTTCCAAAGAAGCAAAACCTTTTTGATCAGAGACCTTAGTGAGAGACTGTTCATCCACCGCCGCTTCGTCATAGTCATTTGATTTTTCGGTTTCCTGAAAGGCATTCGTTATTTCTTCAATACCCATTTCTTCTTCTAAATCATGTGCTGTAATCCATTCAACAACATCTTCTCTTGTCACATTTTCGCAACCTTTTAATTTTTGCATTAATTCGAATAAACTTTTTTCTTTTTCTTCTATCTCGCTGTCAAAATTTGAACAGGACATTTCTTCATGGCTTCTCAATTTCAAAGCTAATTCATTTAATGGAGTATCATCTTCACTGCCATTATAGTCCTCAAAATCAATAACTTTTAACCAAGCTTGACTTACCCAGTAAATAACATTTTTCAATGTAACCTTTCTGATCCCATTGATAATATCCTCCTTTTCTGTGTATTCTAATAGATGTTCAAGATATAAATGCCTATAATTTTTTTAAATGTTTTCGAGGATACCTTGATCCATTAGTTGTATTATGCTGGATACATTTGGAGGAAAAAAAATTACAACGATTTCGCCCACATGAAGTCCTTCTCCAGGATGAGAGGGGGCATTATCCATTAACAAAATTGCTTTAATAGGAAGACGGTTTCTGTTCAAAAATTTAGTCACAGATGGCACGAACTCTTCTTCAAACCAGTTAGTAAATAAGGTCGCATCCATCCATGCGCTCTTCTGACTTTTGTAATAGACTGGTAGGGCTTTGGGTGAGATGTCTTTTAAAGCTCTTGGACGTGCAGACTTGCCAATCACCATCAGTGGGATTTTGTGCTTGTCAGATGCATTGGAACATACCATTATAGTTAATCTTTCCTTACTTCCTTTGTGCCCAGGAGTTGATTTTTCCTGTCGAGATGCCAATGTTTTTGGACTTCTCGGTAGTAAACGTTATAACGCACTGCATTCACGCAAATTTACATGCTGAAAGAGTCCAAAAACATAAATAGGGGAACCCCTCACACGGGCCAGGGGGATTCCCCGAAGGCCCCGACGACTTTAAATGGAAATATGTACATACATATTTTAGAAGCTCGGTTAATACGCAGCACAGACGCGCGTACCTTGGATAATCAGGTTCTTAGATTGGCTCGGTTAATCAGGGTTCTACTGTAGTTAAAAATATAATTGACTACGTTAAAAGCAATCAAAATTGTGATTTAAGTGTGGACGATTGTGTGATTAAATGTTCCTTAATGACAGGAGTTGGTAAAGCCATAGTTTACAGAATTTTAAAAGAAGAAAAGGAGGGGATATGGACTCTCCAAAAAAAGAGACCAGGCAGAAAAGAACTTCAGCTGACAGACAACACAAAACAAGCAGTAAGGCGTATTGTTCATGACTTTTTTTTATGGAAAAAGAATTCCAATTTTGGAGATAATCCTGCAGGCTGCGACAAGCCACCCAGAAATACCGCAAATTGAGTAGAGTAAAACTACGGAGTGTTTTTAAAAGGTATGCATTTTTATTCGAAAAAGTGGGAAAAAAAAAATCTTTAAATTTTGGATGGTTATAGCTTCTACTTGATGGAAATTCATTATAAATATATAATAAAAGACTGACTCTTATTCTCCTTCTTCTGTGTTTTTTTTAGTCAATTTCCACTGGTTTATTTATAATTATGATGACGCGTTTCGCTGTCGATGCAGCTTCTTCGGATCTACAGTTTACACTGTCAAGTTAGGTTTAATGTATACAATTTTATATAATTTCCTAATTATAATATTACACTTATTTAAACAATATTGATAGTATTGGAAAACCCACACAGACATGGTCTTAGGAGAATAAATTCAATAATGGTGAATTGTTTAAATCTACCTGGTCATTGAGTAAAGTACCTTAATCGATTTATTTGCATTGTCTCTAAAAGGTTTAGTTTTAAACCTTTTTGTTGGGTATGTAAAATTTTGAAATTTTTATTAAACGTATTATTCTCTGTTAAAAGATGATTAGCATATGTTGAATTAGACCAGGGGTGCTCAAACGGTCGATCGCGATCGACAAGTCGATCGCGAGTGCTTATAGAACTATTCACAGATTTTGTTTTAGGTAACTAAAACAAAATGTAATGCATAAACTACTAAAATTTATTCGATCTACAATTAGGCCAGAATAACCCCCCCATCGCTTTCTTTTATCGTAATAACCCCCTGCTAGCGGCAAAAGGCAGGCGGCTTTATCAAAGGAAAACGCGGTACTTGTCAAAGAAAAGCCGCGTTTTTTGATTCCCGCCGATTTTTCTAGAAACTTCGGGCGGCGTGTTTGACGGGAACATTCGAGACTTCGTTCGCGCCGATATAAATGTTGCACCTGCAGGAATAGGAGTCAGTCTGAGTTGTAACTTGAAGGCGATACATCGATACAAAGTTTATTAATAAATAGTCCAAAATGAGTGCGGCGAAGAAAAGTAAAACTTAATCATTTTAATAACGATTGGGAGGAAGAATTTTTCTTTTGTATGGTAAAGGATAAGTGCATTTGTCTCATTTGCCGTGCGTCAGTTGCAATACCTAAGCGTGGGAACTTAGAGAGGCATCATAAAACGGTTCATAAAAACTATGAAAAGAATTTTCCGTCACAGAGTGAATTAAGAAAACGAAAAGTACGTGATTCGATAACTTGTTTGAAAAAAGAACAAACCATGTTCACAAGACCAGCCAAACAATCAAAAGCTGCAACGATCGCGTCATTTAAAATATCTCACATATTGGCGAAACATAAGAAACCATTTGATGATGGATTGGTTGTGAAGGAAGCATTTATTGAAGCGGGTGAGACTTTATTTGGAGATTTTAAAAATAAAACAGAGATTATGTCTGCTATTAGAGAACTTCAGTTATCTCGTCAGACTGTCACAAGGCGTGTTGAAGTCATGAGTCAGGACATGGCAGATAAACTAAAATATGATATCATGGAATGTACATACCTTTCTTTACAGTTCGACGAATCCACCGATATGACAGACACTGCCCAGCTGTGTATTTTTATTCGAATGGTATTCAATGACACGTCGGCTAAGGAAGAGGAGTTTTTGACAATGATTCCTCTAAAAGGAAAGACCCGTGGCGAAGATATATATGACGTTTTCTTCAATTTTGTAACAAACTACAAGCTACCAATATATAAACTAGTGTGCATTGCAACCGATGGAGCACCAGCAATGACTGGAAACGAAAACGGTTTTGTGGCATTGTGACGAGCTGATGATGATTTCCCTTCATTTTTCTCCTTCCATTGCATTATACATCAACAAGTTTTATGTTCAAAAGTTCTAAACATGGAGGAGATTATGGGCATTGCAATAAAAATTGTGAATTCTATCCGTGCACGTAGCTTGCAACGACGGCTCTTTAAATTGCAGTTGGAAGATAGTGAGTCAGCTGAACACACTGATCTAGTTCTTCACACGGACGTCAGGTAGTTGAGTCGCGGAAAATTCCTAGAAAGGTTTCAAGAATTATTGCCCCAAATAACAGCTTTTCTGGACGAAAGAGGTGATGACACTCAGATGCTGAAAAACGGAAAATGGCTGACTGATTTGGCATTTTTGACAGACATCACAATGCATTTAAACACCATTAATTTGGAGCTTCAAGGTAAAGGAAAAACTATTATTGAGATGATTAGCGCAATAAACGCACTCAAAAGTAAATTGCAACTTATGATAGATCAACTGAAAAGAAAGGATCTATCAAATATTTTGGGCCAATTCGAAATGCGTTTTTATGATTTCAGTAAATTGGCAAATATCGCATCATTTATGAGTTTTCGTGTAAAAACATTGAGGAATTAGCTACTGAAATAGTAAGTCAGTTTAACATGGACTCATGTTCTGTTGAAAATAAGTTAGTGCAGATTATATCAGATATACATCTCAAAGCCACAGCATCTGATACAAAATTCTGGTGTTTTATATCTGAATATAAATATCCGAATCTAAGGCAAATCGCCCTTCAACTGACGGCAATGTTTGGGTCAACTTACTTGTGCGAGTCTGCATTTTCTGAAATGAAGATAATTAAGTCAAAATATCGCAATCGACTAACTGACGAACATATGTCATCATGCTTGCGATTAGCACTCGATAATTAGGTACCATCTTATGAAAAAGTATGCTGAGGACATGCAGTGCCACGCTTCAACATCCAAAGTCACTCTTTCGTTAAGTTTAGACACTAGAACTCGTTTGTTTTGTAAGAACCAATAAACTCGCAATTTTGAATAATTATGAGTTTTTTCATTGACATGTTAGAGCAGACCTACACTTACCTTGACTAAAAAAATGCATATTGTGCGGAAAACTAATATCTATGCCACGATACACCCTACCTAGACGACAATCCTGCATCACACTTACTTGCCGCCTCTCAGAGTCGATCGATCGTAGTCTAACAATATTGAGGTAGATCGCCAGCAGTTCAAGTCTGAGCCCCCCGAATTAGACTTTCTATGGATGAAACTTTTTTCGTGTTCTGTAATTTTTTGTATAAATGTACGTCCAGTTTGTCCTATGTATTCTTTAGGACATGACCCACATGTTAATTAATATACCCTTGATTTATTATCTTTATTGATTTGCAGTTTGTAGTTTTTGAGATATTTCCCTGTAGTATTGTTTCTCTTGTAAGCTATGTTGATATTTTTCTGATTTAAAAATTTTCCCAGTTTTTCTGTTGGTTTGCCGAAATAGGTTAAGCATTTAAATGTGGTTTTTCTGTCCTTAAAACATGAGTATATTTCTGAGATTGCCTTGTTTCTAAGTTTTTTCCTAACGATGTTATCGATTAAGGTAACTGAATAACAGTTGTTAACGGCTACTTGTTTTATGTAGTTTAATTCTTTAGTAATATTGTATTCTGATAAGGGGATTATTTAGTCTGTGTATAAAGCTATGATAGGCCGCGAGTTTATGATGGTTGGGGTGGTGAGAACTATTGTGAATTGTGGTACCTGTATGACAGGCTTCGTGATATATTGCAAGTTCATGTTTTTTCCTGGTTTTACTGATTGTTAACTCTAGGAAGTTGATTTTCCCTTCGACTTCTTCTTCCATTGTAAAACTGATATTTCTATGTAAAGAATTAATGTACTGTAAAAAGTGAGTTAATTGTCTGTCCGTTCCTGTAAAGCATACAATTATATCGTCTACGTATCGATACCAGTATAGACAATTATTACTATTGTTAGTATGGTTGTTAAATATCATTGTTTCAATACTGTCCGAAGAAGCTGCATCGACAGCGAAACGCGTCATCACAATTATAAATAAACCAGTGAAAATTGACTAAAAACAGTCTTTTAATATATATATATATCTAATGTTTTCACAGAAAATTGGCGAAAATGCGCCGAGCATGTTTTGAGTGTGTGTGTGTGTGAGTGGATGTTATTGTTGACGCTTTAGTTATACATGTAAATTCAAATGAGTCAGACAATGTTAGTTTTTCAAGCATGTCGGAGATAGAAACTGGTAATACTTTTTTCACTGTGTATGTTTATTTGACTTCCTCATTTGTATACTTTTAATTAATAATGTTTCATTATAAAATGTTACTTTTTTCTAATAAATGTTTAAACATTATAAAACTGTTTCATTCATACTATTCGCAAATAATACGTATATGCCCAGGCGCACCACCACCGGCCAGAATTATTTCAGACTATTTAGCCCCAAACAACAGAAAAAGGGTCGTTTTCCTATTGTATTTAAACAAAAAAAATTGGGAATATTAGACCGATGTTATTCCAATAAAGTTGTTGACCTGTTGCATTACAGGTGAAATATAGGTAAAACTCTGGGGCCCTTACTTCTCCTTGATACTAATTTGCATAATTCTAGATGATTTATGCTATCACTTTCAAGTAAATAGAGTATAGATGCTAAATCAGGCGAATAAGGAGAGTGGTGAAGTACGGAGACTTGTTTTCGCGCCGAAAACTGCTCCACAATCCAAGTCGTGTTGAAGGGGCGCGTTGTCATGAAGCAAGAAAAAAATCCTTTGCGTGCCATCGTTACGGTCGAACCCGTTGAACCCTCTTGCAAAGTTGCTCCATGACATCCGCGTAGTACCTGGCGTTCTCTGTAGTGCCTTCCAGAACAAATTAGCACACTTTACCGTTTAGTGGTAGGCTTGTATTGAAATTAAGGACGCTGAGCCAGCCCAGACGCCGCCGCCCTGGTCCTTTAGGTAAGAACCCTCTATAAATCGCAATCCCCGACGCAGAACAGATTAGATTAAGACTAACTCTAAGAATTTTAGTTTAAACTTTGTAATCGTTTCTCTAATCATTTTTGTTTCTTAAAATAAAAAGTAATTCGTTTTTAAAAAGTGATTTTTTTCCAACAAGTTATTTAATTGTGATAACACTACGTCTCATCGCCCGGCTCGTGATTATTTTCTGTAGAAAATAATCTTCCGATGACGAATTTTCACAACATTTGCGCCGGCCGAACTTGTGCTGGGACGCCCTAACGTTTCAATATCTTTGAGCGACTCCCGTCCTTCCTTAAAGCGTTTAAACCACTCAAATACTTGTGAACGCAATAAACAATCATCACCGTAAGCTTTTTTTAAAGATTCAAATGTCTCCGTAGCTGTTTTACCCAGTATCACATGACGTTTGATCACTACTTAGCACTGACTGATCACGACTGGCTGGTTACATGCAAATATGTTGCAGTGTTTACAGACGTAAGTTCAAGGCTTTATTAAGTTTACGAGATGGCGCTGCTTAAAGGCAGGGGAAAAAATCAGTCCGGGAACTTTTTGGACAGACGGTGTATGAATAAATAAAAAAAAATCGCAAGCAAGCATTAATGTGCGTCAAGCGTTAACGGTTCTATACTCAGAACCAATTAAATTAATAAATAAAATAAATAAATAATCGTGTATTTAGCACTTGCTAATACAAAAGGAACATAAAAACTTATTTGTAAAACAATTCAAAATAAAAACTTTTCTACATTGTCAATTCCGTAATTGTCGAAAAAATTTTTACAAAATATATTCAGTGTTGCCTCCTGAATCATATGTTCCCTACAAATAAATATGACTTTTTCTTTCAAAAGAGCAGGCAGCTTCCCGCACAGGGTATGGAACAAACGACTATCTGCTTACAGTTAAAGTCCTCATCAAAAAATATATTGAATATAATAAGCCTCTGATGCTCATATTTATGGACTTCGAAAAGGCTTTTGATTCTGTAAACCAGCAGACTCTTTGAAGTGCTTGCTAAATGTGTCGATCATCGATACTCGAGTATAATTAAATACCTGTATGAAAATATCACCGCTAATGTCAAAACACAAACTAACCAATTCACCAGCAAATTTCAAATCGAAAGAGGAGTACGCCAGGGTGATACGCTCTTTTCTAAGCTTTTCGTAACACTTTTAGAAAGTATTCTACAGTCAATAAATAGACGTATGCAAGAAGCACAAACTTCAAGCTTCAAGAACCTTCAGGAAGAGTTGGTTTAAAAAATCAATCTATCCAAGTTTCAGATTATGACAAATCTTTTATTAAATGATACTATAAATCTCAATAATGTGGAGATCGAGCAAGTACACCTATATAAATACCTAGGACAGGATTCAGCAACCTTTTAACTAAGGGGTGCTAGTTTTCATACATACAACATTTTGCGTGCCGACATAGGTACTTCCTCCTCCTCCTCCTCAGTCCCATCACTCTAGCAAGAGTTTAGTGATGTTATGTTTCGATTGCAAGGATTGTGCCTCTCCATGAGTCACGGTCTTGAGCGGCATGAATGGCTTCGTGCATGGAATGTCCTATGAGCGGCCTCACCTGGTCTGCCCATCGATTAGGAGATCTACCTCTTGGGCGCTTCCCGTTTATTTTTCTCTCCACCATAAGTTTTTCTAGATCGTTTCTTCTAGAGATATGCCCAAAGTATCGCAAGTACGATTGGTTTATTTTGGTGGATAGGCGATTCATTATTCTTAGTTGGTTTAGAATGGAGACATTTGTTCGGTGCTGTGTCCAGGGTATCCTCAACATTCTTCTGTACACCCATGTTTCGAAGGCGTCAATTTTTCTTCGTGCCACAACATTTATCGTCCAAGTTTCTGAGGCGTAGGTAGCTATGGGAAATATTAGTGCATTAATAAGTTTTAATTTGTTATTTTGAGATATTGCTGAGTCCTTCCAAATCTTGGTCAGTCTGATTACTGCATTACGAGCTATGTTTAGTCTTCGTTTTATTTCTTTATCGCAACCACCTTTGTTTGTAATTAATGATCCGAGATATACAAATTCCTCAACTACTTCAAATCCCGCTATTTTCCTGATGTTCATTGGGGTTCGATCTATGACCATAATTTTAGTTTTATTCCTGTTAAGTAGTAAGCCATATTCCTCGCTTACTGTACTTAATCTATTCATTATATATTCCAATTCGATGTCGCTAGATGCTATAATGAGCGTATCATCAGCATATCTCAAGTTATTCACTTTCCGGCCTCCCACAGAGATACCGCCATCCCAGTCCTCCAGAACTCGTCTCATAATATATTCAGAGTATGCGTTAAAAAGCAACGGAGATAAGATATATCCCTGTCTAACACCAGCTTCTATTTTGAATGAATCTGATAGAGTTTGATCGATTTTTACTCTGGCATTGCTATTTTCATATAAGGATCTTATAAGCTGGATCAGGTGTAAGGGAACTCCCATACTCTCAAGTATCGGCCACAACTTGTGCCACTTTACACAATCAAAGGTGTAGTCTACGAAGCATAAATAAGCCTTGATGTTAAATTCATACGTCTTTTCTATGATCTGACGTACATTAAGAATGTTTTCCCTTGTGCCTTTTCCTGGAATAAAACCTGTCTGCTCCTCAGATATTTCTGGTAGTATAAATGATTTTAGCCGGTTGTTGATTATCTGCAGCATTACTTTACTAGCGTGGCTTATTAGAGAGATTGTCCTGTAATTGTTGCATTCTGTAGGCGATCCTTTTTTAAAAAGTGTGATGAACACTGACTCGGTCCAGTCATTAGGCCACTTGCCAGACTCCCATATTAAGTTACAGATTTTATGAAAAACCTGCACTCCCAGTTCTCCCATAGCCTTTAATAGTTCTGAAGTTATACTATCAATTCCCTGGGCTTTGTTATTTTTTAGTGTGTTAAGGGCTTTCTCTACCTCAGATCTCAGTATATGGGGTTCTTTTTCAGACACTGAGGTATTTAGATCAATAGGTTCTTCCCTGTTGTTCTCTTTATACAGATTGATACAGTATTTCCTCCAAACTTCGGCTATTCCTGGTTTGTCTGTAACAATTTCGTTTTGGTCATTTCTTATCAGCTGTGTTCGTGGTTTAAACTCTCTGGCCAGGTATTTCACTTTTTTGTAGAGTTCGTGGGTTCCGCCTATATCTGCATGATGTTCTATCTCTTGACAAATTTTACTGATGTGCTGGTTTTTGTCTCTCCTACATGCTTTTTTTTATCTCTTTATCTACTTTTTTGCTTTCTTCCGTTCTTGTGGGGGAATTCCTTAACTTTTTTCGTAGATCTATTAGTTTCAAGGTGTTATCGGTCATCCAATGATTTCTTTTTTCTACCTGTCTGTGGTCGCTGCATTGTTTTGCTCCCTCAATTATCCAGGTTCTTATATCTTGCCACATCTCCTCTGGGGTTTCCTTTGGACTTGGTGTGCCTATGTTTTGCAGTATTTCCTGAAAGATGTTGTTATCGGGAATTTCCATTCTTCGGTTAGTTGATTGTTTAATTGTTGCGCGTAGTTTTATCTTCAGTTCTGACCTCAGTAATTTGTGGTCTGAGTTACAGTATGCTCCAGGCCTCGTCCTAACATTGGTTATTGAGGATCTCCATCTGGCTCTAATTAATACGAAATCTATTTGATTTTTATATTCTCCTGTTGGAGAAGTCCAAGTGGAGAGACGCCGAGGGTGGTGTTTAAATACTGTATTGGTAACTACGAGGCTATTATCTATTGCAAATTGGATCAGTCTTTCACCCCTCTCATTTTTCTTTCACCAAGCCCATGTTTCCCTAAGACATTCCGGATGTGCTCATCTTTCTCGGTATTGCCCACTTTCGCGTTAAAATCCCCCATTATCATTAGCACATCTCTTTTTGATGTTCTATTTATTGCTTCTTCTAACTGTATATATACTAGTTCCACTTCGTCGTCACTTGATGTTGAGGTGGGCATGTATACCTGGATGATGTGAAGTTTGACCGGTTTGCATGTAAGCGTAATTTTGATGAGGCGGTCACTTATGGTTTCATAACCCTCGACAAACTTCGTTAAGGACTTCTCTACAGCAATTGCCACCCCGTTACTGCCTGTTCTGTCAGCACCTGACATATATACCACATGATCATTTGTGTTAAAATGTCCGTTGTCCTTCCAATGCGTCTCAGATATACCGCATATTGGGATACGCTCTCGTTTTAGCTCTCTCTCTACAATGTGCAGTTTGCCAGTTTGCAATAAGCCTCTGACATTCCATGTGCCTATGGAGAGTTTATTCCGGAGCTGTGGCCACTGTGATCTTCCAGTAACACATTTCGCGTGCGCTGCCTGGTTGCCTACATCCGCACGCCCGGTAGCCCATTTCACACCAAACGGCCCGGAACCGTCTTGGCGCCGGTCGCTAGCCGGATCGCTCGGCACATCGTACATCCTCCTAGTAGTCATCTCTACATAGCACTCTCATGGGAAAATAATCAGGTGGTTTCCCGTTCCCTGCCTGATCCTATGCCGTTGACCATCAGTTTATGGTTCGTCCGCCTTAAGAGACAAAAGGGTGCCTCTTTAGCCACTTCCGCCGAATCCGCTGTACTGAAGACTGTCTTCTCCACCTTCATCGCCGTTGTGGTCTTCACCCGTAACCCTGGGCAAGGATAACTCGATATACCCCGAGATACTGGGTCCCCAGCCGAACTCAGCCACTGACCATACAGTCAGGCCCACCCCCGCGACTTGGACGCGCCTGCCGAGAGTTACCTAAGTGGATTCAGAGAAGGTGTCTCTGATTTCCCTTAGGCCGGGTTAATGTTTGTGTATGGTGCCACAAACAAGGGCGACATAGGTACTTACTACAACTAAAATTAACAAAAATTAACTTAAATTAACTTAAAATATTGCTTTTAGAAGGTTTAATTACAAAACAATTTTAACATTTAACAAATAATTTTCTTATACTAATCCTAGGACATTTTCATAAGTAAAATCTTTCTATAATGACATTTTAAAGAATGTATTACACCTTGATCCATAGGCTGGAGCTTTGCACTCGTGTTTGGAGGCATAAAAACCAATTTTATTTGCTGCAGATCAACTTCAGGGCGCTCTGTTGTGTGTTGTCAATCAAAAGTAATATTTTTCTGTTTGTGAATTTTAATCCTTTGTCCCATTCGATTAGTTTATTTTTAAAAATGTCTGATGTCATCCAAGCTTTACTGTTTGATTTGTACTTTACTCGTAAATGTTTGTTTTTATAACACCTGGGATTGGCGGACTCTCCTTATCACCAACAATTTTCTTTTCTTTGTTCTAGACATATTTGCAGTTACCAACATAGTAATCCTTACTTTTCATAATTTTCCACCAGCACAATTCTCTCCAACAAACTTTAATGGCTTATCAGGTGTCATCTTGTAAAACCAACCCGTTTCACCAGCATTAAAAATGTCTACATATTCATAACTTTCTCGAATTTCCGGCCATACATTGGCCAACCACTGATGAACAGTCATATCCACTCCTGCAGTTTCTTCTACTATCTTACCCCTACTAATATTATGTCGATTTTTAAATCGTTTAATCCAACTTCTAGAACAGTTAAACTCAGTGTTCTCTATTTTCTTTCCCAATTCACTAGCTTTCTCTTGTAAAGTATAGCCGGTAATAGGAGCATGTTCATGTCGTTTTTGACTAAACCATTTAAGGAGTCCTTTATCGACTTGGTAATGGGTAGATTTTCTCACTTCTTTACAACTAAAGTTTCTTTTATCCTAGATATAAAATTTCTTGCCTCTTCTTCCATATGGTAGAAACCGTAGATTTAGTTAAATTCAACTGCTTGCAAACATCACTTTATTTAACTTCATTTTTTATTTTCCTTATAATATCATGTTTGTCTTTTAAAGTAAACGTTTTACGTTTTCGCGTACTCATTTTAAAATACCCCTCAGGGGCTAGGAGGTCTTTTGATTTCCTAGTACGGGAATTGACGATCCCGAGGTTCCCGAGTCCCGTTTGTGTTGTCTTGTGTTGTCTTGTGTTGTCTCGTGTGCCCAGTGTTTTGTCCTTTACCGTGGTCCTGTATCGTGTTAAAAACGCAATCTTAAGGTGTTGACCGTGCTGAGGGGATGAATGACTCAGCGTCAAATGAGTCTCGAACGATCCCCCCGGATACCGGGCGTCCTCCGGGTGTAAATAGCCTTGCTGTGGTATCCTGGCTTTGCCACAGCCGACCAGTCTTCCAAGGATTCTCGTGGGAACCAAATGAGAAATAATTCCAATAATCTTTACAAAACTAAGGAAAATTTTCCTCCACTAAGCGGGCACAAGAGGCCAAGAACTGAGTCTACTTCGCCTATTCCAATATTTACGAGACTGGTTTGAAAAGTCCGTGCAAAAATAAAAACTACTTATGTGTTTGGGGTAAACCTTTTTTATTTTTCGACATAGTCTCCTTTTAGGCTTATACACTTCGTCCAACGATGTTCTAGTTTGTTGATCTCTTCCGAATAATAGGATTTGTCCAAGTCTGCAAAATATCCATTAGTGTCTGCAATCACCTCCTCGTTTGAATAAAATCTTTGTCCCGCCAGCCATTTCTTCAAATTGGGGAACAAATAGTAGTCCGAGGGAGCCAAGTCTGGAGAATAGGGCGGATGTGAAACGAGTTGGAATCCTATTTCCATTAATTTTGCGACCACAACTGCTGAGGTGTGTGCTGGTGCGTTGTCGTGATGGAAAAGGACTTTCTTGTGGGCCAATCGCGGGCGTTTTTCTTGCAGCTCGGTTTTCAAACGGTCCAATAACGGTGAATAATATTCACCTGTAATAGTTTTACCCTTTTCCAGATAGTGGATGAGGATTATCCCTTGCGAATCCCAAAAGACAGTCGCCATAACCTTTCCGGCCGAAGGAACGGTCTTCGCCTTTTTTGGTGCAGATTCCCCCTTGGTAACCCATTGTTTAGATTGTTGTTTGGTCTCAGGAGTATAGTAATGTATCCATGTTTCATCCACAGTGACGAAACGACGCTTAAAGTCCTCCGGATTCTTCTAGAACAGCTGCAAACCGTCCTTGCAACACTTCACACGATTCCGTTTTTGGTCAAGCGTGAGCAATCGCGGCACCCATCTTGCGGATAGCTTTCTCATGTCCAAATGTTTATGCAAAATATTATGTACCCGTTCAGTCGAGATGCCCACAGCACTAGCAATCTCACGACCTTAATTCTTCTGTCATCCATCACCATATCATGGATTTGATCAATGATTTCTGGAGTCGTAACATCCACAGGCCGTCCAGAACGTTCAGCGTCACTTGTGCCCATATGGCCAGTCCGAAAACTTTGAAACCACTTATAAACTGTTCTAATCGAAGGTACAGAGTCACCATAATGTTTATCAAGCTTCTCTTTAGTCTCCTGAGGCGGTTTGCCTTTCATAAAGTAATGTTTAATCACCACACGAAATTCTTTTTCGTCCATTTCTTGAAAATCACTCGACTTCCTTGATTCACACGAATGCCAAACACAAAGAAATAGATCAATATGGCTGAAACTTGGTGTGCGTTCATGCAAGAGATGCTACTAACTAAACATGACCTCGATACGCGCCGGTGGTGCCATCTCTCGGACTTTGCACGGACTTTTCAAACCAGCCTCGTAAGTCTTTTGACAGGTTTTTCAAGAATGTTTCTCCCTTCCAAATCCATAAGTCGCTGGTATCTCAATTTGGATCTCTGTCAGACATTAAAAAACTGGCAGACGGTTCTCTACTCATAGAAGTTAGCAATGAAGAACAGTCGTTTAGAGCTTCAAACATAAACAAAATTCTATCTTATGAGGTGACTTCTTTGCCTCCAGCAAACCACCGCAACATCTCTATAATCTTTCTCTGGATTCCATCTCACACAGGGATCGTGGGCAACAAAAAGGCGGATTATCACGCAAAAAAAGGAGTGCAACAAGGCCACCAAATAAGTGAGGAAAACCATCCAAATGATTATCTCAACCACATTAAACACGTTTATCGAGACCTCTTCCAGTTACAGTGGGATTTGGAGGGATCATCTAATAAACTCTGGGAACTCAAACCCATGGTCTACCCTCCCCTGCAGAATCAATCCCTCACATGAAGGCAAAACACCATATGGAGAAGACTCGCAATTGGCCACACCTTCCTCACTCACTCTCATCTACTAAAGAGCGAAGTCGCCCCCATCTGCTCGATTTGCCAGTCAACTCTCCTTACTCCAAGCACCCCAGAGAACGGAATCGCCTACAGACGAGCATGAAACAGTTCCTAGCATCGGACCAAATTCTATCCCACATAAATCACATTGAGAATTACCTAAAAGAGCACGACTATTATCAACTGATATAATGGAAAATATCACAAATTATATTTAAAAAAATCATCTTGATTTTGGGTGCTAAATGACCATAGTAATCAATGCACCTTATCCCCACAACATCCATCCATCCATCCATCATTTTAAAATAAAAACTTAAACATTTACTTTGTTACTTTGATCAAATATGCATTAGAACCGCATAACATAAGTGGATTGAAAATAATACTGTTCGAATCAGCGATGCAGCGGAAACAAGTGAATTCCCTAGATCAAGTCGCGCGACACCAAGCTCAGGGAGTGGTAAGTTCGTTATAAATTGCTACAAAACATCCAAATTTGGTTCGCTTTATCTGGAAGTTTGTTATAACCAAGTTCGATATAACCGATCAAAATTTGCATTGGTCTTATGGAAGTTTTTTCGTTTTAACCAGAAATTCACTATAAATGGGTTCGTTATAAGCAGATTTCACTGTATAATAAAACATCCGTTTCAACATAAGTCAGGGTAGGGTTCGTATGTTAAAAATGCAAATTTTAACAGCCAATATTTACAAATTTAGTGCCGCATGGAATATTTTACCTAAAAAGAGCACTAATATAGTTGTATATTCAAAGTTTCCAGATAATCATAAAAAAATTTATTTTCTTGGGAACGTCCTTAACTTTTTAAGATTTATTATTAATCAATTTAAAAATTCAAAATGTAAATTTATGTAACAATGACGCCTCCACCAGATATTTAAAAATATTTAAAATCAGTTAAAAAGCACAAGAGTTATTAGATATTAAAAAAGATTTAAAAAAAGCTATTGTAATATGACCCACAAGGTCATTTTATACCACTAAACATCGTTAATTTGTTCTTAAAACGGCAAAAAACAAAAACAATAACAATCTATAAATATTAAAAGCTAGAACAATATTAGTTTGTCTAAAAAATACAAACCCAAAGTAAACAGTGTTAACCCGACACACATTAAAAGGGCTGCAAGAAAGTCCAGGGGGCCATACCGTTTTCCTTGAATCAAAATTCCACCCGCCAGCACGGGAATCAATTTGCAGCATTTAAAAATTACTTGTGTTGGATAGTTTAGGTACCCAAGTGAAGCATTTGAGAATCCCATCGTGCCCAGAGTCAGCAGAGCTAACAGAAAGTAGACTCTAATAGGTATTCTGAAAAAAAAAAAGTTCTGTTAGATTAGGTTTAAGGTGAGTGGGTTTTGTAGCCCTCCACTCCAACTCTGCGAATTGATTGTGGCTCACACCTACATTGTAGATTTCACCAAGCCAGTCCTGCTTAATAGTTTAGCCAACGAGCCCTGAAACTATGATGTTATGTGGTTAAAATTAATGACTCAGCAAATCACAAGGTTTATCTGCTGACTATAACAGCTTCCAGCAGTCATCATCATCATCATTATCATCAGCTATACAGTCCATCGGACTTAAGCCTCCCTTAAGTATGTCCATCTTCTTTTGGGCCTTGTTTATCCAGTAGTATCCCACTAGTCTTTTGATGTCACCAGATCATCGGGTTTGTGGGCATCCTCTACTTCTTTTTTCATTCCAAGGCCTTCAATTGATTACTTTATGAGTCCATCGATTATCACAGAGTCTTCAGATATAACCCACCCAGCTCTACTTCAACCTGCTTACCTTCTCAGATCAGTTATCTCGAATTTCTTCATTAGTCAGCCTATCCCTCAACGATATTCCCAACATCCTCCTTTCCATCCCTCCTTGAGCTACTTATAGATGATTTATAAGTATTAAGTACGTTTAACTTCAATAATTTATTAAAGTAGTTGACATCTTGGAGTTTTAAGTAATATCTTCATGGGTGATGCCTGATAATGAATGACATAACTTAGAATGTATTTAAAACACTAAATAGTTTTAAAAGTTCATAACACTTTGGCTCAACAACTTCTATAACTGGTAAATGTGACAAAGTAATTTATTTAGTAGGTGCTATATCCTGTTAAGAAAAGTCCTAAGTTAGATACCACTCCGTATAAATTACAAAAGCATGAATTCAAATGTTTGACTGTGCTCCCCACATTTGGTTTTGGCTACTTCAAGAAATGCACAAAATACAATTTCACATGCAGAAACCCACTTAAAGGCAAAAAGAAAGCATACTTACTTCCTCTTCTGAATATCTCGAATTTTAGTCTCGATAAGTCCAAATATTGTATAAAATCCAAATTGTACTAAAGTAAGATACCATCCATACGGTTTAAAATCTTTAATAGTAAAAATAAGCTCTTGCATGTATCCATAGAGCAAATAAAACACAAATACCGCAATACTGCACAATACAAACTGAGTAGTGTTACTGAAATTTGTAATATCCAGACACAAAATACTGATTCTCGGTTTCTCCGGCTGCGGATCTAAATCAAGGAACTTTTTCGAAGCCATTGTATTGCTAATAAGGGACTGTTTTAACTATTGAGCACTTTTTAGTGCTTGATACATTATCGACACGTTGACATATTTGAAAATTGCCTGCAATTTTGCAAATACAGCTGATTTTGACGTTAAAGTCGCTAGCGTTAAAATTGGCGATGTTGCCAACTTTACGTGGGTTGCAAAGCTAGGCGATTTTGATTGGGCGTTAAGTTATTTTTGTAACTTTATTTAAATTTGTTGATACATATTATACCTTAAACTCATGTTTTACGAAGCAGATACGTAACAGGTAAAATGTTATGGAATTTGTTCGGCATTTCAACTGAAAAATTAAAATTGAAGGTATATTTATGAGTTTGCAACTGAAGAAAAAAATGAAGGTCAAACTATGGGCGGGTTCAACGCCATCTGGGACTCGTAATGTAAACGAAAAAACAGCAATGGCCGCCGCGTATCGGCAGTGATCTTTGCGGGTCGTTTCTCCGTGGAAATTCGCGATAAAAATAAAAATTATGGTAATTTTGGTTCGGTGAGAATTACTTAAAAAAAACATAGTGAAAAAGTGTTTTTATTATGTATTGTACCGTCGATAAAAGCCACAGTACTGGTACCACTTCCAGCAACAATAGCAAACCGAAGGATGGTAAGTTTTGTTTTCTTTTTGATGTTATTGCAAATGCAACGTAAACTTTTATGGCAGTTTTGAATGGTTTTACGGGAGTTATTTGAATGTCTAGACGATTTCCGTGGCCTTTGTTGTTTGTAAACTATTTCTGATATTTTTTGTAAACACAAAGCAAAATTTTGAGTTTATTTTTTGAATATTTCGGTTATAAAATCGGTACATTCCCGCAGTGGCCTTATCTATTTAAGACGCGATCGAGATATGCCTGATCTTTCTTTGTATATCTTCTACGTGTTTATTTATTCAAATTAAGAGTTTATTAGTTTGTTCTACATTTACAAAAATGCATAAAATAAATAAGGAAATAGACAGGGGAGAGATGGGCGGTTTGGGTCAATTTCTAGACGTTTAAATTCATTCATTTAAAGAATAAAACCTGTTAAACCTGTGAATTACTAAAATACTTTTATGTTTTAAAATTAAGGGGATTTCCGTCAAATAATCTTCTTCCACTGCGACATACTTCTGCCAGTTTTGGGTCAATTTCTAGACGTTTAAATTCATTCATTTAAAGAATAAAACCTGTTAAACCTGTGAATTACTAAAATACTTTTATGTTTTAAAATTAAGGGGATTCCTTTCCAATAATCTTCTTCCACTGCGACATACTTCTGCCAGTTTTTTTTACAATCTTTAAAACTCTTGTTAGAATTTCCGGTAATGTGTTTATAGATTAAAAACGGTGTTAACAGAGTGATAATTTCAGCTTGGTGAACGAGAAAATGTCACACGGTACGATATGTGATGAATACAATGCTTATGGAAGGGTCATGGCTTCATTCTTACTTAACAAGATACAAATAATTGTATTGTGCTAAGCTGTGTTATCGTGATGCAAAGTTTGGGTAAAATTTCGGTCACACGGGCTTTTCAGAAAAAGGGAGATTTTTTTTTTGGAATAGGCCTAAAATGGCCTAATTTTGAAAGATTTACGAGAAAATATCGGGGGAAAGCCGTTTTTGCTAACCTGAACTACCCTCAACTAACTTAGTCTTCAGTCACTAATATAGCACGTACATCATTTTTTCACATTAAAGTGGGACATTTTTTTTTCATTATTTAATGTATTTTGTATAGCCTGTCCAAAAATATAAGATCCCGATTTTTGTCGTTTTGAGTGGGCAGTATAAAAATTCTGACCTTTTGTTTATGATAGGTTGCAGAGATGGGCTTAAGAATTTTATTCATTAATGCAAATAAATAAAATTATAAGTGTTTTTGGGGATGTTTATTTATAAATACATGTAAAAACAAATGGATAAGAAGTGCAAATATACAGTTTGAATGAATGGGGTTTACAAGAGGGGCATATTGTATAAATAAAAATATATTGTAACTTAAGCCTAATTCGGTTTCACTATCACTGTCATCAGCTGCGGTAATTATCAGTGGTTTTATATTATTTACATAAATATATGATTCTTCAACTTTAACCACGTATTGAATGGAATTCTTTCAGCTTTCACAAGGTATATCATTTATAACATTTTTTACTAATTCTGACACGCTTAAAGTACGAGAAACATTTTGTGCCCTTATTTTTGATTTAACTTGATACCAAATATGTTCAATTGGATTAAACACACAATAATACGGAGGAAACCGCAAAACAGTGTGTCATATTTTCTCAGCCATACTATCACAAACATATTTCTTTTCCAATTTATAGTCTTTCAAAACTTCAAAAAGATCACTTTTTTTATAACTAAAGCCAAAATAAATGTTACTCTTTGGCACTAATATAAGAATTGACGGTCTCATTAGAGCTGTGTAGTTTTGAAAGTTAAATTTTAACTTAAGGGGTTAGTTTTGGGGTGTGAAATCGGAAGTGAAAAAAAAATTTACCAGGTCATCGAGTGGGGGTATGTTTTGTGAAGTCGTTGATCATTTTATACCTCCCTAACAAAAAATTTTATTTTAGAAGCAATCAGCGTATGGAACACTAATTGCGCAAGTCCGACTTACACTTGGTCGGGTTGTGTTTTTGGGATTTGCTTGTCTTTTCTATGCCAGACTAGAAAATTTTCAATGTGCCCTCGTAAGTAGAAGAATAGGTACACTAATTTTTAAATTCTGTTGTTTTCGTAATATTTTATTTGCAATGGGTTTCTATTTTAGTTCGTATCTATTATTATCTAATATTGCGGGATTATGAAATTTATTGGAGGTGTCAATAATTTTATTTTTTATTGTATTGGAATTTAGGCTTCGATTTTTATCGGTAGTATTTCTGAGTATGAAAGTTTAACTTTGTTTTAGATAAGCACAGTGTGTATCAAAGGATTTTTAAAAAATAAAAACTTATTTTGGCAAAATTCGTTTCTTTTATTCAAAATAGTCCCCTTCCGACTCGATACAGCGTCTTGTTACAAATTTTACCGATAGTTTACCGGAATTATCTCGGTAAGTTCACAGGCAAAATCATCACCCTAAAAACTCTACACCACCTAAAAAATTGGCCGATCCAAAATCTCAAAAATTACACAGGTCTGCGAAATAAATTTTTTAAAGTTTTTTTACTGAAGTGTTAATATTCGTAATAGTAGTCCACGGATTCAGATGACAAGATGTTGATGTTAACCTGTTCTTCACGGTTCTCACACTGATGGGGATGAGCCGCTCCAGGGTTACTTGAGCCGTGATTTCTGGTGCGATTAGGCGGCGATTACGTCTACTGGACATTGTTATAGCTCTGTCTTCGGCCGGAGTTGTTTTTCGAGGCCTTCCTGAACGTTTTTGGTTGGGTTCCATGTCCCGCAGAAAATTTTTTTACGACGTAGTGACCATTTTGATGTTTCGCAATTATTAGAGCCCGATTTTCAATGGAAACTTCTTTCGTTTTTGGCATTTTTACAAAACAATTGAGCCTGTATCAATGACAAAGTACTGTTTGCGAGACCGCCTCAAAACGATTATCATGCAAAACTTGGATATTTGTTCTAATTGGTTTTTAATTTGTGATTTCACCAAAAAGGCTTATCTAAACAATTTTATGATGGACATTTGTTAAGAACAATTGAATTTGCCTAATATAATAAAAGGGTTTAATTGGATATTAAATTTTGGCAGTTACATTGAAATTTCTGGGTGGGCAAATACTTTCTGACGGTAGTGTACATGTATATATGCTACTCAGTATATATCACCACTACACCAAACACTTTATTTTTGCACTCGACGCGCGTTTCGCTAACCATGTTAGCTTCATCAGGAGCGATGATTGATGAAGCTAACATGGTTAGCGAAACGCGCGTCGAGTGCAAAAATAAAGTGTTTGGTGTAGTGGTGATATATACTGAGTAGTATCATTGTGCCAAAGATTCCACATTCCCAACTTAGATGTATATATGAATAAAAAAATCATGACGTACGTTAAAACCGAGCTTATATAGGGTGTCTCAAAATGACCTGACATTTTAAATTGCGCGCCATTTTTTTTGTGGCTAACATAGAATACTAATCTTTGATAACTAGCATCAGAAAGTATTGAGGTTTATCCATGCAGAATTACACGATCGAGCAACGCATAGAAATTGTAAAAATTCACTACAAAAATGGTGAAAATTTTGCAGAGACGCACAGTGTGTCGCGTAGAACATGCTAGGTGGACAAAATTCATGTTATGATTTCCAGGAAATCTTATTTGCAAAACGTAAACAACACCACCAAACCCCGAATTCCGAGAAAAGGTTGTTTATCAAATTTGCAAGTGGCGAGTCATAAGCATCAGAAGTCAGGTAATGAGTTTAATGCAGCTCTTTCAATCAATCAGTTGCAATTTAGCGACACTTTCGTGCACATCTTATAGTGACATATTGTAATATTGTGAAAGTTTTTGTGATGAATATTAATACTGAGGGTAAGTACTATTTTTTAATGTATTTTTTTAATCAGAATCTATTAATTTGAATTTTTAGTATTTTTTTTAATAGCCTATATATTTTAGCGTGTTTTTTTTTTAAAAAAAAAAACTTTGAAAGTTCAGAATATACAGATATTCACCTCTATCCGGGCTAGTTTTTAGATATTACACAGAAATAACTTTATTCTTCGTAAAAATACACATATTGTTTAGCACACTTCAGTACAACATGTTTTTTTTTCTTTTTTTCCAGAACACGTTTACTCTATTTCAAGGGTAGCCTTTTTTGAGGAGTGGTTGAAAACACACGAAGAATGAAAAAAACTCGCGTGTATATGACTTTCTTTCTTCAAAATTTCACTTTGGTGACATTACTGAAACCAGCCAAAAAGAAATAAAGTTGAAGATATCCAACTTGTCTAATAAGTTTGGTGCCAAATGGTTGGCTTCAGGAAAGTCGAAGGGGCGTTTTTTAATTAAAAATAAGAATTGGTTGGATGAAGCAGACATACAGTTTACTGCGAGTTCTTTTGCGCCACAACCTTCAACATCAAGTGAGAATGTGACTCCTGCAGGAAGACCTCGCAAAGAATTCGAGGAATCGTCGTTTAAGACGAAGAAACGTCGCGTCGTGGATCTCGTAGAATCCCGAAGTGTCAGTGAATTGGTGACTGCTGCCGAAATTGCTGTGCGTTCAGCAGGGCAAAAGAAAATTGCCAATGTGATTAGAGACATTAGTGAGAGCCCAGATAATATTATTAAGTCTAAAAATACCAGTTCCGTTAATCCTAGGCAATTAAGTAGTGACGAAGCCTTAGCTTACTATATAGATTCTAAGTCAACAACGCATTCTTACAAACAAACTAGGAAATGGTCCATGAAGGCGGGGCATAATGTGTTTCCGTCATATTTTACTTTAAAAAAGTCCAAACAGGCCCGTTACCCTGCAGAGGAGCACATTGCTATAACAGAAACTCGTGCTGAAATAAATTTGCAAGCCTTATTAAATAAAACATAAACATAAACAAAAACAAAAATAATATTTTGTTTTTCTTTTGTTATTGCGCTTTTTTACCGAAAAAAATAATGAATTTTACACGAAAAAAAAATTTCTTCTCTCCATTAATTTCTAAATAATTCCAAAACGATAAAAGATAGAATAAAATAATATTCAATCAACTTTAATAAAATTTTGTTACGCATTTTTTAATGTTTTATTTATAAAAATCTGACAAGTTGTTCCCGAGTTATCGTTAAATATGTCTGCGTAGCTGACTAATTTAGGGGAAAAAATTAGCCACGCCCATAAAAAAAAACCAACGCGATGAATTTTTTCTTAAAATAACTTAATATGCCTAGAATATACATAAACAATTGAAATAAGTAAAGAAATAATTTTGTCCAGCTAACTTGTACTAGTCGACACACTGTGAGACGGTTCGAAAAGTCCGCACGTGTTTTGGTCATCATAACGCACCATCTTGCGACACTGTGGTGTAGTTAATCAAAAAATTTAAGGTTAGTAAATAGTTCAATTCCGACCGCGAAAAGCTGTGGCCGTCCTCGTACCGGCCGGTCGAATGAAAACATAACCACAGGGAGTGGGAGTGTTGACGAATGTCTTTCCACCTCGATTCGCCATCGTGCTCAGCAATTGAACAATTCAAGATGCTCCGTGCAGCAAATTTTGACGAAAGATCTGCATTTGCATTCTTATAAGATCCAATTGACACAAGAACTGCAGCCAGCAGCAATTGGATATTGGAGCATCAATAAATCGATGGTGATTTTTCGAAGAAAATCATCTTCAGCGATAAGGTGCATTTTCAACTTAGTGCCTACGTAAATAAACAAAACTGTCGAATTTAGGGGACCGAAAATCCACAAGTGATCTAACAGCTTCCCATACATCCACCACAAGTCACTCTTTGGTGCGGATTTTGGGTTGGATGAGTGATTGGGCCGTACTTTTTCGAGAATGCTGCTGGAAATGCGGTTACCGTCAATGGTGTTCGTTATCGTGACATGATAACCAACTTTTTATGGAATGAATTGAACGGTATGGACTTGGAAGACATATTCTTTCAACAAGATGGCGCAACCTGCCACACTTCGGGTGAAACAAGGCAGTTATTGCAGATGAAGTTTCATGGTCGTGTTATCTCGCGCCGCGGCGATGTGAATTGGCCACCCAGATCGTGCGATTTGACTCCATTGGACTTCTTTCTTTGGGATTTTCTGAAAGGAAATGTGTATGCCAATGATTTACAGGCTATTCCGGAGCTCAAAGAAGAAATTAGACGCACAATTAATGAAATTAGTCCTCAATTATGCCAAAATGTTATTGAAAATTTCGTCAAAAGAGTTAACGTTTGCAAACAGGGTCGAGGCGGCCATTTATCGGATATTGTGTTCTACACATAACCTCTATGTTTGTACCTTTTATTAAACTAAAAACATTCTTATTTTTCAAATAAATAGTACGTTTTATTAATAAATTAAAATATCAGGTCATTTTGAGATACCCTTTATTTGGAATGAACCGGTCAAAATCTACAGTCCCTGGCCAAATTATTAGACGCACTGTATTTTTTTTAGTAATTTTATGTTTCTTAAGAGTTTTTATGCAATAATGGTATATTTAAACTACAATATTATTGATTTTTATTTAAAAGAATTGTTGTAGACTACATATTTGTATTTATTTTTAACATATGGCAACACTATGTTGACAAAGTGATACATGAATGTAAACAAGTACAAACCTGTATCAGTCCCGATCGGAATCGAGTCAGGTACGGACGTGTTTCTGTGGCTTTATGGACTGTGATTGTTTGTTTAACAGTTTTATACTACTCAGTTATTAGTTTATTTTGTATGCAGTGTTTTAAAAAAGTAATTGGACTATTTTCATTATGGGTAGAAAAGGCGATCTTTCACCACGTAAAAAAGCTGAAGTGAAGGCCCTTGTGATTGCGAAAACATTTACAAACCGAGAGAAATATTACGTTGGAGGTTTCTGAAGCTAGTATACGACGCATAAAAAAGAAAATTGAGTCAGGGAAGGAATTAAGCCCGAAAAGAAAGAAAAGATGCGGTAGAAAACCAATTTTCACTCCACGGTCAGAGAGATGTTTGAAGAAAATTTGTGTAGAAAACAGATTTGCTACCACAAAGGTAATAAAATCACAACTCCAGGATGCTAGCGTAAATGCTTCTGAGCGCACTGTTCGAAGAAAATTGAAAGAATTAGATTTTAAGGCCTGTCGCCCCGCCAGGAAGCCCAAGTTAACAACAGCTGCAATGAAAGCAAAGCGCCTGAAGTGGGCCAAACAATGGCAAGACAAAGATGTGGACTTCTGGAGATCGATAAGATACAGCAATTTAATCAATAATTGATACATTATTATCATTTTCAGTTAAATAAAGCAAATAAACATGGAAGTTTATATATTTTTCCTATTTTTGACAGGTCTGCTTCAGTGACGAAAGCACATTCGAAATTTTGGAGAATAAAGCTCAGTATGTGCGTCGTCATGATGGAGAAAAGTTTCATCCTGATTGTGTCGTCCCGACGGTTAAACATCCCACCAAAGTGATGATTTGGTCAGTCATCAGCGGCAAGGGCACTGGACGTCTGTACGTCGTCAAAGGAATAATGAGGCAAGATCAGTACAAAGAAGTATTACAAAATCGGTTGATTCCGCAACTCAGAGAATGGTTTCCAAATGGGGAACCATTCACTTTCATGCAAGATGGAGCTCCCTGCCACACTGCTCGGTCTGTTAAAACTTTTTTGGCAGAAAAAAATATCCCTCTGTTGGATTGGCCGGGTAATAGCCCCATTGAAAATGTGTGGGAGCTGATGAAAAGAGAAGTGGCTAAAGATGTGATTACCAACAAAACCCAGCTCCTAGAAAAGATTATTCATGTGTGGAATCATCATCCTCAAATGCAGGAGACAGTACAATCTTGCATTGATAGCATGCCGCGCAGAATTAAAGCTTTGATAGCGGCTAAAGGTGGCTCAACTAAATATTGACTTTTACTAACATTAATTTCACTTTTCTTTAAAACTTAATAAACTTATGCTTTTCTAAATTAATGCTGTTTTATTTATGTCAAATAAATAGGTAATTGATTGGATAATATAAAAATAAAAAACAAATCAATTTAAAATAATAAAACGGTACAATATCACTCGGTAATTAATATTTTACATGAAATCTTGCAGTGCGTCTAATAATTTGGCCAGGGACTGTATGTTTCATGTAAGATTATTCAAAAAACTTTTTTATCGCAGTCATGTGTTATTACCTAAATTTTAATAGAATATGGTGTACGTTCACTTACTAGATGAGTGCATATCTACCAAATGCCCAATATTAAATCAAACTTACATAAGTAATAAATTCCGAATTCAACTAAAACGTAATATATCCCAAATGGCGCGCATCGAGTTTACATGATGCACTAGAACAGGGTGGAACAGAATTTTAACTTAAATTTGAATTTAATAAAGAGCACGTCTGGGAACAAATATTGACTTTTAATTAAATGATTTTGCAGCCGAAGCAAGTTGAAATTCAATTTTACGTTGTTTTTTCATTTTGCGTTAAAAAAGATGTGAAATTTAAAGAAAATAAATACGAGAGTGAAATTTTCAGTTGACTATATACTTTGTCTGAAAATATCGTGCGTGACTTTAAACCACACAATTACCCTACGACCAATACGACAATATCTCATAAAATCCATTCGATTTTATTTTACTTTTGAGTTCTTGGTGGCAACAAAAATTGATCTTTTTTTTTGAGGAGTGGTGCCTAAAAATATAAATACCTATATCTCTCCCTCCCTTCCCGTCCCCTCCCCCTCGCCCTCTGTGTATTAGTAGCCCTACCCCCGAGTGAGCTCTTTTGCTTTATGGTACTCCACTATACAGGGTTACAGGGAAAGTCGTCCTAGATAATTAAGGACGTTATAGTTTAGGTCGTTTCTGACCGATTTGACTCTATGACATGATGTCATAAACTTAACCGTTTTCGAGATATAGAAGTTTAAAGATTTTCTAAAAAAAACATGTTTTTTTTTGCTTTTATATCGATTTTTTTTATTAGAGGTTCTCGAGTGCGATTTTTTGGTTATTTTTAGTTAGTCTGTATGTCAAGTGTCAAAAATCATCAAAAAAATTTGAACTAGTTACTAACAGTTTCAAATGGCGGCTTGTTAATGTTTCTAAATTACGAATTTTTACCAAGTGTTTCCTACTTTAAATCAATAAAGAGAAAAAAAATGTATGGAAGTCATTCTGCCAATTATTTTAAAAACTTTTACGTCTTTTTAGCTATCAAAAAAGATATAATACTAGGAGTTTAATAGGAAAACTGTACACAGAATGACACCTAAAGCGGGCTCGGGTAGCAAAAGGTAAATTTTTGGTTCTAGGTGAAAATACGAAAAATACACAAATAAAAAAAAAAAAACCTTGCAATTTAATATTTTTTATTAATTATAATTCATGTTCTATATGGTCGCCCCTATTTCTAACACAAATTCTCATTATTTTTCTTAAATTACTTTTCACAATGCTGGTTGTGAGGTGCCGCCTCATTTCGTCAGCCGCATCAATTACTTTTTGTCTTAGGACATCCACGTTTTCGATAGGAGTCATCTGGTCGTATACGAGACTTTTCATGTGACCCCACACATAAAAATCCATCGGTGTTAGGTCTGGGCTTCTCGCCGGCCAAGGTATGGGTCCGCCTCTTCCAATCCATTTGTTGGGATAATTGTTATTGAGCCATGCACGAACACTTCCTCTGTAGTGAGCTGGGAAGCCATCGTGTTGAAAGTACATGTTTTGTCTCAAACCGATAGGTAGGTCTTCCATCAAATTAGGTAAATCGTTCCGCAAAAAATTGTCGTATTCCTCGCCATTCAAATTATCTGGCAGGAAGAATGGCCCAACCAAATAATTTGAAATTATACCCATCCACACATTTAAGCTGAATCTTGTTTGTGATCCTTTCGTTCTTTTTTTGTTTGGGTTGCCTTCCTCTTTAGAAGCCCAATAGTGGGCATTGTGGTAGTTTGTAAGACCGTCTTTGTCGAATTTCGACTCGTCAGTCCATAGTATCTTCTTAAAAAAAGATGCATCTTCGACATCTGTATTGAGCATAAATCTGCAGAATTCTAATCGTCGCAACGGATCCCCTTCTTCAATGACTTGCACGGGCGTATAGTGGTAAGAGTGTTGCCCAACAGTATGCATTACAAACCATAGCTTCCACTGCGAAATACCAAGCTGTTGTGCGACAACATTTGTAGATGTGGTTGGGTCCACCTCAAAGAGACGTCGTATTTCGTTTTCTTCGTCAAAGATACGTGGTCGTCCCATGTCAGTCCGCCGTCTTTGTACGGAACCAGTTTCTCGTAGTCTTCGATAAGTTCCATCAAATACGTTAACATCAGGTACACGACGAGTAGGATATCGCAGTATGTATTCATCACGTGCACGCGACGACACTCCTTCGCAAAATCCGTAACACATTAGGATGTCAGCATATTCCTCGTTGGTATACGTTGCCATATTCACAAGCAGAGATCAAAATCCAGTTACGAGCCAATTCATACAATCAGAAGATGAAACACAGATATTTTTGAAAAGCACGGTATAGCACATCTACCACGGACGAATCGCATGAGCAGACTAAAAATCATTCAATAATGTTTAGTGAACAGAAAATGTCACTCGCACAGAGAGTACCCCGACCGGAAAAAATGCTTACCCAACCCTTTTTATTGTTTGAAGGTGCAGGTAGTAAATCGGTAACTGGTAGTATCTAAATTCTATTATTATGTTACTCTACATTTGGGCCTATTGAAATCTCATTTTCTTAGAATTTTCAATAGATCCAGTAGATTATACCGTTTTAGATAGCTAAAAAGACGTACAAGTTTTTAAAATAATTTGCAGAATAACTTCCATACATTTTTTTTTTCTCTTTATTGATTTAAAGTAGGAAACACTTGGTAAAAATTCGTAATTTAGAGACATTAACAAGCCGCCATTTGAAACTGTTAGTAACTAGTTCAAATTTTTTTGATGATTTTTGATACTTGACATACAGACTAACTAAAAATAACCAAAAAAATCGCACTCGAGAACCTCTAATAAAAAAAAAATCGATATAAAAGCAAAAAAAAACATGTTTTTTTTTTTTAGAAAATCTTTAAACTTCAATATCTCGAAAACGGTTAAGTTTAGGACATCATGTCATAGAGTCAAATCGGTCAGAAACGACCTAAACTATAACGTCCTTAATTATCTAGGACGACTTTTCCTGTAACCCTGTATATGAATATACACTACCGTCAGAAAGTATTTGCCCATCTCGTTATTTCAGTCACAAGACAACAGAAATCCAGATAATATATATTTGTTTTAATTTTAATGAATTATTATTTATTTTCACATTGTTTACAGTCTAGAAAATCAGAAAAATATTCATGATTTTTCTCATCTGTGTGACCTCTTTTGTTTTTAATTACCACTTTACAGAATTTCGGCATTCTGTCCAGTAGTTTTTTCAGAGTTTGTTCGATTATTTTAACCCATTCTGCTTGTAAAAGTTCCCAGAAGTGATTTTCTGATGTTGGATTGAGTTTTCGAACACACCTGTCCAAATGGTCCCACAGCAATTCGATGGGATTTAAGTCGGATGATTGTGGAGGCCAAGTCATCACTTCCAGGACGTCATCGGATTTCCATTGGTCCAAAAGTTCTCATAATTTGTTTAGCAGAATGTTTAGGGTCGTTGTCATGCTGAAAAATAAATTTCCCCTGAAAAATATCTTCCAGAAGGAAGCAATTTCTTGATACTGTTCTTTTCGCATGATTCCTTCTATCCTAAAGATTTGTTCAACTTTACCTTTGCCAAAACGACCCCAAACCATTACTGAACCTCCACCATGTTTTACTGTAGGCAACTGACAGGCTCCCAACATCCTTTCTCTAGCTGACGCCGCACGTAGACGCGTCGATTTGAACCGAAAATTTCGAATTTAGATTCGTCGCTCCAAAGGACGGGATTCCATTGTTCTGAAGTAGTTTCCTCACTGCAACTCTCCCGTGTAGTCCACCTTCTGCTAACCTGTTCTTCATGGTTGTCACGCTGATGGGGATGGGCAGCTCCAGGTTTACTTGAGCCGTGATTTCTGGTGCGGTTAGGCGGCAGTTACGTTTGCTGGACATCGTTATATAACATAGCTCTATCTTCAGCGGGAGTCATTTTTCGAGGCCTTCCTGAACGTTTTTGGTTGAAATTCCACGTCCCGCAGAACATTTTTTTTTAGTTTTTGGCATTTTGAAAATGCCATTTTCACAAAACAATTGAGCCTGTATCAGAGACAAAGTACTGTTTGCGATTGGCTAATTTTCAAAAGAGTAATGGTATTTATAGCATAGTTTTTATCATAAAATGTCACTAGGAATTTCCATAATCCCTAGAAACTTGAAATGAGTTCTTACTTCAACTGGAATTCTCGGAAATCTCAAAATGATTATCATGCAAAACTTCGAAATTTGTTCCAATTGGTTTTTAATTTGTGATTTCACCAAAAAGGCTTATCTAAACAATTTTATGATGGACACTTATTAAGAACAATTAAATTTACCTAATATAATAAAAGGGTTTAATTAGGTTTTAAATTTTGGCAGTTACATTGAAATTTCTAGGTGGGCAAATACTTTCTGACGGTAGTGTATAATCTTTTTTTTTTATGGGTCTAGCACACGTGCTGCAGGGAAATCCCTAAAGCGCTACAGGAGCGACACGTGTGCGGAGAAAGCGATTCACGTTGTTCTTGAATCGCTGTAGATTGTACTCGGTGGGAAACACAGTCCTGGGCAAATTATTCCAAAGGGATGATGTTCTCCATATAAAAGACTGTTTAAAAAGCGAGGAGTAACAGGCTGAACCTCATACAAATGTGAAGTATTAGCGCGACGTGTACTTCTAACATGTACCGCTCTGGGAGGAATTAAGCGGGCCACATTCTTCGAACACTTTCCATGAAAATACTTGTAGAATAGGCTCAAGTCGCCAACCATTCTTCGATGTTCCAGCGAATCAAGGCTGCCGGTCAGTTCCGGATCTCCAATCAGACGAACAGCTCTTCTCTGAACAGAATCCAACAAATGCAGTGTATGTTTGGGAGCGGAGCTCCAAACATGGGAGCAGTATTCCATAGTTGGTCGAATTTGAGCTTTGTAAAGAGTAACAGTTGTTGTGGAGCGTAAAGTTTTCTGGTTCGCAATAATATTCTCAACTTTTGAGAAGCTCTCCTTGCTATGCCTGCAACATGTTCATGCTAGGACATATTTGCTCCCAAATTAACGCCCAACAAATTGAGTGACGATGTTAGAGGAATGGAGTGCTCCGACATAACCATGTCGGGTTCAGCAACGTTAACTTTTTTAGAAAAAACTGCCGCCTGGGTTTTTGTAGCGTTAAATTCCACTTGGTTACTGTCACCCCAATATAGAATTTCTTCCAGGTCTTTGTTAAGTTGAATGACTTCCTGCTGTCTGCAGATATTCGTCTGAGTAACCGATGTTCGAGCGTTCAAAGTGAATGCAGAGATAAGCGTACTGTCATCTGCAAAGCTGTAGATTGTATTCCCGGCCTTTTCCAGCAGATCGTTAATGTAAATGAGAAAGAGAGTAGGAGATAGTATGGAGCCTTGAGGTAAACCGGTGTTGATGGTCAAGGTGTTAGAAAGAAATCCGTCGACTGCTACTCGTAAAGAACGCTCTCTGAGGAAACATGAGAGCCACAAACAGAACTTTTCAGATATACCATCGATTTCCACCGAATTATGCAATTTAATATGAATCAGAGTCGCTCACTAAAAGTTGAGACGAACTATATTTCCCTTTCACTTGTCCAAACCTCAGCCTTAATCCTTTCTTTTGTTATATGTGATTGTTCATTATTTTTATATAAAATCTAATAGTGTGTTACATGAAGCATATTGGCCTTGTCAAAGTTATTAAAATATAAATAGACTGCCTGGGTTTGCATATTATTTTACTAGAATGACTTTATAATGTGCCAGGAGAAAAAAAGTGATAATGGAGATGTTGCGGTTTCTTTATAGTGCAACTTTAACGGTTATGGTAATGTTAAAGTGTTAAAGAAGTAAAATTAAGCCAGTTTCCGTTTTTTAATGAGATTATACTAGCATTTTAGATTGTCTAAGTGCTTAACTACATAGATTAGGACTGAAGTCTTTTATAATGTTATTACCATGTATAAAGCGTACATAGCAAGTCGAGTGAGCACCATTATTAATAGATACGAGATTAACTAAGCATGCTGAGCTGATTAGTTTCTAAATGACGTTTCAACTTACTTGGTAGCACGCATTCTCGTGCCAAAGCCTTCATGCATACGAGGGGCGCCTTTTAAGTTTTTACAAACGACCACTAGATGGCGTTATTGAGATGTGACATTACCATCGTTGTAAAATTTGACATTGCCGTTAAAAAAAACAATTTTGTGAACAAATGGAAATATCACGTGATTTTCGTTGGATGATTTTTTGCGATTTTAGTAAAGGCCTAACTCAATAACAATGCCTCGAATCGATTCGTTCAACTTTTGGTAACGAATTACCATCAGAGAAGACTGTTTAAAATTGGTTTGCAGAATTTCGTTATGGTCGATCCAAATCGGTTGTTGTTCCAAAAAATATCGATGCTGTGCGCAACATGATTGAAGAGGATCGACATGTGGCTTACCGTGAGATAGAGGCATCTTTAGGCATATCGAAGACAGCAGTTCATTCAATTTTACGTGAACATTTAGATGTGAAAAAGATCTGTTCCCGTTGGATTCCGCATAATTTGACCGAAATTCAAAAACAGGCTCGTGTCCATTGGCTTAAAGAAATGCTCAAAAAATTCAACCGAGAACATGTAAAATCCGTATACAGCATCGTAACAAGAAACGAAACTTGGATATATTCGTCCGAGTCGGAAAGTAAGCAACAGTCAACTGTTTGGGTGTTCCAAGATGAACCGAATCCCACAAAAGTGGATCGTCCACGAAGCACTTCCAAGAAAATGATAGCTTGTTTCTTTGGTTATAATGGACATGTTGCAACCATTGCTTTGGAGGATTGCAGAACAGTTAATGTTGAATGGTATACAACAATTTGTTTGGCAGAAACATACGGTAAGTGTAATGATCTGGGGATGGTTTTATTTCTTTGGGATCGGTCAAGTAAACATTATAGATGGCACTGTTAATGCAGAAAAATATATAAAAATTGTAGAATAGAGTTTGATTCCCTCAAAGAGAAACCATCTTTCACACTCTGAAGACTTCGTTTTTCAAGATGATTCTGCTCCATGCCACAGAGCCAAATGTTTTTTTGATTAAAAAAATGTCCCACCACAAAGTTTTGCATTTTTTATTTTCTGTATGGTTGTATTTTTAGATAGGTAAGGTGGTTTTTAACGGAAAATGGAATCTCAGAACTGCCACAGCCGGGAAACAGCCCCGATTTAAACTACGTAGAGAACTTGTGGATACTCATGATGAAAAGATTTTTTTTATATAGGTCTAGCACATGAGCTACAGAGAAGTTCCCAAAGCGCTACAGGAGCGGCATGTGTGCGGAAAAAGCGATTCGCGTTCTTGAATCGCTGTAAATTGTACTCGGTGGGAAACACAGCGTTGGGCAAATTATTCCAAAAAGATGATGTTCTCTATATAAAATACTGCTTGAAAAGCGTTGTACGCAGAGTAACGAGCTGAACCTCAGACGGATGTGAAGCATTAGCGCGCCGTGTATTTCTAACATGCACCGCTCTGGGAGGAATTAAGCGGGCTACATCCTTTGAAAACTTTCCATGAAAATACTTCTAGAACAGACTCAAGTCGCCAACCTTTCTTCGATGTTCCAGCGAATCAAGGCCGTCAGTCAGTTCCGGGTCTCCAGTCAGACGAACAGCTCTTCTCTGAACAGAATCCAACAAATGCAGTGTGTGTTTGGGAGCGAAGCCCCAAACATGGGAGCAGTATTCCACAGTTGGTCGAATTTGAGCTTTGTAAAGAATTAACTGTTGTTGTGGAGTGAAAAGCTTTCTGGTTCGACATAATATTCCCAACTTTTGAGAAGCTCTCCTTGCTAAGCCTGCAACATGTTCATGCCAGGACATATTTGCTCCCAAATTAACGCCTAACAAATTGAGTGACGATGCTAGGGGAATGGAGTGCCCCGACATGACTGTCCAGTTCAGCAATGTTAACTTTTTTAGAAAAAACTGCCGCCTGGGTTGTTGTAGCGTTAAATTCTACCTGGTTACTGTCGCCCCAAGATAGAATTTCTTCCAGGTCTTTGTTAAGTTGAATGACTTCCTGCGGTCTGCAGATATTCGTCTGAGTAACCGATGTTCGAGCGTTGAAAGTGAATGAAGAGCTAAGCGTTCTGTCATCTGCAAAGCTGTAGATTGGATTCTCGGTCTTTTCCAGCAGATCGTTAATATAAATGAGAGAGTAGGAGACAGTATGGAGCCTTGGGGCACACCAGCGTTGCATTAATGCAACTAAATCTAAAAGTAAAGATGAGCTAAAGCTAACAATTGAAAACGTGTGGAATCAAGAGATCAGTGATGAAATCATAAAAAAAATTGGTTGACTTGATGCCAGCCAGGATTGCCTCAGAGATAAAGGTACATTTAAAAATGGAACAATTCGAAATAAACATAATTTTCTACATTAATAATGCTCTTTGAATTTATTTAAAAGATATTCATATCATATTTATGTAATATTATTGCAACTGTCTATAATAGTGTACGTGAAACCATTAATTTGAGACGTGGTAGAAGTCTGTTGGTGCTCTGGAATCAAAATTATGGTAATTTTAAGATTTTTTAAAATTCCAGTTACAAAATAGATGCTTATACTGCACTCTGTCGGTGAGTTATTTAAAGTCTTTCCAAACAAAGCGGCCGGCAAGGCTGACATTTAATTGCAGAATCGCATCTTTCCGAGCTTCCCACCCGAAGGTATAGATCGTGTTGGTGAAGCAACTGAACGCGAATCCACACTTCAAAAGTTCCCAAAGTGTTCTTTGTATTTGCCGGACCATCCCAAGACGCGTTTCGCCGTATCACGGCTCATCAGTTGGGCTAGGTTCGGCAAATACAAAGAACACAATTTTATTTCTTATCCAGGTACTAACGAAAAACAATGACAAAATAGATTTTTATTCTTGACTGACTTATTTAAAGTCTTTCCAAACAAAGCGGCCAGCAAGGCTGACACTTAATTGCAGAATTGCACCTTCCCGAGCTTCCCGTCCGAAGGTATAGATGGCGTGGTAAAGGCGAAATTCCAGGCCAAAAATCAAAGTTAATTTTCTCGACATTGTATAAATGTGCATGTAATAGATTTTAGTTTGAGTGAGGTCAATAATGTTATTAGCTGAATTAAAGTCGGCTAGGTATGAAGTTGTAGAAAATAACATAACAGTTGCCAATTTCTTTGTCTTGGTATATTACTGTTTAATTCAATAAAATGTTTAAAAAACGAAAAGCTAGTGCCCTTACTCTTGAAGAAAATCAAAAAAAAAAAGATCTTTATTATGTTTAAAAAAAAGACTCGATGAATAAAATTGCTGGATCTTTAAAAGATAATATTTTAAAAGTCATAAATTTCGACCCGGACGATAAACGTCTTCCCACAGTTATTTGCACTTCTTGTAAAATCTTAGTTTATGAGGCTGTTAAAAAAATGAAACAATTAAATCCATTGAGTTACCTGATTATTCAACATTTAAATACAAGGTCTCAAGAAGAAAAATTACATAGAATACACAACATATAAATACAAGGTCTCCAAAAGAAAAATTATGTGGATGGAGTTTTTGTGATTTAGCGCAAAAATCAGGAGATATTAATTTTTTAAATAGTGAATTTAGAGTGGGAACAAAAGAAAATAGTTGCAAGGTATCGTCTAAAATGTACTATGGAATTGACATGGGGAAAGCCTCATTTTTGCTGCCGCCCAAATAAGTTTTTGGTATAGCTACTTAAAACACATTTCTTTTTTGCAAAATTCATTCCTTTATTCATCAATATAGTCTCCTTCAAGAGCGATAAAATCAGTCCAACGCTATTTCTATACCTTTCTTGCAGAAGGATTTGTCCTTGCTTTCAAAATAGACCTCAGTTTCTGGAGAATACAGTGGATGAGGAAGCAATTCGACTTCAATTCATGGAGTTTTGCCATCGTAACCATTGACTTGTGACACGGTGCAGTGTCTTGATGAAAGAGCACTTTTTTTCTTGTTCATTTAGGATCATTTCTTTGCGATTTCGGCCTCTAAACGCACCAATAACTTTATATAATGTTCGCCATGATGGTTTTTCCCTTCTCAGATAGTCGATAAAAATTATTCAATGCGCATCCCGAAATATAAAGGCCAAAATCTTTCCAATCGACTGTTGTGTCTTTGGTCGCTTCGGGCGGCTTTCACCGGCTGCTGCCCACTCAGTTGACTGCCGATTTGATTCCGGTGTGTAATGGTGGATCCATGTTTCATCCGTTTCCACATATCGCATGAAAAAATCCTTTTTATTGCACTTAAACAGGTCCAAACAGCGGTCACAATCATCAACACGTTGTTGTTCTTGGTCCACTGTGAGCAAACGCGGTACCCATTTCGAACAGAGCTTTCTCATTCCCAAATGTTCTTGCAAAATATGACCAACACGTTTTATTGATATCTTTAGGGTGTCAGCTATCTCACGAAATTTCACTTTACTTTTATCCAAAACAATTTTGTTGATTTTTTTATGTTTTCCTATGTAACCACCTCATTTGGACGCCCAGATTGTTCAGCATCATTTGTATCTGTACGCGTTTCAATTCAGCATACGAGTAAATGATGGGTGATTTTCCAGGGGCAGAGTCCCCGTAACACTTATCAAGCCATTGCTTTGCTTGAACGGTATTTTTTCCCATCAAAAAACAGTGTTTAATCAACACACGAAATACAGTTTTTTCCATTGTTTTTAAAATATCAAAAGTCGCGTCACTAAAACCACTGTAACTTGTAAACTAATCCTCGAAATGTCATAAAACCTTGACACATATCGTTTGAAGGTTGGTACTTCCTAAAAATCATAGGATTTTTTGAAAAGGGCGACATCATCTTACGTGTTATGTAAGTGATACTCTACTTCCGAAAGAAAAAGAACATTCAGTATATGGATGGATGGATGTTATGTGTACAGGGCGCATCGACTACTGAGTCATTTAACGCCGCTATATATAATTTTAAATGAGTCTAAGTTTTGAATTTAATGTCCCGTAGGAAACCCTTTATGTTTGTGTTGTATGTCTCAAATTAAGTAATGACTTATTTTATAGTATAGCTTGTCCCAAAATTTAGAATCTTGATTTTTGCCGTTTTAAGTGGGCAATATAAATATTCTGACCTTTTGTTTATGATAGGTTGCAGAGATGGACTTAAGAATTTTATTCATTAATGCAAATAAATAAAATAAGTGTTTTTGGAAATGTTTATTTATAGATGCATGTAAAAACAACAGGTAATTATCCGTGGTTTTATATTATTTACATAAATATATGAATCTTCAACTTTAACAACGTGCTGAATGGAGTTCTTCCAGCTTTCACAAGGTATAACTTTTTTTACTAATTGAACCACTGACACGCTTAAAGTAGGAGAAACATTTTGTGCCCTTATTTTTGATTTAACTTCATGCCAAATTTGTTCAATTGGATTAAACACACAATAATACGGAGGAAGCCGCAAAACAGTGTGTCCCATTTTCTCAGCCATACTATCACAAACATATTTCTTTTTCAATTTATAGTCTCTTAAAACTTCCAAAAGATCAGTTTTTTTTATAACTAAAGTCAAAATAAATGTAATTTTCTAACATATATTCCTGTATTTCCGATTTGGTGTTGGCTACATTAGAAATGGTACAGGAAATGAAGCTCAAAAAATGGCAAAACCTCGCAATTTTTTCGTCCAGCATCGATTTGTACAAAAATTTGGGATTAGGCTCATTTCACCCTCTAGTTCATTTCCTATATCGTGCCGTTGTACGCTTTTTGTTTTTTAAGGGTGAAAACTACCCCTAATTGTAAAAAATTATAAAATAACATTTTAAACCTTAATATGGCTAAAATTTGGTTTGGATTAGTTAAATAAGGATTATTTTATGCTTTAGGATACAATTTCATAATGTTTCAACCCTTAAAAATCAAGCCTTGTTAGAGCTTAATATAAAAAAATTATTTATCCTAAAAAAAATGATTTCGTCTTGCATCGATTTGCATAAAAATTTGGGAGTAGGCTCATCTCACCCTCTACTTCATATTCTATATCATGCTCATGGGCGTTGATTATATTTTTAGGGGTGAAAACTACCCCTTATTGTCAAAAATTATAAAATAACATTGTAAACCTTAATATGGGAATATACACTCACACACGCAGACACATGAGCAGATGTTTCTTCTTCTCTGTCTTTCGATTTGAATGGAAAAAGTGGAACATATAACGTATTACTGCCAAATATACCGGTTATGTAGATTATTACGCTCCGAAGCGGGCTATTCGAATTTTTCGAAAAAAAAATTGATTAGTTTTTTAAACATAACTCCTTCATTTTTAGTGATAGAAAGTTTTTTCAAAAACGATTTTGTAGGGCTTTTCAAGAGCTATAAGACTATGTGAATTAAATTCCTTAAGATCCCTTAGTTTTTAAATGGGGTGAGTTTAAAGGGCTCGAATAAGGTGGTGTTCGCTCGTAAATAGAGGTTTTAAACGGCTATATCTCGCCAAATATTCATTGTACAGAAAATCTACGTACAGGAAAATTTTAGTCATTAAAAAAGCTACAATTTGGTACTCTATCATTTTTTTCGTATCTCCAGTATTTTCGGAGATATTTTGAAGAAAAGGGTGAAAAATACGAAATTGCAAAAAATCGTTTTCTCTTTAAACTCCAATTTTTCTAAAATTAGGCATTTTAAATTGGTCAAACTTCTTGGGTATATTGATAATACATATATAAAGAGAATCACAGAAGGGTGAAGATCAATTTTAATTAGGGGGGGTAGTTAGGGGGTTGTTTTCACAGATTTTTTTTGTAGAAAAAAGTAGGTACCGACCTTATTTTGATCATAAGTCGCTCAATTTTCATGCTAGAGACTTTTTTTAAACGGTCTAATTATATGCTTTAAAAAAAATTCTATAAGTTTTCCTCGAAAAATGCAAAGTTTTCCCGTTATTTGGCTTTGAATCTTTCAAATTATGCATTTGACGAAAAAAAGCTAACCATTAACATGCCGTATCTCGGTTCGTATTGGTCGTAGAAAAATTATAAAAAAGGATTTTGTTTGTTTTTTAAAAGCTACAATTTTGCTCTCCACAGTTTTTTTTGATAAAATGCATATTTTTCGAGTTATTCGCAAAAAACCCTTTAAAAAAGTCGATTTTTCCGTCGAAAAACTGTTACTTTCAACCGCGAATAACTCGAAAAATATTAGTTTTACGAAGAAAACGTAAAGAACATTTTTTTCTTAGAATTACTTTTTCCATCGATTCCTATAGTTAAAATGTAATAAAAAAATTTGCACCCCCGAGATGGGGTGGCAACCACCCCCAAGGTTTTAACGTACAGCGGCATGATATAGAAAATGATCCTTGGGCTATTCCCTACCTTCTGTGAAAATTTCAAGTAAATCCATGCTGGACGAAAAAATTGCAAGCCAAAATGCTTCATTTCCTGTACTAAAACCTTATTTAGTAGGCGACTATGGTAACTTGCATTGTCCATAATTATAACACTCTATTCGGGAACATGTGGCGAAAGGGAATTTTGAAACCAATTTTTAAAAAGTTCGGTCGTGTCTTCGTGATAGTCCAAACTAGAATGTTTTATGTTTTTTGCAGATAATAGTGGACAATTTGAAACCCAGCCCTTTTCAGATCCAGCATGCAAAATGGTTATTCGTTCACCTTTATTTGAAGATGCGTTAGTTTGACATTTTGTACGGCTGTCAACCCACCATTTTTGCACAGTGTCATGGGTATCGAACCATGTTTTGTCAAGGTGAATTATTGGCCAATTCTTTGATCGATTAATTTCTTGTAAATAAGTATGTCGCAAGATTCGTAATCTTTGTGACTCCACTCACTACTTGTCTTTTGTTAATTTTTCGGAACGTGAATCCCTTTCTTAAGAAAATTTTGTGAAAGGTTGATCGGCCACAATGTATATTGGTCCCGTCCTGCACCAGTCTTAATTTTATTTTATCTAGTGTCGGCACCAACTGCTCTTCGTACATAGAATATATTTTTCTCCTGTCGACGTCTTTTTCACAATCGTGTACATGATGCTTTTGAATATCTTTCCGTTTTTTTCTGTTCCTGAGTGATGGTTTTCCTACAATACCCTTAATCGTAGAAATTGAAGTTTTTGTTAGTTCACGGGTTTCTTGCAAAGCACTTTGTTTATTCAAATTTCTTTTTACTAAACGGACGTTCGTAAACATCTTTTCACTATTTGTTTAGCGTCAAGTGATAAATGTTTTCTCTTGCGATAGCCACTATTGCAATTTTCCCACGGACGCCACATAATTAAAATAGAACCGTTACGTTGTAAGTTGTAAGTAAAACTAAAAACAAAAATAATAACAAGTATCTTTCGAATCTTAATGGGGACCTGTAGTCATTAGGCCTATATTATCAAATACTTAAAGGGCTCCAAACCGGGTTGCCAGGGAGGAAATAACACATGGGCTGAAAAGTCCCGGGCCTAACACATAGATGGCGCTAGTTTTATTGCAGTCGCCTTTTTTTCAGTTAATACTAACCTTCAAAAGACAGCTGTTAAAATTTCATGATATTCTATTCATTAGTTTGTGAGTTATTGTGCTAAGAGTGACGCTACTTTTGTTATTTTCAAAACAATGGATCAAAAACAATTTCGTGTTTTAATTTTACACTGCTTCTTGATGGGAAAAAATACCGTTCAAGCGAAGCAATGGCTTGAAAAGTGTTATGGGGACTCCGCTCCATCAGAAACAACAATAAAACGTTGGTTTGCTGACTTCAAACGTGGTCGTAGAGACACCGATGATGCAGAACGCAGTGGACGTCCAAATGAGGCGGTAACACCAGAAAACATCAAAAAAATCCTTAAAATCGTTTTGAATGATCGAAAAGTGAAGTTGCGTGAGTTAGCTGACATCGTAAAGATATCAAAAGAACGTGTTGGCTTTATATTGCATGAGCATTTGACTATGAGAAAGCTCTGTTCAAAGTGGGTGCCGCGTTTGCTCACTGTTGATCAAAAACAAGAACGTGTTGATGATTCTGAGCAGTGTTTGGCCATGTTTAAACGTAACAAACCGGAATTTTTGCGTCGATATGTGACAATGGATGAAACATGGATCCATCACTTCACTCCGGAATCAAAACGATCGTCATGTGAGTGGACAGCAACTGGTGAACCTCGTCCAAAGCGCCCGAAAGCACAACAATCGGCTGGAAAGGTTATGGCCTCGGTATTTTGGGATGTGCGTGGTGTAATATTCATCGACTATCTTGAGAAAGGAAAATACCATCAACAGTGAATATTATATAGCGTTATTGGAGCGTTTGAAGGCCGAAATTGCAAAGAAACGACCGCATATGGCAAAGAAAAAAATTTTGTTTCATCAAGACAACGCACCGTGTCACAAGTCAATCAAAATAATGGCAAAACTACATGAATTGAACTTCGAATTGCTCCCACATCCACCGTATTCGCCAGATTTGGCTCCCAGCGACTACTGGCTGTTCGCAGACCTGAAAAAAATGCTCGCCGGTAAGAAATTTCGCACGAATGAAGAGGTTATCGCTGAAACTGAGGCCTATTTTGAGGCAAAAGATAAATCGTTCTACAAAAGTGGTATTGAAATGTTAGAGCGGCGCTGGAATGATTGCGTTGCTCTTGATGGAGATTACGTTGATGAATAAAGCTAATTTTGAACCAAAAAAAACCGTGTTTTCTTTGTTAGGCCCGGGACTTTTCAGCCCATGTGTTATATAGGTAAAAATAGATCCAATATGATTGCAGGTGCAAGTGAGGGCGGTATACAAAGCAGGTAAAATAAAAATACGTATATCGTAATACCTGGCAACTAAGCACAAAACCTTAATAGGGTCGTTTATTGTCCCGTTGAAAAAGCAAAAAGGCAGGATCTTATATCTTGGGATTTACTTTAAGCCATGTTGGTCTCTTAGGGTTTTGAGGTGGGTGCTCTCTAGTATATGTTTGACCGTTAGTGGGTCCCCACAAGTTGTGCAGAGAGGGGCTTGTTCTCTCTTCAGGAGGTGTGAGTGAGTGCTGTAAGTGTGTCCTATTGCCCGTCTGCACATGATGATGTTCTCTGTTCTGGTCAAGTTTGTTGAATGTAGTGGGGGAATTACCCGTGATTCGAGGTGCTACAATTTGTTATTGGGGTTCTCCAGATTCCGTTTGAGTTGAAATACAGTCCCTGGCCAAATTATTAGACGCACTGTATTTTTTTTAGTAATTTTATGTTTCTTAAGAGTTTTTATGCAATAATGGTATATTTAAACTACAATATTATTGATTTTTATTTAAAAGAATTGTACTACATATTTGTATTTATTTTTAACATATGGTAAACACTGTGTTGACAAAGTGATACATGAACGTAAATAAGTACAAACCTGTATCAGTCGCGATCGGAATCGAGTCAGGTACGGACGTGTTTCTGTGGCTTTATGGACTGTGATTGTTTGTTTAACAGTTTTATACTACTCAGTTATTAGTTTATTTTGTATGCAGTGTTTTAAAAAAGTAATTGGACTATTTTCGTTATGGGTAGAAAAGGCGATCTTTCACCACGTAAAAAAGCTGAAGTGAAGGCCCTTCTGATTGCGAAAACATTTACAAACCGAGAAATATCACGAAGATTGGAGGTTTCTGAAGCTAGTGTACGACGCATAAAAAAGAAAATTGAGTCAGGGAAGGAATTAAGCCCGAAAAGAAAGAAAAGATGCGGTAGAAAACCAATTTTCACTCCACGGTCAGAGAGATGTTTGAAGAAAATTTGTGTAGAAAACAGATTTGCTACCACAAAGGTAATAAAATCACAACTCCAGGATGCTAGCGTAAATGCTAAATTGAAAGAATTAGATTTTAAGGCCTGTCGCCCCGCCAGGAAGCCCAAGTTAACAGCTGCAATGAAAGCAAAGCGCCTGAAGTGGGCCAAACAATGGCAAGACAAAGATGTGGACTTCTGGAGATCGGTAAGATACAGCAATTTAATCAATAATTGATACATTATTATCATTTTCAGTTAAATAAAGCAAATAAACATGGAAGTTTATATATTTTTCCTATTTTTGACAGGTCTGCTTCAGTGACGAAAGCACATTCGAAATTTTGCAGAATAAAGCTCAGTATGTGCGTCGTCGTCATGGAGAAAAGTTTCATCCTGATTGTGTCGTCCCGACGGTTAAACATCCCACCAAAGTGATGATTTGGTCAGTCATCAGCGGCAAGGGCACTGGACGTCTGTACGTCGTCAAAGGAATAATGAGGCAAGATCAGTACAAAGAAGTATTACAAAATCGGTTGATTCCGCAGCTCAGAGAATGGTTTCCAAATGGGGAACCATTCACTTTCATGCAAGATGGAGCTCCCTGTCACACTGCTCGGTCTGTTGAAGCTTTTTTGGCAGAAAAAAATATCCCTCTGTTGGATTGGCCGGGTAATAGCCCTGATATGAACCCCATTGAAAATGTGTGGGAGCTGATGAAAAGAGAAGTGACTAAAGATGTGATTACCAACAAAACCCAGCTCCTAGAAAAGATTATTCATGTGTGGAATCATCATCCTCAAATGCAGGAGACAGTACAATCTTGCATTGATAGCATGCCGCGCAGAATTAAAGCTTTGATAGCGGCTAAAGGTGGCTCAACTAAATATTGACTTTTACTAACATTAATTTCACTTTTCTTTAAAACTTAATAAACTTATGCTTTTCTAAATTAATGCTGTTTTATTTATGTCAAATAAATAGGTAATTGATTGGATAATATAAAAATAAAAAACAAATCAATTTAAAATAATAAAACGGTACAATATCACTCGGTAATTAATATTTTACCTGAAATCTTGCAGTGCGTCTAATAATTTGGCCAGGGACTGTAGATTTGTAAGTAGCGACTGAAGTAGTTTGATATAATCTGATGGATGATTCTCCTCCAGGGTGCAAATTCCATAGTCTATGGCCCATCTAGCTTAATAATCTGCTCTGTCATTGCCATAATTGTTTATGTGACTCGGAATCCAGCAAAGAGTAACTTGTTTTTGCCTTAATTTGACTCATATATAGAAGATCATATATTTGCGAGATGTAGTTGTATGACATATTCTTAGATCTTATGGTATGTAATTTATTAAAACACGTTAAGAAAGAAAAATTTGTTGACAAATAACCTCCTGAAGTAGCTATTTCTTTGTCTCAAAAAAGAGAGAAGCCATTAAATGTTGTACTAAATATAAATCAAATTATTTTGACGTAATTAGCAAAATTATACCTCGATGAGAAAACATGATTTTCACGTATACCCACGTATAAGCATAGACAGTTGAAATAATATGGCATAAATATGGTGTAAATATCTTTTAAATAAATTCAATGAGCATTAGTAATGTCGAAAAGTATGTTTATTTCCCAATTATCCATTTTTAATATTTAAATGCACTTTTTTCAAAACGGTTCGGCAAAAATTTTAAAATTTTTCACACATCTCTGTCTTACTACACGAATCGATTACCGTCGGAAAATTTGGAATGGTCGCCGAAGTCATTAAAATCTGTTTAAGGCATGCCGTGCTAGACGAGGAATGAAGTGTTTGAAAACATATTTTTGATGTTGTTTTCTCGTAATTTCTTTTTTACTTCCATGAAAAATGGAAGTATTTTCTTAATCACCAATACTTTAGAGATCCATTATTTTTCATGTGTATTTCCTTTAGGTTTTTGCCTTCAATAGCTATTATTTATAGTTTTCCTTTTTACATCATTTGCTAAGATCATCAAAAGTGAGAATCAATGTTCAGTTTTAGAAAAATATAATTTTTATTAGGTGATGCAGTTTCTATGGTATGACCGCGGCTGTATGGCGGTGAAATCTTCTTACAGTCCCTGGCCAAATTATTAGACGCACTGCAAGATTTCATGTAAAATATTAATTACAGAGTGATATTGTACCGTTTTATTATTTTAAATTGATTTGTTTTTTATTTTTATATTATCCAATCAATTACCTATTTATTTGACATAAATAAAACAGCATTAATTTAGAAAAGCATAAGTTTATTAAGTTTTAAAGAAAAGTGAAATTAATTTTAGTAAAAGTCAATATTTAGTTGCGCCACCTTTAGCCGCTATCAAAGCTTTAATTCTGCGCGGCATGCTATCAATGCAAGATTGTACTGTCTCCTGCATTTGAGGATGATGATTCCACACATGAATAATCTTTTCTAGGAGCTGGGTTTTGTTGGTAATCACATCTTTAGCCACTTCTCTTTTCATCAGCTCCCACACATTTTCAATGGGGTTCATATCAGGGCTATTACCCGGCCAATCCAACAGAGGGATATTTTTTTCTGCCAAAAAAGCTTTAACAGACCGAGCAGTGTGGCAGGGAGCTCCATCTTGCATGAAAGTGAATGGTTCCCCATTTGGAAACCATTCTCTGAGCTGCGGAATCAACCGATTTTGTAATACTTCTTTGTACTGATCTTACCTCATTATTCCTTTGACGACGTACAGACGTCCAGTGCCCTTGCCGCTGATGACTGACCAAATCATCACTTTGGTGGGATGTTTAACCGTCGGGACGACACAATCAAGATGAAACTTTTCTCCATGACGACGACGCACATACTGAGCTTTATTCTGCAAATTTCGAATGTGCTTTCGTCACTGAAGCAGACCTGTCAAAAATAGGAAAAATATATAAACTTCCATGTTTATTTGCTTTATTTAACTAAAAATGATAATAATGTATGAATTATTGATTAAATTGCTGTATCTTACCGATCTCCAGAAGTCCACATCTTTGTCTTGCCATTGTTTGGCCCACTTCAGGCGCTTTGCTTTCATTGCAGCTGTTAACTTGGGCTTCCTGGCGGGGCGACTGGCCCTAAAATCTAATCCTTTCAATTTTCTTCGAACAGTGCGCTCAGAAGCATTTACGCTAGCATCATGGAGTTGTGATTTTATTACCTTTGTGGTAGCAAATCTGTTTTCTACACAAATTTTCTTTAAACATCTCTCTGACCGTGGAGTGAAAATTGGTTTTCTACCGCATCTTTTCTTTCTTTTCGGGCTTAATTCCTTCCCTAACTCAATTTTCTTTTTTATGCGTCGTACACTAGCTTCAGAAACCTCCAATCTTCGTGATATTTCTCGGTTTGTAAATGTTTTCGCAATCACAAGGGCCTTCACTTCAGCTTTTTTACGTGCTGAAAGATCGCCTTTTCTACCCATAACGAAAATAGTCCAATTACTTTTTTAAAACACTGCATTAAAAATAAACTAATAATTGAGTAGTATAAAACTGTTAAACAAACAATCACAGTCCATAAAGCCACAGAAACACGTCCGTACCTGACTCGATTCCGATCGCGACTGATACAGGTTTGTACTTGTTTACGTTCATGTATCACTTTGTCAACACAGTGTTGCCATATGTTAAAAATAAATACAAATATGTAGTCTACAACAATTCTTTTAAATAAAAATCAATAATATTGTAGTTTAAATATACCATTATTGCATAAAAACTCTTAAGAAACATAAAATTACTAAAAAAAATACAGTGCGTCTAATAATTTGGCCAGGGACTGTATATCCACTGTTTAGTATCAAACTGGCCCAATTTTAGTAGTACATACTACAAAAAGTACTTCTGAAACTTCACTTAACTTAATCACAACAATATTTAGTTGATACAAACTCCGAAAAAATAATTTAGCACTAAGACCGTGCGGAACGCTTTTTATATACGAAGACAAAGTACTGAGAGAGTTCGCGAAACTAGTGAAAAATAGAGAAACGTAATTATTGTAGAGCGCCCTCTAATAACCTATTGTACAAGCTTCTGTAGACAGTTATTATTAAACAAATTATTGGTTTGTGTCAATCCGGCAAGAAAAAGAAAAATTTTTGAAATTAATCTGCCACCGTAAAAACGGACTTGCTTTTCGATCTCGGTGGCAAACCTAAATAAGAACTGAACTCTGTTTCTACCTCTTCTAGTCCTTTTTATTTTTAGTTCTGGTTGGACCAATATTAAAGAATACATGCCAAAATATCTGCTTCTGTTTCCTACGTGTTTTTTTTGGTACTGTTAGGTCTTTTAAAATATTAAGTGAGACCATCGTTCGAGGAATCTGAAACCGATAAATACAGTGCGACCTCGATAATCCGGACTAATTAAAACCGCGGTGATCCGAATTAGTAAATAATTCGAATTACTGAAGCAGAACATTATTTATATTAAAAACCGGTCAAGTGCAAGTTGAACTTGCACAATTAGTGTTCCGTACGTTGATTGTTTTTAAAATAAAAAATTTTGTAGGGTGGCATAAAATGATTAGTTTGTTTCCAATCTTTACTGAAAACTGGTGATCTTGAAATTTTGGTTTTTTTTTTCTATACCAGATAAATTATTAAAGGTAATGATAATTTTCGTTCAATCTATACTCCGTGGAGAATATTCCAGGATTTTTTCAAAATTTTTTGATCAGTACTTTTCGAGATAAGGTAGGGGACAGCGATTTTCACGATTTTTTAAAAGTAATACGAAGAAAAGTGTGCGCAAGTATTACATTATATATATATTTTTTACTCGTGTTTTCACAGGCTTTCATTTGACACCACACTCGATGACCTAGTAAAAAAATTTTTTTTTTCACTTCCGATTTCACCCCTCAAAACGAATCCCTTAAGTCAAAATTTATGTTATGGTGATATAAAATGATCAGTGACTTTACAAAACACACCCCAAATAAGTTTTCAAAAAAGTTTATTTCCAATCTTTACTGAAAATTGATGACCTTGAAATTTTTGTTTTTTTATATACCAGATAAATTATTACAGGTAATGCACTCGTGATAATTTTCGTTCAATCTACACTCCGTGGAGAATATTCCAGAATTTTTATCAAAATTGTTTGATAAGTACTTTCCGAGATAAGGCGGGTGGACAGCGATTTTTCGCGATTTTTTGAAAATAATACAAAGAAAAGTGCGCGCAAGTATTACATTATATATATATATTTTTTTACTCGTGTTTTCACAAGCTTTCATTTGACACCACACTCGATTAGCTAGTAAAAAAATTTTTTTTTTCACTTCCGATTTCACCCCCCAAAACTAAACCCTTAAGTCAAAATTTAACTTTCAAAACTACATGGCTCTGATGAGGCCATCAATTCCTATATTACTACCAAATTTCAACTTTCTATGACAAATAGTTTCGGAGAAAATCGGGTGTGACAGACGGACAGACAGACGGACAGACACCGAAGTTATCTTATAAGTGTTCCGTACGGAACACTAAAAAACGAATCATTTAATACGAAACAACTAAAAAATAGTACATACAAAGAATAATATTTAAAATAGAAGCATATCTTATCAAGTTTTTTCTTATTTTGTCAAAAAAATTGTAATTTTTGTTTGCTTGACCCTTCTGGTTCATCATAAAAGCAATTTCTTTTAATCTTTGAAGTACAAGAACATCACTTAGAGGGATATCATTTTCTTCTGCCCATCTCATGCACACATTGAAACTTTTAACTGGCTCATCATTCTTCACAGTGTTCTTAACAGTCTGGTTTGTATTAGTTTTTAACTCTGAACCTTCATTATCACTCTCGTGTTGTTCATCTGTATCATCTATGTCTTCCAGTGGTAACAAATCTCCATCATTTTTAAGCCAATTACATATTTCCACGTTCCTGAGATTCTGCTCAGTGAGAACATTCAGCATATCTGAAACATCTGTTAAATATTTACGAATTAACCAAAAAAATACTAAAAGAAAAATTTCAGGCTTTACCTTTCGTTTCTTCATACGTGGAAAGCAAATTGTGCCGCAATTCACTCAGAGGAATCAGATCTTCAGCATCATATTCAGTGTCTGGGTTGGTATCTGCCACATAAGCCATAATTTTGTGCCAGCACTTTTTCGAGACTTCAGGGGAGACTTTTTCCCACGAATTGCATAGTAGACATACAGCATCTTTTAGGTTAATGCTTTTTAATCACCTAACAAGGTTATCTTCATTATTTTATAAAATATGGGCTAAAAGACTTTTCCGATAAAATAATTTTGTCAGTCTGATTGCATTCTGGTCCATAGGCTGCAAAAGTGCAGTATAATTTGGTGGAAGAAATAATGTTGTGAACAGTCCATCCTCACTAGTCAGCTCTTCTATAGTTCCATGGCTCAAAGCGTTACCAACGATTAGCAGGGCTCTTTCAGGCAAGTTGAGACTTCTTAAATGATTTTTGACTTGACGACTAAAAGAATGATGAAACCAGTCTAAGAAAATTGCTGTAGTCATCCATGCATTGGCAGATAATTTGTACTCAACTTTAATTTTTGTGATCCATCAGCATTGCAACATGCTAGAAAGGTAACGCGTTCTTTGTTTATTTTTCGACCTGGTGCCGTCTTTTCCTGAGAACGAACCAGCGTTTTTTTCAGGCAACATTTTCCAATTCAGAGCTGATTCATCTGCATTGTATATTTGAGTAGGTCCAAGGTTTAATTCTTTTATCTTATCTGCGAATAAAGTTAGGAAAGTATGGACGGCACTTTCATCATTGGATAGTTTTTTGCCACAAACTTTTAAAGCACGCAGACCATGTTTTTTTCTGAAGTTAGAAATCCAGCCTCTGCTAGCTCTAAAATTATCATTCTCGTAGGTTTTAGTGTAAAACTATTTTGCTTTGCCTGATAAAATTTCGTAGGAAATTTGGACGTGCCTTGATCGTTGCGTACAAAACCGTGTATACAAACGAGTTTCCATTTCTGAATATTCGGCTTTTCGTAAGGTTTTTCTGACGCCAGGACCGGAATCACATTTGGAAATAAATCTAAAAGAAGTTACACGTCCATAGTGAGTGTCCAAAATAATCTTTAAAATAAATCATATATACATACCTTTTGATTTTCCCTTGCTTCTCTTTTATATCCGAAATTGTGGATGTTCGTACTCCGTATTCATTTGCCAATGCTTTTCCGCTTTCACCAAGAACTAGTCGTTCTAATATATCGGACTTTTTTTTTATCGTTAGTGTAATATGTTTTCTTTTAGAAGGCATTTTAATATGTAGGTACATATACGTAAAAAAAAACGTTTACATACTTATATGAACCACATAAAGTAAAATAGAACGTAGGTATGTTGTACTTGTGACAATAAACAAACAACTACAAAGTCTTTAACCTTTAGACGCGATACGCGATGCGTTGTAGGCAAATCAAAGGCACCTACAGTTTGTGTGAATCCCCGATGTATTAGACTGGAAGTTAGGGGAATCCCCTCACTATCGATTTCAGTTTTCCCATGTAGTTTAAATTAAGTAGATGTCTAAAAACGCAGGTCCGGATTACCTAGTACTATCAAATTTGGATTATAAAGTACACAATGCAATAGAAATATTTGTTCGGATTATTAAAAAATCCGGTTTAATGGAGATCCGGATTATCGAGGTGGCACTGTATACCATATCTTCATTGGGTTCCATATTTACCTTTAATGGTGTTGCTTGTTTGATGTATTTTAAAATGTTCTTTTTAACGTACTATTTATTACTAAAATATACATTTTTTTTAAGAACACAAAGTACTGAGAAAGTTCGAGAAACTCCTGAACAATAGAGAAACGTAATTATTGTAGATCACCATCTAGTAACTTATTGTAGAGGCTTCTGTAGACAGTTATTATTAAAGCAATTACTGATTTGCCCCAAGCTGGCTGGATATCGCGGTCCTACGAGTATTACATTTTATTGAAAATTGAAAAAATCATCACAATTTTGTAATAATTTGCGGCTCATGTTTAGTTGTAAACCAATAAAACCTAATATAAAGTAAAAACTAAATTTTTGTGTATACGGTCGACAAACTATTTCTAGCCATATGCTTAACTAATTCTCACTAATTTTGCGAAATAGCTGACAGAAAAAGGCAGGCGTACACACACACGCGAGAATAAACAAATTCGCCCCCGGGCATTAACACTTAACGCGACTTTTCCCCCTCATCCGAGCTAACTGTTCGTCCCCCGTGTGTTACCCGAACTGCCCCCGGCAACTTTAGGGGAGATGCGGACTTTGTAAATGGATTTGTTTAGTACAGAAACGATCAGAGGGATATCGGATATTTAGTTTCCCTTGTAGAGGGGTTTTAGGAAAGGTTTTAATTTTAAAAATCCTCTCTGTAAAATATTGTAAATACATCCTTAAAGTTACATCGTACAGTTATCATCATCACCATCATCATCGTGCACGTTGGTACGGCCAGCTTTAAATGCTCTAACTCTTTTTACCATTTCACCGCTCATAGCGTTTTCGTTATACACTTTACTAATGTACTGATGAATTTTGGGCGCTTTCACGCCTTTTGCATTTAAAAAACGAAAAACAGCGCGTATTTCACCATCCGCGGAATTTTCAATGAACTGAGATATTTTAAACACGCACAAACAAACGTAAACTCTGACAAATCCGTAATGGCGTCTGTGATTAGCTAATAAATGCAAGTACTCAGGGCGCAGCGGTCATATTTCAAGACATACGTGCTTAAAAAACGCGCCTCATAATATATTAGTTGATATGTTTTTTAATATGTCATGGACAAAAAATTATTTACGTCGTATCTCTAAAAGTACTGATCAAAAAATTTTGAAAAAATTCTGAAATTAAATTCCAACAAGCCACTGTCAAGAAATCCGTTTTCACTACCAATATGTGCTATAATTAGCCTGCGACCTGTTCCTGAAGGGGGTTGTAATCGAGTTGACCCACCTTCTATAAAAGCTTGTTTGGCACTCTTAATGTTTTTGTCAATCCAGAATTTTTTTACTGTATGTCCCTCATTAACCCAAGTCTCATCTAAATAAAAAATATTTCTTTCTTCAGCTCGAAATTTTCTGATTGCTCGTAGATATTCTCTTCTCCAACAAATTACTTCTGTTTTATCGATAAGAACAGATTTTCTATTGTGTTTTTCCCAACGAAAATTTGGGTTATGAAGGATTTTCCATAATTTTCATTTTTTAAAATCTATATGTCTTGGTTTTTGCAAAACTTTATATAGTGTAGGTATTTCTTTCTTAATAAAAAAATTGTGTACATTTTAGTGTTCCGGAACACAGACACAGATGACTTCGGTGTCTGTCTGTCCGTCTGTCTGTCACACCCGATTTTCTCCGAAACTATTTGTCATAGAAAGTTGAAATTTGGTAATAATATAGGAATTGATGGCCTCATCAGAGCCATGCAGTTTTGAAAGCTAAATTTTGACTTAAGGGGTTAGTTTTGGGGGGTAAAATCGGAAGTGAAAAAAAAAATTTTTTACTAGGTAATCGAGTGTGGTGTCAAATGAAAGCTTGTGAAAACACGAGTAAAAAATATATATTTAATGTAATACTTGCGCGCACTTTTCTTTGTATTATTTTTAAAAAATCGCTGTCTACCCGCCTTATCTCGAAAGGTACTTTTCAAAAAATTTTGAAAAAATTCTGGAATATTCTCCGCGGGGTGTAGATTGAACGAAAATTGTCACGAGTGCATCACCTTTAATAATTTATTATTATTATATCGGTTTCACAACGTTCTCCGACGTCTTCCGATACCCAGTCTCCATTCGGCGCGGTGATTCCACTGGCCTTCCTCCAGTCCTCTTTCTTGCATTTCTTTGTCAATGCCCTCTCTCCAGCTCATTCTTGGTCTACCTCTTTTTCTTCTTCCTGTAGGTGTCCAATCTAATATTTGTTTTGAGAGCCTCTCTGGTGTCATTCTTTGGACGTGTCCATACCATTTAAGTTGTTTCACCCTTATTTCTTCGACTATGGTCTTTTTTACACCCATAATTTCACGAATTCTCTCGTTCCTTATTCTTTCCAGCTTAAATCTTCCGGCTGCCCGTCTCCAGTAGTCCATTTCTGTGGCCTCTAGGGATTTAACGGATTTTTTCTTTTTAACTGCCATACCTCACTACCATATGTTACAATGCTTTTAACTATTGTGTTGTATATTCAGTGTTTGTTCTCTTTGTTTATTTTCTGGTCCCATAAAATACTGTTCAGAGACCTGATAGCTTTCCTGCCCTGAATATTCCTTTCTTTGATAGCGTCATCGAGAGTTCCGTTGTTGGTTATATTTAGACCCAAGTATTTATAGCTACTGCATGATTTAGAATTGTGTCCGTCTTCTGTCACCAAATCCTGTTGCGTACCCCCTATGCACATATATTCTGTCTTTGATAGATTTACTTGTAGACCCCATTTTTTGTATTCTTCAATAAGTTTCCTGGTCATATATTCCAAGTCTTCTTGTTCCTGGGCCACTACTATTTGGTCATCTGCAAAACTAAGAGTGTAGAGAACAGTATCGTTGAGCGGGATTTCCATATTTTTACATTTGAGTTTCCATCTAAGAAGCACCTTCTCAAGAAAAATCTTGAAAAGCGTTGGTGATAGGCAGCAGCCCTGTTTTAGACCTTTATTTGGGGAAAACCCATTTGATATTTTATTGCCGATTTTTATTCGGATATGGCAATTTTGGTATAGATCTTGCACTGCTCTGATCAAATTAGTGTTTATGTTTGTTGTTTTTAATGATTCCCATAGCTTCGTAAGTGGGACGCTATCGTAAGCTTGTTTCAAGTCCACATAGAGAATATGTAACTCCTTGTTCATCGCTGTCATCTTTTCTATGAGCTGAGTTAGACAAAAAAGGTGGTCTACGGTTTATCTTCCTGCTTTGAACCCGGCTTGTTCTTCTGCCTCGCTGTCCACATATTCTCGCTCTATTCTTGCTTTTATCACTTTTCCGTAGATTCTACTTATTGTCCCCATGACTGCAATATCTCGATAGTTATCGCAGCTCTCTTTGTTGCCCTTTTTATGTAGGGGTGTCAGAAAAGATAGTTTCCATTCCTGTGGTATTTGCTCAGTGCTGAGGCATTTTTGGAACAAATTGGTTAGATGTTCAAACAACTTTGGTGTGCCATATTTTATCAATTCTGCTGTTATATTTCCAGGTCCAGGAGCTTTTCTGTTTTTGAGTTTTGTGCACACCTCTTTTACTTCTCTGACTGTAATATGGATCGGTGATGCGGTCACTTTTATGGCGTCAATTTGCTCAGGTGGATCTCTGTATAGTTCTCGGTTTTCCGTAAGTAAGGAGCTGAAGTATTTATCCCAATTTGTTAAAGTGATGGGCGATATAATTTCCTTTTTGGTATTTTGGCGCAGTGATTTTATAAGTCTCCAACTTTCTGTACTTTTGGCTCCTCCTATGTACGTGTTTACTCTGTTACAGCAGCCTCTCTCCCAAGTTTCATTTTTCTTTTGTGTAATCATCCTACGTACATTAGCTTGAAGTTGTTTATACATTTCTTTGTTGTTTTCTGTTCGCATGCTGAGGTATCTTTTATGTGCTTTGTTCTTTTCTTTTATTTTTTCTTCTATATCCGAGTCCCACCAGTAAGGTTTTAGACGGCTTTCTCCTTCTTTGAATCCTAGTGACTCTTTTGCTGCTTCGTGTAGACAGTTTTTAATGTGGTTGTAGTGCTCTGATGTGGTCGAAAAGTCTCTGGGTTGTAGTTTCTCATCTAGTCTCCTTCTGTACAGATTTTTGGTACTTTCTAGGTTGTATTTACTAAATTCTATCTCTTCATAGTCGTCACGTTTTTGAGTATGCGTGTGTGGCTTTTTACCAGTAAAGCTTATTTTTGCATTTAGGAGATGGTGGTTACTACCGCAAGTAGCTCCTCTATAAGCTCTGACGTCGTGGATTCTAAGGGTTGTTTTCTGACGGACAATCAGGTAATCAATTATGGATCGCTGGTTTCTAGATGGCTTAGTCCAGGTATATTTATGGATCCATTTATGTGAGTAGAATCCATTTATTCTTAACCCATTTTGTTCGCACACTGTTATTAGTCTTTGGCCGTTATCATTTAGAATTTCCTCTCCATGTCTACCTACTACTTCGTCTTGAACTTTTTTCCCTATTCTCGCGTTCAGGTCTCCTAAGATTATTACTTCTCTGGTATCTCCAACGTTTACTATTTCTCTATTTAGTAGTTCAAAGAATTCGTTTTTCTGATTTACTAGGGCGTCATCATTTATTGCATATACTCCAAAGATTGTAACTTTATGTCCTTGCGCTGTTAAGTTCATTTTTATAATTCTTTTCGCTGATTGGTTCCCATGATGTTATGCATAATAATAATTTATCTGGTATATAAAAAAACAGAAATTTCAAGGTCATCAATTTTCAGTAAAGATTGGAAACAAACTTTGTTTGAAAACTCATTTGGGGTGTGTTTTGTGAAGTCACTGATCATTTATACTTCCGTTACGACATTTTTTATTTTAAAGGCAATCAACGTACGGAACACTAATTACGCAAGTTCAACTTGCACTTGACCGGTTATTTTCTTATTACGTTTTTAAAGTCTTCATCGACTTCTATGGGCTCCTCTCCTTTGTGATTCTGAGATTCGTCGCAAGAACCGCGTTTTCTTTCTTTTATAAATCTATAAATAGTTGCTAATCCAACTCCCGTCATGTTGCAACAGGTTTCCACAATTTCACGGACTTGTTGGCTGTTGATGCACTAGAGCATTGTGGACGATTGTTTTTTCTCGCAGGGAAAATGCAGATTTACAGACTCCGCGAAGTTTGACCGGGGCAAAACTGAAAATTGAAGCCATCGCTGTTCTGATTTGAACTAAGCATATTATAGGTTTTTACTTTATTTTTTAGACTTACACAGAATATTTTTATTGCATACTTAGGTACTTAGGCACCTACCATTTTGATTTTTTCCAGTGTTTTAAAAATAATGAAAGTAGCGTCACTAAAATCACGGTAACTTGTAAACTAATCGTTGAAATGTCATGAAATTTTGATGGGTACTTCCTAAAAATCGTATAGATTTTTTGAAAAGGGCGACATCTATGTGTCGAACCAAAAACTTTTCAGCCTACGTGTTACGTTACAGCTTTGTTGAGCCGCATTTAGAAATTATAACTTTTTTTTTATGGGTCTGGCACACGTGCTGCAGGGAAATCCCTAAAGTGCTCCAGGAGCGGCATGTGTGCGGAAAAAGCGATTCACGTTGTTCTTGAATTGCTGTAAATTGTACTCGCTGGGAAACACAGCGCTGGGCAAATTATTCCAAAGGCATGATGTTCTCCATATAAAAGACTGCTTGAAAAGCGTTGTACGCGGAGTAACAAGCTGAACCTCATACGGATGTGAAGCACCAGCGCGACGTGTATTTCTACCATGCACCGCTTTGGGAGGAATTAAGCGGGCTACATCCTTCGAACACTTTCCATGAAAATTCTTGTAGAACAGACTCAAGTCGCCAACCGTTCTTCGATGTTCCAGCGAATCAAGGCCGCCGGTCAGTCCGGGTCTCCAATCAAACGAACAGCTCTTCTCTGAACAGAATCCAACAAATGCAGTGTATGTTTGGGAGCAGCGCCCCAAACATGGGAGCAGTATTCCATAGTTGCTCGAATTTGAGCTTCGTAAAGAATTAACAGTTGTTGTGGAGTGTAAAGCTTTCTGGTTCGAAATAATATTCCTAACTTTTGAGAAGCTCTCTTTGCATGCCTGCAACATGTTCATGCCAGGACATATTTGCTCTTAAACTAACTCCCAACAAATTGAGCAACGATGCTAGGGGAATGGAGTGCCCCGACATAACTATGTCGGATTCAGCAATGTTAACTTTTTTAGAAAAAACTGCCGCCTGGGTTTTTGTAGCGTTAAATTTCACTTGGTTACTGTCACCCCAAGATAGAATTTCTTCGAGGTCTTTGTTAAGTTGAACGACCTCCTGCTGTTTGCGGATATTCACCTGAGTAACTGATGTCCGAGCATTTAAAGTGAATGAAGAGATAGGCGTACTGTCGTCTGCAAAGCTGTAAATTGGATTCCCGGTCCTTTCCAGCAGATCGTTAATGTAAATGAGAAAAAGAGTAGGAGACAGTATGGAGCCTTGGGGCACACCGGCGTTGATTGTGAAGGTGTTAGAAAGAAATCCGTCGACCGCCACTCGTAAAGAACGCTCTCTGAGGAAACATGAGAGCCACAAACAGAACTTTTCAGACATAGCACAAGAGCGTAGCTTAGCTAACAGTCCATCGTGCCAAACACGGTCGAATGCCTTGGATATGTCAAGAGCAACCGCTTGAGATTCTCCAAAGTGTTCAATTGCGTTGTTCCAAACATGTGTTACATAAGTCAGAAGATCTCCTGTTGATCTATGTTTATGAAAGCCATATTGGTGATCGCTAGTGATATTGAATCGTTCAAGATATTTTAGAAGATGCTGATTGATAACCTTTTCCATGACTTTCGATATTATTGAAAGCAGTGCGACTGGTCGGTAGTTATTTGGCAAGGTCTTCTTGCCTTTTTTAGGTATCGGCTGAACCGTGGCACATTTCCAGCAGGACGGTAGGATAGGTTGAAAAGTCTACAGAAAATTGGTGTTAGTTCTCATCTCCCCATTTCAAGAACTTAAACTATCTTCATAACACCTTGTATAATGATATAGACAAAATATGCAGATTTTTCCATAGTTTTCCGGCGAGTTTTTCTCATACCGGCGCTTCCTTTCCCGATCCCCGCTTTTCCCAACGGACATGCAGACATCCAAGCATTTTCCTAAATGTCGTCTTTCCTTTAAACGGAATCTAATAAAACCACCTCCGGCCTTAGAAAAGGTACACAATGCCGAAAAGTATAGCATTGCCGAACAAGCCCTTGAAGCTGATCATACTCTAACATTAGATAACACTGTCCTACACACATTTTGGTGCCTAGGATTTTAGACCTGATTTTAAGTAAGTCTGATAAGGGGAGGTCAAAAATGTTACTGTTTTTTTTCTATCAGCTCTAGTTAATGAGATTTTTACAAAAATATGGCTTTATTTTAACATTCTACATGAAGAAATTGTTTTTTAGGTGATGTTTTAGACTAAAATAGTCTTGGGCAATCTCGCATAAGTCCCCAGCAATAGTCTGTCAGCATATGAACGTCTAATCTGCTTTGACACCTGTTCTCCGTTGTTTTTATATCTTGGTGGAAACGTTTTCCTTGTTCTTCGTTCGAATCTCCTAGGTTATGTTGAAAATAATCTATATGACTACTAAGGTAGTGTATTTTTATGCTCATGATTGCCTAAATTTTTAAAGTGATGAAGCATTTCATCAACTAACTGTACATAGTTTTTAGCCTTGTACTTTCCGAGGAAATTTTGTACAACCGCACAGTGTGTAGCGTAGAACATGCTAGGTGGACAAAATTCATGTTATGATTTCCAGGAAAATCTTATTTGCAAAACGTAAACAACACCACCAAACCCCGAATTCCGAGAAAAGGTTGTTTATCAAATTTGCAAGTGGCGAGTCATAAGCGTCAGAAGTCAGGTAATAAGTTTAATGCAGCTCTTTCAATCAATCAGTTGCAATTTAGCGACACTTTCGTGCACATCTTATAGTGACATATTGTAATATTGTGAAAGTTTTTGTGATGAATATTAATACTGAGGGTAAGTACTATTTTTTAATGTATTTTTTTAATCAGAATCTATTAATTTGAATTTTTAGTATTTTTTTTAAATAGCCTATATATTTTAGCGTGTTTTTTTTTTAAAAAAAAACTTTGAAAGTTCAGAATATACAGACATTCACCTCTATCCGGGCTAGTTTTTAGATATTACACAGAAATAACTTTAATCTTCGTAAAAATACACATATTGTTTAGCACACTTCAGTACAACATGTTTTTTTTTTTCTTTTTTCCAGAACACGTTTACTCTATTTCAAGGGTAGCCTATTTTGAGGAGTGGTTGAAACACACGAAGAATGAAAAAAACTCGCGTGTATATGACTTTCTTTCTTCAAAATTTCACTTTGGTGACACTACTGAAAGCAGCCAAAAAGAAATAAAGTTGAAGATATCCAACTTGTCTAATAAATTTGGTGCCAAATGGTTGGCTTCAGGAAAGTCGAAGGAGCGTTTTTTAATTAAAATTAAGAATTGGCTGGATAAAGCAGACATACAGTTTACTGCGAGTTCTTTTGCGCCACAACCTTCAACATCAAGTGAGAATGTGACTCCTGCAGGAAGACCTCGCAAAGATTTCGAGGAATCGTCGTTTAAGACGAAGAAACGTCGCGTCGTGGATCTCGTAGAATCCCGAAGTGTCAGTGAATTGGTGACTGCTGCCGAAATTGCTGAGTGCGTTCAGCAGGGCAAAGGAAAATTTCCAATGTGATTAGAGACATTAGTGAGAGCCCAGATAATATTATTAAGTCTAAAATACCAGTTTCATTAATCCTAGGCAATTAAGTAGTGACGAAGCCTTAGCTTACTATATAGATTCTAATGATATAGACAAAATATGCAGATTTTTTCATAGTTTTTCCGGCGAGTTTTTCTCATACCGGCGCTTCCTTTCCCGATCTCCGCTTTTCCCAACGGACATGCAGACATCCAAGCATTTTCCTAAATGTCGTCTTTCCTTTAAACGGAATCTAATAAAACCACCTCCGGCCTTAGAAAAGGTACACAATGCCGGAAAGTTTTCCCCGATTCCGCGCAATTTTTCAGTAGTTTTTGCGCTTTTTCCGTTTTATGTATGCTTACCTGCGTCGCTTTCCAATAAAAATTTTCCAGACGGCATTATTTGCAGCTTGTGTGTATAAAAGGTGAAGCTGGACGGGATTTTTTTATTAAGTTTTTTTTTCGTTTAATAATGTTTGACCATTCTTTCGCGTTAGATCTGGATTTTTTATTCCTATAATAATACCATTAGGTTTAATGTAAATTCAAGAAATATAATTAAAAAATTAGGAATGTTACAATTTGTCAAGTAAGAACGTGTCCGCGATAAGTCATTTTTGGCAGATGCGATTCTAGCGACTCAACAAAAAGTCGATAGAGGTAACCTTTGTCTATGACGCATTTTAGTAAAAGTATCTCCCGAACTTTCGTCGAAATCACGTAAAATCCGAATTTTTTTTTTTTTTTTTTTTTTATGGGTCTAGCTCACGTGCTGCAGGGAAGTCCCTAAAGCGCTTCAGGAGCGGCACGAGTGCGGAAAAAAGCGATTTACGTTGTTCTTGAATCGCTGTAAATTGTACTCGGTGGGAAACACAGCACTGGGCAAATTATTCCAAAGGGATGACGTTCTCCATATAAAAGATTGCTTGAAAAGCGTTGTACGCGGAGTAACAAGCTGAACCTCATACGGATGCGAAGCACCAGCGCGACGTGTATTTTTAACATGCACCGCTTTGGGAGGAATTAAGCGGGCTACATCCTTCGAACACTTTCCATGAAAATACTTGTAGAACAGACTCAAGTCGCCAACCGTTCTTCGATGTTCCAGCGAATCAAGGCCGCCGGTCAATTCCGGGTCCCCAATCAGACGGACCGCTCTTCTCTGAACAGAATCCAACAAATGCAGTGTATGTTTGGGAGCGGAGCCCCAAACGTGGGAGCAGTATTCCATAGTTGGTCGAATTTGGGCTTTGTAAAGAATTAACAGTTGCTGTGGGGTGTAAAGCTTTCTGGTTCTAAATAATATTCCCAACTTTTGAGAAGCTCTCCTTGCTATGCCTGCAACATGTTCATGCCAAGACATATTTGCTCCCAAACTAACGCCCAACAAATTGAGCGACAATGCTAGGGGAATGGAGTGCCCCGACATAACTATGTCGGGTTCAGCAACGTTAACTTTTTTAGAAAAAACTGCCGCTTGGGTTTTTGTAGCGTTAAATTCCACTTGGTTACCGTCACCCCAAGATAGAATTTCTTCCAGGTCTTTGTTAAGTTGAACGACCTCCTGCTGTCTGCGGATATTCGCCTGAGCAGCCGATGTCCGAGCGTTCAAGGTGAATGAAGAGACAAGCGTACTGTCATCTGCAAAGCTATAGATTGGATTCCCGGTTTTTTTTCAGCAGATCGTTAATGTAAATGAGAAAGAGAGTAGGAGACAGTATGGAGCCCTGGGGCACACCGGCGTTGATAGTGAGGGTGTTAGAAAGAAATCCGTCGACCGCCACTCGTAAAGAACGCTCTCTGAGGAAACATGAGAGCCACAAACAGAACCTTTCAGACATACCATAAGAGCGTAACTTAGCCAACAGTCCATCGTGCCAAACACGGTCGAATGCCTTGGATATGTCAAGAGCAACCGCTCGAGATTCTCCAAAGTGTTCAATTGCGTTGTTCCAAACATGTGTTACATAAGTCAGAAGATCTCCTGTTGATCTATGTTTACGAAAACCATATTGGTGATCGCTAATAATATTGAATCGTTCAAGATATTTTAGAAGATGCTCATTGATAACCTTTTCCATGACTTTCGATATTATTGAAAGCAGTGCAACTGGTCGGTAGTTATTTGGCAAGGTCTTCTTACCTTTTTTAGGTATCGGCTGAACCGTGGCACATTTCCAGCAGGACGGAAATATTCCCTTTCTGTAGGATAGGTTAAAAAGTCTACAGAAAACTGGTGTTAGTTCCCTTGCACAGTTTTTGAGAACTATGGCAGGTATTCCGTCAGCGCCAGAAGCCTTCTTGGTGTCTAGCTTCATTAAAATACGCTTTATGATGCGCTGTCTGAAAAAAACAACATCGGGCATCCTCGACTGCAATATGGGAATAGTAGGTGGTGTTTTTCCTTGGAAATCGACAGTAGAATGTGAAGCAAAGAGTTCAGCCAACAAGTTCGCTCTCTCAACAGGTGTGGTTGCAATGGAATTATCTGGCCGTGTGAGTGGTGGTATGGTGGATTTGGTAAAATTTTGACTAACTGCCTTAGCGACTGCCCAAAAGGACCTGGAATTGTTGGGACAAGCGAGAAGTTTGTTTCTAATTCGTTGATTGTGTGCCTCCTTGGTTTCGTCGATAATTCCTTTGCATCTGTTCCTGGCACGAACAAAGATGTTACGATTTACGGTGTTAGGATTTTCACGCCATTGTCGGTAGGCAATATGTTTAGAAGCAACAGCTTCTTTGCATTTTCGGTCGAACCAAGGCTTGCCGTTGGAGGAGCATTTCTTCGAAAAAGGGATGTAAGCTTCCATACCAGCCAAAATAACATCGGAGACCTCCCTGGCGCAGTCAGATGGGTTATCGGATCGAAAACAAATGTCCATCCAAGGGAAAGTTCGAAAGTATTCCATGAGATCTTCCCATTTAGCAGATTTGTAGTGCCAAATCTTGCGCGGCCCGGGCGCCTCTCCGTCACTGATTTGCAAGATACTCGATGTCGAAAGCAGTTTACGGTCGGAAGAACCTAACGGCGGATTTACGGTGACCGTGTAAATCTCCGGATTGGTGGTTAAAAACAGATCAAGAAGACTGGCGAACTCCCCGTCTCGATCAGGGATCCGTGTTGGTTCGTCAATAAGCTGAGTTAAGCCATAACTGATTGAGAATGATTCAGCTTCACGACCTTGTTCGTCGGTAGTATTTGAATATTTAAGCCAGTTGATATTGTGGACATTAAAGTCGCCCAGGATGGCAATTTTTCGGCACTTGGATAGTTACTTTGTAAATGATCGATGGTGTCTGCAAGAGAAGCGAAAAGTGTTCGAAATTTGGTATCACTTGGTGGTCGATACAGGGTACAGATGAACCTTGTGGTTTGTTGAGTCGTTATTTTTAACCACATAACATCAAGTTTGGGGCTCCAGAGCTTCTTCTCGTTGACAAGAGAGGTCGCTTCTGACAAAAAGACAGATTCCAAAGTTACGCCTAAATCGGGAATAGAAGTCGTACCCAGGATAAAGATAGTTGACCGTGCTGGTCGATGGACTGACCTTGGTTTCACATAGAGCGAGTACATGAGGTTTATTTGATTGCAGGTGTTGATGCACTGAATTTATGTTCGAGTTTATACCTTGTATGTTGCAAAAATCTATCTTAAAATTATGATGTCTGCAAGTCGACGCCTCCGAACCAGCCCCCACCCGGAGATCCGAACGGGGGACCATTCTACCTCCGGAACTTCTTGCATCCAGGCGCCTCATCATGCTCTTTGGTCCCACAGTAGTTAATGTGGAATTTTTCCGTTCTGTCACATGTTTATCTTTGCCTTCTTTGGCTTTGATCCAGGGGGTGTTATTATTGGGTAGGTTGGGTTCTGACCAGATACTTTTCCAATGATCTGTGAGTTCTTGTTTGTTTGGTGGTTCGGTCACTGCTGTCCGTTTGCTGGGCATAGTTTTCCGGTAGAACTGTGTTTGGCTTCTTCGGAAGAGGTTGTTGGTATCTTTCCTCTCGTTTGGTTCTTTGTATCTACGGAGTCTTGCGGCATATACGGATAATTTTTGTTTCAGAGTATCCAGGATTTCTGGCAGTGTTCTGTTGGGAGACCCGGACTTGATCTTGTTTATACTCTGTGTGACTCGTTTGGACACGTTCCCGTTGATAAACTGGGTAAGGTGTCCTAGATATCTCCTGATGTTGTTGATTTTGTTTTCTATTCTTATTTGCTGTTTGAATTTTGGTTTTGTGCTGTTGGGATTTCTTTGTCGTTGCGGGAGTTTTTGATTAAATACTTCGTCGGTTGCGTTTGGGATTGATGGTGGTGGATCTAGGCGGCGAGTGATTCCCTTCTCAGTGGTTTCTTTGTCAGGACTTGTGCTTTTATCAAAGCAACGCACGGTGTGTTCGTTTGTTCCTGTAGTATAACTCATGCGTTGCCCTGATTTTCCCGCCTTGGTGGGTGTCGGCTTACTCGCCGTCACAACATTTTTGGCAGGTCCATTGTCAGTTGCCCGGTCTTCATCGTTTTGGTCGAGCTGCCATTTCCCGCGACGTCCTCGACCGTTACGTCGCTCGCCCGATGCTTCTTTTATTGGTCTACTGTTGTTTGGGATGTTTTTAGTGTTTTGTGGTGTAAGAAGCTCAAAGTGTCCCGACATTGGGTTGCCTGTTAGTAGAAGGTAAATAGTTTCGGTGTGTTTTCTTGTGCTTATTATTGTTGGCTTGTCCCTAAAAGTTATTTTTGTATCTCTTGTTCTTCGTTGTTTTGAGAAGATATGAAAGTTGCTATTCTGGGTTTCCGAGAGGGCAAGTATCTCTAGGCTCGTTCCATAGGTGCCATTTTTCCTCATATAGTTATAGTAGTTATTGAAGTCTTTCATATCGTCGTCCCCAATTAATGAAAATGTGTTAAGTTCCGACCAGTTTTGTTGTATATATCTTAGAGCAGCCTCTCGGAGTCTTTCATGATGGTTTTGGTGGCCATATAAGTGCAAGCTAACTGCACGGAAAAGGCAATTTCCATCACCTACAATGTCGGATCTGGTAAAACTATCGGGAGTAGTTTCAGCTGAGGCGGTTGGTTGGATTGTTTGTCGTTGTTGTTGTTGTGGTGGTGCTGTAGCTGTTTGTACGACAGGGGTCCGCCTCCTCAACACCCTGCCATTATCACTAGTATAGTTATTATTATTTGACATAATGTTCCCACGAGTATCCTAGGAAAGAATGGTCGACTGCGGCAGAGCCTGGATGCCACAGCAAGGCTACTTACTCCCGGAGGACGCCCGGTATCCGGGGGAACCGTTTGCGACTCATAAACACTGAGCCATTCATCTTCTCGGCACGGTAAACACCTTAAGATTGCGTTTTTGTTACATATAATCTGGACAACACAAGACAGCACAACATGACTCAGGTACCTCGGGATCGTCAATGCCCGTACTAGGAGAATCCTGGGATTCCCCTAGCCCCTGAGGGTTATATAGTATAGAAATATAGTATAGAAATGAGTCACTTGGTTGCGCGCCTATTCGAGGCAGTCTTTCTTTGTTCCCATCCAAGGGGGCCTAAAATGACACATTCTGCGGCCGCTAAATATATGAAAAAGTCGACAACATCTTCGTGCTCATGATGTCAAATTCCGAAGCACGTTGAAGAAACCTTTGCTGGACGAACATTACGTCGCGAAGCGGCTCACTTGGGCCCACGATAAGATTCTAGAGTGGCCTTCATAATCGCCGGACAAACCCTATTGAAGACGTTTGATCCCTGTAAAAAGAAAGCTCAGAGGAAGGATTCTGAGGACTGCAGAAAATCTCGTCGCCTCGAAGATGCCAGGCTATTATGGATGCAGGAGGCGCTTGGACAACATACTAAGGTAATTGTGCCGTTTGTTAGCACACCAAAGAATACATTGATGACAAAAAATGGGCTCGAAACACATTTTTTCAAGAATACGTTCTTACTTGACAGACTTAACCCAGTTCATCCTAGCAAATACAATTTGTAAAATCAATATATCATATTTTGTTCGATGCCCTTCTATAATCGCGTCTTTTTTACTTACTATTTGTTTTAAGAAAAAAGGAAATATTGAAAAATTTAGAGAGATATAGTGGATAACCGGTTTGCCCGGCCAAAACCGGGTACCCGTCTGATTTGGCGGGGTGATCGGTTTGGCCGAATACTTTATTAGCCCGCCGGGTACCTCGCCAAAATTTTTAAGCAAAATAAAACCAACTTAAAACACTCATTTCAAAATATGCATAAGAGAAACCCCAACACTATTCACAATATACCTCGAACAAACATTAAAAAAATGGAACCAAAAATGTAGTGGAATGGGAGTCCCAATATGAGCAGATTAATTATAGACTCTAATAAGTTTCGCAGACGACCAAGTAATTATAGCGCAAGATGAGAAAGACTTCAGTTATATGGTAAGAAAACTGAAAGAAGAATACACTAAAGCAGGATTAGCAATAAACTTTGATAAAACGGAATATCTAACAACAAAGGAAGGAAATGCGGAGAATCTAGAAGTCGATAACGAAATAATAATCAAAGGAACCGATAGATTTACATATTTAGGAACCATCTTTGCAAAAAACGCAACATCAGAAGAAGAGATCAAAGCTAGATTAGGACAAACGCGGACATGCATAAGACAAATTAAATTCGATCCTGTGGGACAAACACATTACAAATAGAAACAAAATACGCATATACAAATCAATAATACAAAGCATAATGACATACGGGTCAGAAACATGGACGATCAACAAAAGAAATAAATCTAAAATTAACGCGGTAGAGATGGAGTATTGGAGAAGATGTTGTAGAGTGACACGTATGGAGAGAATAACAAATGAAGAAATAAGAAGCAGAATGAACATCAAAGAGAACGCAATAAACACCATTGAAGAAAAACGATTAAAATGGTATGGATACATAAGACGGAGCGAAGATAATAGGTAGATAAAGAAAATAACGGAGTGGAGCCCTATAGGGAGAAGAAAAAGAGGAAGACCCAGACGATCATGGAGAGACGATGTGGACGAGGCTATGGAGGACAGGGGTCTAACAGATGGAGATTGGGAAGATAGAAACGGATGGAATCAAAGGCTGAGAGAAGGAAGACAGCATTAGCTGTAGAAAATCCTTGATATATATTGTGGCATGTTAACTTGCCCGCACTTTGAGGCGCACTTCTTGCAGCCCCTTTTTAATTTCTGAGAATGAATTGATTGAATAATGATTTTAAAAGAACTAAAGAAATTAAACAAACACTAGCTCAGTTTTCCTTGGTAGAGTAATATGGGTAAGAGATAATTTTTGTACGTCTTTTTGGAATTAGTTTCTATTGTTGTTAAAAAATTTTGGTTGTACTAATTTTTGGGCACCATTCATTTTAAAATAAAAAGGATCAACTTTCAGCTAAAAAAATGAAAAAATACTGAAGTGTTATACAGTTGTTAATAAAAAGAATCAGTCTGGTACAACACTTCTATCCTGAAAAGAAAGATAGGTGTACAGTGAAACACTAGCTTTAATCAACAAAAAGAAAAATTTATTCATGATTTAAATTAAAAGTTCTAACCCTTGCAGTTCAAGAATTACAAAAATTCTAGCCTAAAAGGTAGTTATTACTAAATAGAGTTCTTAAATCAGACATTTTACTTCTAAAACTTTGCTACACCCGAAATCGAAAAGTCGTGATATTCACTTCACGATTTATCAGTTCAAATTGATGTTAAAACACTTATTTGCGGGAAATAGATCTACTGATGTATATTCTGGTGACTTACGGTTTTCCTACGGGCTTCTAGGCCTTAAATTGAACACAAAACCGATTTCACACATTCCATCACTTATTTATCAGTATCGCTTCACGATGAGAAGAGCCTACTTTGGCTACTCCATGTAGAAAAAACACACAAAGCCCACTACGGCTTCACGTTAAAAAACTCGTGCTCGACTTGGCTCTCAACAAAAAATCGTCAGAAGCTTCTACTGCGGCTTGATGGACAAAGCCTGGCTGCGGCTTGGTCGGAGGAAACCCACCTCGGCGGCTCGATGGAAAAAATCCTTCTCGGCGGGTCGATGGAAAAAGCCTTCTCGGCGGCTAGATGGAAAAAGCCTTCTCGGTGGCTCGATGGAAAAAGCCTCGATCTGCGTTCTGCAGACCCTTAAATAAGCCGTGAGAACTCTGTCTCTAAAAATGCCGGCTTCCGGGAAACAAACATTTGACCAATCGCGACGTACCACGAATTTTTGGTCGAAAACCCGCACTGCACACTGTACCACAAGCGGCTAGAAATTTCTGCAAAATACACTGCTCGATACAAAAATGAAAAGAAGTACATTATAAAGCCAAAAATCAGTAACATTTCATGCTCTTAAAATCTAGGAAAAAATGAATGTTACAATATATATATATATATATATATATATATATATATATATATATATATATATATATATATATATATATATATAGAAACCTTTTAAACATAACCACAAACCTATTATATTAGTACAAAACTTTTGGTAATAATATTCTCAGCTTTTGAGAAGCTCTCTTTACTAAGCTGGCAACATGTTCATGCCAAGACATTATATCGTCTCCTTTTGCGGCTGCTATTTTATAGCCTCGCGTTTGCGACGCTATTTTGTATATCCTGAACTTTCTTTATTTTTAATAAATATTTTTATTTATTAAGTAGAAGCCGTTATTTGTCCCTTATGTACAGCCTTGGCCAACAGTATTAGGCACCCTACAATTTACTTCATTCTTGTGTTTCAGGGTAAAAAACTAATTCGTATGTTTTGTAAAATCGTATATTGAGGTAAAATTATGAAATAAATTAATATTTGTGTGTGTCCGCCCTTAGCTTTAATTACAGCAGCAATTCTTTGGACCATGCTGCGTACAAGCCTAATATATTCAGTTGTACTTATGGCATCCCACTCATCCATCAAAGCGCTGCTTTTGATGTTATGCTATGCTCCCGTATCTTGCGCTTCAGAATACCCCAAAGATGCTCGATAGGGTTTAAATCTGGAGACTGCACCGGCCAATCCAACAAGACAATGTTATTGTCTCTAAACCAGCGCATCGTAGCCGCTGATTTATGACAAGGTGCATTATCTTGCTGGAATTTGATCTCATCTAAATTAGTGTCGCCAAAAATGCGCGTTAGCGAAGGCATCACTACAGTTTCTAGTACTGTACTTGTGGCTGTTCACGCTACCTTCACAAACGAACATTTCGCCGACACCTTTTAGCAGCCATGCAGCCCCAGATCATAATGCTGCCTCCTCCATGTTTTACAGTAGGTACCACGCAATCTGGATGGTATTCCTTGCCGACACACCGCCTCACGAATGTCACACCTGACGTTCCGAATAGCTGTAAGAATAGAAAAAATACTCAATTAAAAAATTAGTTATTATTTTGACTAAAACGGATTAAATCAAGAGTAATTGTATGTAATTATTTGTTAAAATAAATCATATAAAAACTTACCTACTTTCGTTTTTGTCATTTTCACAAAACAATTGAGTCTGTATCATTGACAAAGTACTGTTTGCGAATGGTTAATTTTCAAAAGGGCAATGGTATTTATAGCATAGTTTTTATCAAAAAATGTCACTGGGAATTTCTATAATCCCTAGAAACTTAAATTGAGTTCTTACTTCAACTGGAATTCTCAGAAATCGCCTCAAAACGATTATCATGTAAAACTTGGAAATTGGTTCTAATTGGTTTTTAATTTGTGATTTCACCAAAAAGGCTTATGATGGACGCTTATTAAGAACAATTAAATTTACCTAGTATAATAAAAGAGTTTAATTAGGTATTAAAATTTGGCAGTAACATTGAAATTTCTAAGTAGGCAAATACTTTCTGACGGTAGTATATATATATATATATATATATATATATATATATATATATATATATATATATATATATATAATATATATATATAATATATATAAATGCAACGTCTCTCTGTCTGTCTGTCCGTTAGTGCGCTTATCACTGGAGAACCACTTATCCGATTTACGTACTTTTTTTTTTTTAAAACATACATATGTTCTCTGGCCAGGTTATAGGCTATATTTGATTACGATAGGTAGCATAAGGAATGAGTAGTAACGTAAAATAGTGAATGATGTCGGAAAAAAAAGCTCGCCGCTAGCGCATTGCCTTGCAATACACCGCCTAAACCATTAAATATGGAACAATATTATGTAGCAGAGAATATCTATAATCTATAATATATATAAAATGCAATGTCTCTCTGTCTATCTGTGTCGGTCTATTAGTGCGTTTATCACGCGAAAACCACTTAATCCGATTTATGTGTCTTTTTTTTAAATTCATACATATATTCTTTGGCCAGGTTACATAATAATAATAATAATCTATATCTATAATATATATAAAATGCAACGACTCTCTGTCTGTCTGTCTGTCCATTAGTGCGCTTATCCCTCGAGATCCACTTATCCGATTTACGTGATTTTTTAAATTCATACATATGTTCTCTGACCAGGTTATAGATATATATTTTATTACATCTATAATATATATAAAATGTAACGTATATCTCTCTGTTGGTCCGTTTGTGCGCTTATCACTGGAGGACCACTTATCCGATTTACGTGCTTTTTTTTAAACATGCTAAACCATTAAATATGGAACAATATCATGTAGTAAAGAATATCTATAATATATATAAAATGCAACGCCTCTCTGTCTGTCTGTCTGCCCGTTAGTGCGCTTATCACTGGAGAACCACTTATCCGATTTACGTGCTTTTTTTTTAAACATACGTATGTTCTCTGGCCAGGTTATAGGATATATTTTATTAGGTGACATAAGGAATAAGCAGTGACGATAATAGTGAATCAAGTCGGAGAAAAGTTTGCAACGTATCTCTGTCTGTCTGTCTGTTCGTTAGTGCGCTTATCACTGGAGAACCACTTGCCCGATTTTCGTACTTTTTTTTTTAAATATGCATATGTTCTCTGGCCAGGTTATAGGACATATTTTATTACGTTAGGTGACATAAGGAATAAGCAGTGACGATAATAGTGAATCAAGTCAAAGTTTGCCA